>OY723396.1:9511773-10086773 GCA_963210295.1 Ophion ellenae
CCCGTGCAGAAATTTCTTAGGGACATCTAATTTCCTGTCAGATTCCGGTCAGGATATAAGATGGATTCCCTAAATGGGGTATCCTCATGGGAATCCAGACGGTCTCAACTCCGTACACATGGCGACGACGCGGTGGCGAGAATTCGAAATACTGGCGCCACTTGTGGTCGTAGTGCCCGATTCGATTCGAATCCGAATCGACTATGTAGTTCGCGTAGTGTAGATGGCGCATCGTATGCATATTGTGACGGGATTCCACATGCGATGCGGGTCTGTTTACCCAATTTGTTCCCTGTTTATACGCGATTATTTTTTGCAACGGCGTGTTATATTGAAAACTTTTTGGCAATAGCTTTTTTGTGTTTTTGTGTGTTCCATTTATCATGGAAAAAGAAAACACATCTGAAAAAAGCAAAACGCGGGTGCGTCGACATCGTCAAATACGCAAAGAAATACAACTTGAGCTGCAACGTCATACTGAAGCGACCGTGTCAACTGTACAAAGTAAGTAAAAAAAAACAATCGCTAAACTGCGGAAAGCTCCAAAGTGAGAATCATTTTAAAAACTCTCATGTAAATTGAAAGTCTGCGATTTTTTGTTATAAATATTTATAATAATTATAATTAAGGGGTCTTCTCACTTTAGGCGCTAAAAAAGCCTATTTTCATGAATTTTTTGATAGGTTTTTATTCTAGATATTGATATGAAAGTTGTTACACTTAATAAATACAGTTGCATAATACATTTTTTTTAATTATATATTTAAGTCACTATTTATAGACAAAAATGGTAGTTAAAAAAATGTCCTAAAAAATTGTAGATCTGCGCTGTTGACGAAATTTCGGAGATGGATCATCCGAAACCAAAAAATCAAACGGTTTTAGATTCAGTATGTTAATGGTTATATTATATATATACGGTAATATTATAGCGCATATCATACGATTTTCATGTATCCAAAAATAATAAAATGGCGGACATTTTTCGAAAAATAAAAAAAAGGTTTTTTTCACCGTTTTTGGCAAAGGACATATCAAAATTTAAAAAAATTCTTGATATGCGCTATAGCTATAGTTGTAAAGAATATGTGGTTAGAATTTTATAAAGATCGGTTCAGTAGTTTCGAAAATTTTATCAACAAGCCCTCGAAAAACGTTGTTTCGAGAAAAACGCATTTTAAGTTTGTTTGGGTTACATAAATACATAAAAAAAATTGTAATGTATTTCGAAAGTGTATTCATTAAGTGTAACAACTTTTATATCAGTATCTATAATATAAACCTATCAAAAAATAACGAAAATAGCCTTTTTAGCGTCTAAAGTGAGAAGACCCCTTAAATCTCATACATGTGGTTGACAAATGTCTTTGTATGCATATTTCAGATGATACTGAAGAAACCGAGGAACCTACTACACATTTTCCGCCCAATGTGCCTGGATTCTTCAATGAAAACGTTGGAGAATTATTGGAACCGTCTTCTCAAAATCGTAATCATCAATGTGTTCGAAATCGGGATGAAGAATCCAATAAATCAGACGCTGTTGTTGATACTGATACAAGTGAGCGGGATCTGGATTATAATTTGACCGATCGAGAAAACGACGAATCGAGGTTACCGGATGGACCAAGAGAAATTGAGCAGCTACGCGAATGGGCTGTAGCATGTGATATTCGACAAGCACATCTAGATAAATTACTCCAAATTTTGCGAGTAAGACTGATACCAGAGCTTCCAAAAAGTTCGAAAACTTTTTTAAAGACAGAATCAATGCCATATGTCATCTTGGACATTGAAGAGAAGGATGGTGCACCTGCTGGTAAATATGTATATTTTGGCATCGGAAATGGACTACAGACGTGTGTCAATCCAATATTACACAAAGACAAAAAGATCTATTTACAATTCAACGTGGACGGATTACCGATATTTTCCTCCAGCAAAATGCAACTCTGGCCAATCCTCTGTAGAGTATTTACTGATCCAGACCTTTACAAGCCTTTTCTGGTCGCGATATACTGTGGTGAAACCAAACCATCTTGTGCAAATTTATACTTGCAAGATTTCGTGACAGAAATAAATAGTCTCACAAGAAATGGTATCGTAATCAGTGAAATCAACTTTACCATCCATTTGCAATGTTTTGTGTGTGATACACCTGCTCGATCGTTCATGAAAATGACTAAAGGACACGGTGGGTACAGTGCGTGCGAACGATGCACCGTTCATGGAATTCGAGAGCACCGCCGGACAGTGTATTTAGATCTTCACAGTCCAGAGAGAACAGATGAAAGTTTCCGTCGCATGGAAGATAAAGAGCATCACATCGAACGAACATTATTGCTCACAATTGATCCCCCCATTAATATGGTTACATCTTTTGTCCTCGACTTTATGCATTTATGTTGCGGTGGTGTCATGAAAAGACTTCTTGTGGAAAATTGGTTGGCTGGAAACTTGAAAGTGCGACTGAGCCCAAGGAGCAGAAGAGAATTATCAAGACGGATAGAGGCTCTACGACAGCAAATTCCCAGTGAGTTTCAAAGAAAAATAAGAAACATTTCACATGCAGCAAAGTTCAAAGCAACAGAATATCGTTTCATACTGCTATACAGTGGTCCGATTTTATTGAAGGGTTTACTACCAGTAAACATGTATAATCATTTTTTGTTACTCCATGTAGCTTGTCGAATTTTATGTACGGAAGAGTTAGCAAAGAAATGTAACGCACGTGCGAGAATATATCTTAGAAAATTCGTCGCACTTCTACCACGTCTGTACGGATCTCAATCGAGCGTTTTGAATATGCACAATCTTATCCATCTCGCAGATGATGCTAAAAATATGAGATCTTCACTAATGCGAATCAGTGCTTTTCCTTTCGAAAGTTTTCTTGGAAAACTTAAAAAACTCGTACGGTCCCCAAACCGACCTCTCGCACAAATTTGCCGGCGTATCCACGAACAAAGTTTTCTAAGAGCAGAAAGACCCATGTTAACAGACCGAGTGCAGATAATAAAAAAAGAACATGCAGTTTGCAATAATGTCGTCAATGTGCTGAGTGTAAAATGTGCAGGATGCACTATAACAACTAAGCCGCCAAATAATATGGTTCTGCTGAAAAATAAAAAAATTGTAGAGGTCATAAAAATGTTTTTCTGGGAAGAATCGTCAGATGATATTAAATTCCAGGGCGCTGTATGGAAAATCAAGCAAGCGATTTTTGAGTATCCTGCTTCGTCCAGTAATTTGGATATGTATAAATTACATGCAAATTGTTCTAGCCAAATTCTGACTCTGCCTATACATTTTATCGATCGCAAAATGGTAAAGCTAGCATTGTCTATGCGGTCAGAAACAGAAGATGTACAGATTTTCGCGATTCCACTTATTCATATTTAAACATGGCTATAACCCTAAATAACTATGTAATAGTATTTATGTACTTATGTACCTATTGCATATTTATCAATAATCAATATGTATTAATATTGTTTTTATAAAATGTATGTTCATAACATGTATTTTTGTTAATAATAATTATAAATAGATTTGTATGGAATAACATATTCCATAGAAATCAGGAATCAACGAACCAATAATTATGTTTAAACCAGAATATTATTTTAAATAAAAAATACACTGAAAACGAATTTATTGTCTATATACACTTTTTCATGATAGAAGAAATTCAAATTCTCATGCCGGAAAGGGGACTTCGAAGAGAGGGCGCGAGCGAGCCTGCCACGTGGGGCCGGTCACCCACGCGGTCGTTAGCCGCGTTGAGTAAGTTGCCGCCAAATTTCCAAGAGTGACCAAAAGTCCGCCATTTTTGTAGACATTTATTTTCGAGTGGGTGCGATTTCACCAAAGATTCCCATACAGTTACGGATTATCATTTTTTAAAGTGTTAAAGAGCCGTCGTGCGAGCGGATTTGTGAACCCCGTAGCACGTCGTGTGAGCTCGTAGCGCGCGTCAGGCGATGCTCCCGCGACGCATCAGCCAATGGCGTGTCAGTCACGTGGTTTTAGGAAGCCCATGTGAACCCCGGAGCGCGTGTGCCGGCCGGCGTGCGGACAAAGTCGTGAGGTAACCGTCAAACGAAAAAGAAGTGCCTGTGTTTATTTGGTTTCGTCGTTGAAAAGCGTGACGCATCTGAGAGCGATATATAAGATTCGGGGGCTTTAGCTGCAACTGTGAAAAAGTGAGACCAAAGCCAACTGCGTGTACGCGTATTATATCCGGGAGCCGAGTACAAAGCTAAGCGATATCGCGTGTGAGAGACGCGACGCGAGAGTGCTCGTGAAAATTTCCAACGTAAATTGTTAACTTCTAAAAAACATTAAAAAGTGTGCGCGTGTGATTCTCCTTCTATTCCCACTTTCTCTTTGTCATCAGTGACGTCTACACAGTGCATAAAAAGCGGAGAACACGAGGATATACAAGGTTTCCATTATCAAAAGGGTAAGTATGTTTAAGGGCTTACACGACTGTAAACGTCTAAAATTAAGTGATTTTTTGCGATTTTTTGGTGGAAGGACAAGAGGAAAATAGTATTCAAGGATTCTATTAGTCATATTCCCAAGTGAAAAAAAATCATATTAAAAAGTTATAGAAAAACGTGACGCTGGAGCCATTCTTGCGAGGAATGTTGAATTTAAGACGCTCTGTGGCACACAGTATAACTGACGCGAATTTGAATCTAGACATTTTTTCAAAATCTTATTTATTTACATGAGTACAGCTACAGAAATACGATGATGTTGAAGTTTGCATCGTAGGAATGCAACGAAAGTTCTTCGTTAGATTTTTATTTCTTCATTTTTATTAATATGAAAAATTCTTTCTTATAATTTATACTGTAGATCTTCGAATAATTGTCTTGAAAATAAGTAAGCGATTTTTGTGGGCAAATTTGGCCGGTAGAAATAAAAATAAATTCCTAAGTATTAATTTCCGTTGCATTCCAACGATGCGAACTTCAATCTCATGAAATACGTAGGGGAGCCCACATGGGCCTGCGGACCTTTGTTTTACAGATACCGAACTTTTCTCCCCTATTGCAGATGGTTCAAAGCATCTCTTAAGGCAATTTACAAAATCGACTTTTTGCAAAATCCTACAGCGGTGTTACCCCTTAACGGAGTCAGTGTATCTTTACAAAACATATTACAAAAACAAAGTTGCACATGTCAAACATAAATCAGGCATATTTTCACGTTTTCAGATTATTCCGTAACGCAACATGGACACGAGCACGGCAAAACGAGATCGGAAGAAGAAAAAAAAACTGGCGTCCGCTGGTGAGTACTAGATATTCGCAACCAAAGAATATTAATTTATGGCATTGATGCTTTTAAACCTAATGTAATTATGGTATTGCATGTTTACAGTCTCAAGCAACCAGGAATACAAATTTCAACTCGTCGAGTTCGTCGGAAGTCAAAGCACAGGACTCTCAGATGTTGACATCATCCCAACGTCGTGGATCTCTTCAAACAGACAGGACAAAAAGTGCATTGCAAAATATCCGTCGCCGCCGTACACTATCAAATCTTGCAAAAGATTGCACGAATTGGTGGAAATGGATCGCTCTCCTCCAGACAATTGGCCGTGGTGGGACGTCAATATTAAAGGTGGTGCAGGTAAGGCTTGAGGACATGTTCATTTTTTAGAAATCTTGGTTCAAGAATTTCAGCTATCTCTCTCGCACTCATATGTGACGTTGTACATCTTCTACCTCGCCTCAATATAATGTAGGGTACATTATAACCTAACCTACAATAATTCGTTATATGCATAAAATCATGAACGCTCATTGGGAGATAATGGGTTTTAAAATTGCAACTTTTAACACCGCAAGGTTTACATTCAAATTTCGACAGAATCATTTTCCGTAAAAAATATCTGTCTCCTACAATAAAAACACGGTCCACGTATCCAATGACGCAAGTTTGCCCGCCATACTTAAAATAATACTGCAACCAAATTTTTTATTTAGATGTAATTTTTAATCGAACAAAGTTTTTAATTAGTTACGAATTAACCAACACTTATTTGTTAATGAAGACAACATGAACAATATAAAATATTAATATTTATAATGCAATGCGTTTTTTATGATAAAAGTTTTAAACTTTGGGAACACGATCATTTTTTTTCTCGAAATACTGAACAATACTGTTCTGCGGTGTTGCCATATATATTTCGATAAAAAAAATGATCGTGTTCCCAAAGTTTAAAACCTTTATTATAAAACAAAAATTGCGTTATAAATATTAATATTTTATATTTTTTATGTCTTCTTACTTTAGGGGACAAATATTTTTTATGGAAAATTATTCTGTCATTACTGAACGTTTTTAGCAAAACTGGAGAGTAAAGGCAATCCAAACTTTTCTCACTCTTTCCCTAACTAGTTTGCTATCACCACATCATTTTTTGGAAAAAATTATAAACACAATGGAATAGTACGACGAATTATGGGACCTGACTTTCGGTCAATCCAGACCCTGCAGTGTTAAAAATTGCAATCCCGAGTAAAAATGAATATATATGATTGTATATTAATTGATCATATACAATTGTATACAAAAATTGGCCCGATAGAATTTTATATATTTGTGTATAAACGTATACAATTGTATACGTTTATATACAAATATATAAAATTCTATCGAATTTTATATATTTTTATATATTATAAATATATAAAAATTTTATATATTAATTAAAAATTTCAATATATTTTAATATTTAAAATTTAATTTTAAATATATTAAAATATAAAATTTAAATTAAAAAAAAAAATTAATATATTAAAATTTTTTATATATTATAAAAAAATGTGTATATTATAAATTTTATAAATATATAAAATTCTATCGGGCCAATTTTTGTATACAATTGTATATGATCAATTAATATACAATCATATATGATTATATATATTCATTTTTACTCGGGATTGCAATTTTTAACACTGCAGGGTCGGGATTGACCGAAAGTCAGGTCCCATAGTTCGTCGTACTATTCCATTGTGTTTGTAATTTTTTTCCAAAAATTTTGTGTATACAATATATACAATTGTATACGTTTATATACAAATATATAAAAATTCTATCGGGCCAATTTTTGTATACAATTGTATATGATTAATTAATATACAATTATATATGATTATATATATTTATTTTTACTCGGGCAATTATACATGATCAATTGATATCCATTTTCATATACAACATACTTTATATATAATAATAAACCATTGTATATTATTATCATTTATAGGATTTTATATTTGTTATGCATATATATTATATATAGATTTATCTATATGCGTAACAAATATAAAATCCTATAAATGATAATAATGTATAATCGTATATTATTATATATAATGTATGTTGTATATGAAATTGTATATTAATTGATCATATATAATTGCATAGGAAAATTGGCCCGATAAAATTTTCTATATATTCATATACTATCGTATATAACTGTATATTAGCATATACAATTGTATACGTTTATATACAAATATACAAAAATTCTATCGGGCCAATTTTGGTATAAAATTGTACATGATCAATTAATATACCATTATATATGTTTATATATATTCATTTTTACTCGGGTTGTAATCAAATTTGGTAAATATATTGCATCAATATATAATTTGTTAACTTTTATTAAACAATTTTTTTATTTACCTGCTTCCGTGCACGAATAAAACCAAAGAAAACTTTCTATATCTAATCATATATGAAGCCATATAAAGATATATAAAATTATATGTATTTCAAAAGAAAATAGAAATACTCATATACAGTCATATACAATTTTATATACCGTAAATAAAATTTTCACGTATATATATAATTATATACAACACTATATCTAATTATATGAACTCCCTATAAAAATAGCATCTCCATATATACAGAACTATGTATAATTGTATCAAATCAAATTTGATGGGAGTACATTTATATCGCATTATATATACGAATGTATAGAGTTATATACAATTATATATAAACCTGTATATAAATATATATGATTGTATATCATTTTTATACGATTGTATCTTAGTATATACAATCATTTGTACTCGGGATTTTAAAACCCATTATCTCGCAATCTAAATAGTGGACTGTTCTTAAATTTCACCCGAAATAGCATCCGTTTAGGATTATACTGTAACAAAGGCTTCACGTAAACATATTATTGTAGACACTTGTGAAGAGAACTTTAAAGTCTGCAAAGTGTGCATCTCCATGTGCTGTGATCTAAAAGTTAGAACTTGTAGACCTTTTTGAAGAGGTTTTTCTTGAATATGTACTGTAAAAAATGCCAAATAGAAAATTCTAGACTCTACAACAAATATGAATCTCTGAGTACTCTTGTCGTACTCTAGGCCATGCGCTACTACTATGAGGCCATGCGCTGAGCCTTGCAAGTCTCCTTGTACCTTCGCAACAGGTACAAGGAGATGCGCTGAGCCTTGCAAGTCTCCTTGTACCTTCGCAGCAAGGTTTATTTATACAAAGTACTGCAGAGATGCTTTTTGTCAACTCTGTGGAGACTTGCGAAGCCCAGCTCATGGCTTCTAAGCTCGACAACAAGAGTACTCGGAGATTCAAAATTTGTTTTAGAGTCGAGAATTTCTATGTGGCATTTTACACATCACATGTTCAAGAAAAACCTCTTCGTAAAGGTCTACGAGTCCTAACTCTTAGATCACAGCACATGGAGATGCACACTTTCCGGGCACCAAAGTTCTCTTCAAAAGTGTCTACAATAGCATGTTCGCATGAAGCCTTTGTTACATTATAATTAAGGACCGGTGAATTCCGTTTGTTCCGTTTACTAACTTATTTCTCTTATAGATACATACGAGGAAGCTCTTGTACGATTGGATAAACTAAAAACTTCATCCTTCGCATATACGACCGATTGTGACGTAGACGGGGCAGTGAAGGCAAAGGAAACTACGGATAGACTTTTGAAAAAATGTCTGGAAGAACGCTTTGATATCCCACAAACTTTCAATGACGATTGGACATGCGATGGTGGGGATACTATTTCTTTTAGTCATATAATATATGATCTCCAATATTGTTACAAAAAATCTTCAATTTGGTTTAACTTTTTATTTAAGACCATCTCATTTTTTTGTTTTTAGTTCTTTACGAAAGAACTAAAAACAAAAAACAGAAGTATAATTTTGCTAATTTCCATTTTCTTTTCTACTCTATAAGCCGCAGAAGAAAATCTGGACAATTTCAACGCGTCTTCTGATGAGTCTGAACCCGTACGAGCAAGAACATCAAGCAAAAAAAAAGCAGCTACGGGTGAATCTCGGGAAAGTGACCCATGGTTGCTTTTTTCGGAAGCCGTTGATTTAGGTAAGTGATTCGATTGAATGGATTTGCTATAGTGATAGGTAAAGAAAAAGTAGGTCATGCAATCGAATATGCATAATGCTTTTCATGGTGATTAATGTGATAAAATTGTGCATAAAAAATCATACCAAACAATCGACTGTTCGTTTTTCGATCTTACAAAATGATCAGTCGATTTTTGTTTATTTTGTTATGCACAATTTTATCAAATTGCGAACTGGTGTACACGTGTTTTGAAAAAATCAGGAACTCGTCGTTGACGGCAAATACAATTTAACTATAACCTCAATTCTGTGATCTCAACTGCTAGGCATTTTTGTTGTTTTGTACCATGAAAAGTATCGATTGACAGGTTGAGGTATAGTGATAAGTGAAAAATATAGTAGGTGATGTAATTGAATATGTATAACCATAATATGTATTATGGTAAAAAAATATTTAATTTCACTCAGTTCGTGAGATCGCAGAATTAAGGTTATGATCAAATTGCATTTGCCGTCAATGACGAGTCCCTGATTTTTTAAACACGTACTCCTGTTCTTAATTTGAAAAAACTGTGCAGACAAAATTTACAAAAAAATCCATTGATCATTTTGTAAGATTGAAAAATGATCAGTCCATTTTCTTGTATAATTTTTATGCACAATTTTATCAAATTAAGAACTGGTGTACGTGTTTTCAAAAATCGGGAACTCGTCGTTGACGGCGAATGCGATTAGGCTATCAAGTCTGCGATCCCATTAACTGCGCAACATTTTTATTTTATGTCCCATGAAAAGCATTGTATGTCGGTATCTTGCAGTCACACTGTAATATGAAAATTGGAAAACAAACTTCCTAATAATGAGTCTTTTCATCTTACGAGCTGTGCCTCCCACATTTTTATGTCAGCACGCTGTTTCACTTTTTATTCTCATACTCTAATGATTATGTAATAATAATCTTATATCTGTCATTTTCTGATTATCTGCTTTAGTTACTACTGATTTAGACGATGGAAATAACAACTGCGTGCTATCAACCGCTCAACAAAACATTGACAATGAAAAAAACAAAAAACGTATGTACACATGAATATGTTCCGCGCATCGCACTACGTGATTTTTGTCTTTATTACTTTTTTACAATAGGCGAAAAAAACAACAATAACGGGCGAGAAGGGACTTCCTCGCAGTTGCCAGGTACCACCGAAAAACAAAAAGTATTTGACAGTACAGGAAACAATTTATCGTCAGGTTTGTTTTTAGAGCGAATTGTCCGGTAATTAGATATATTTACCGTTATTTTTCGAATTTTACATCGCTTATATTCGATCGTGCTTAATAGAGAGATATTGATTGTGTTATCTTGTAAAATATTTTATTTAAAAATATGGGCTCTCATATATTTTCAGACACCCTGTTTCTGCTAAAAGTCTTGAAGCGCTTGAGCATTGACATCGAAGCAAATACCGCAGCCATAAATGCACTGCATGACGCAATAACGACGAAACTAGAGGTCCTTCCAGAGAAAACCACCGTGGAGCAACTAGACACAAAATATAAACTGCACTTGCCGTTTGCGACATCGGAGGAGTTCCAAAATTTTGATCGGAAATTACGAGAGGATTCAGAGATGAACGAAATCCTAGTAAGTTGCTCAGCTTAAATATTGAAAATAACAATAAGGTATAAAAAAATTAAAACTTAGCTATTCTTACACTGAGAAAAAGAAATCGTTGTATGTGCAAAATGCATTTTGTTGTCTCGAAATTTTGTTGTTTTAACAGTTGCTCAGGCATGCTAAATAACCTACAGTTTACACCACTAAAACTATCAGCTAGATTAACAAAACGTTTGTTATGCCAATCAAAAATTGAGTTGAACGTATTTCAAGATACATTTTGTAAAACCAACTGAATTTTGGTTGGATGTACGATTTTTTTTTTCAATGTAGCAACTAAAGGTTATGATTGTAAAAGAATTTTGATTATACAAGCCTGGAAACATCTAGACATTTAGATACTTTTAAAGCCTTCCAAGGAGACGGCACGACCGTAGGGTCGGGGATTTGGCCGAATTTTTTTGTGGTGAAAGAGGACCTCACGTGGTTAAAGTAGTAGGACGCACTACTCAGAAAATTCCGAAAAAAATCGATTCAAAGTTTCTTAGGCGCCTTATGAGTTTAAAATGTTAGGCACTTGTCGAGCCGCCGTCTAGTCTAGACGGTTCGAGCTCGGTCTTTTGCGCCGGCGGTCTCGGGCTCGATTCCTCCTTCGGGTCTTATTTTTTTTTCTTTTTTTTTTTGTCATCCCAACAATTATTCAAAACGTTTCTCATCCCTACATCATTTTTTAAAATTTATTTACATTTTTTTTATTATTTTCATTTTTTTCCAATAAAACAATTCATAACGGTGGGTTTTTTAAATTTTTCATTGTAAAGTATATGAGGAGGAACATTGGGTTTTTAATGAGAATATCAAAGTCGATTAGGAAAAATTAAAGTTTTATTCATAAAATAATTATATACAAAAACCGCAGTTGTAATTATTGTATTGTTGGGATAACAAAAAAAAAAGATCTGAACGAGGAATCGAACCCGAGACGTCGGGCGCAAAAGACCGAGCCCTAACCGTCTAGACTAGACGGCGGCTCGACAAGTGCCTGACATTTTAAACTCATAAGGCGCCTAAGAAACTTTGAATCGATTTTTCTCGGAATTTTCCGAGTAGTGCGTCCTACTACTTTAACCACGTGAGGTGCTAGGGGTCCTCTTTCACCACAAAAAAATTCGGCCAAATCCCCGACCCCACGGTCGTGCCGTCTCCTTGTTAGTGATTTCAAGCTTAATTCGTTGAACATTCAGTAGTTTAATGTTAAGCCAAATGAAAATAAAAATATTCATTAATGATTTAAAAAATATCTGATGTATTTTTGCGTTCGATAAAAGAAGCAAAAAATGAAACTTCTCAGTATTGATATCCATCACTTGGAATATTTTACAGATTTCATCACTAAAGACGTTGCTTGATAGAAACAACAACATGACAAAGAGCTTGACCACGATATTAAGAAGGTTTTTCTCACGGACTATGGCTACCGGATTTACAGCACAAAAAAAAATACCAGAAAAAAGTTTATTGAAAGCAACAAACTTTGGGACTAGTGTGAAAGGTACGGTCTCGTTTGAAGTCTAGACTATTGCTTATATTGAAATTGCCTACCCGAATGTATCATCGTTATAATTGATTAATTAATTTACAGAAGTGCTCGTCAATTTCCATACGCTCCCGGACGGGACACCGGTCAGCGACAATTTGGTCTGGAAATGCGCTGGAAGCGCAATTTCCAATGCAAAAGATTGGGATGGACGAAAAGGACGAAACGAAAGAACCATTGCCCACAACTAAAAAAAAGTTTTCTCAAAAGACTCTAAAAACCAAATATTTTTTACTTATATATTATTATTTTCTTAAAGATTTTTATTACATATAATTAAATTTAATAAAAATATTGTGATTTAAATAAATAGGATTTGATAGTTATGATGTAGCACCAATCTTTTCCCGATCTTTTATAAGTCCTTGAATAAATATTTTCAGAAAACCTCGAGTACTTCCAGCCAATACTACTAAATGTAATGTAATTCCAAGAATTAATGTGAAAACCACCTCACAAAAGTGTAAAAATCCCTAACTTCAAAAACAAGGGACGATCTGGGATAAATCACCTCCCGGTGATTTTTATCTCTGGGATCTGCCTCGATATCGAACTGGATCCTGTTCTTGAAGTTAGGGATTCTTGCCTGGATCCGGAGCACAATTTCTATTTGGATTCCAACTAGAGTCCGTAATAGATCCGGATCAGGATCCTAGTTGGAATCCAATTTGCGAGCGTTACATTTCACTTCCGGATCCGATCCGATGTCGGACTGGATCCCGATTGAGAAAACAGGATCCTAGTCCGAATCGAACTGGATCCATGACAATATTTCTGCACGGGTGGGCCAGGACAGGCTTTAGGGATGGGCCGATATTGTGACAGTTTTCAGTTTAGAGCTGAATAGTAATGGGCCAATATTATTTCGCTTTTGTTGGCTTACACGATGGTCCCAATATTGGCCTGATCGTAACATTGGGCAACTCATGGTAACCTCTACATGGGTGTCCTCGTGTGCATGCTGTATGTATGTGTGCATAGTTTGTACGAGCGGCGTCGGATCAAAGAGAAGCGCGGTGTTGAGATCCTCGTTCGATTACGTGGAAGCTGCGTGTGTGGTTTGGGCAACGTCTAATCGGGCGCGTGTCGTGACGTGAGCGTTTCGTATATACAGCCACTTCCTCTCACTCTCCGGCTCCTCTTGCCATCCACAATCTGCGGTGCCCCCCCACTTCTCGCCCATTCATTCACGGAGTATTTGGTGTAGCCCGCGGTCTGCCCTCGCAGACTTCATTTTCACGATAGCTGCGGTTTTTTTTGCTCAAACATTGTTGGCCCCTCAGGCTCTACTATCGCCGATGGAAAAATAATCTCTCGTTTTACACGTTGGGAATGAGAGGCTCGCGACGGCTGTCAGGTCCGTCAATCGTTCACGCCTCCGAATATTTATGACTCTGCGATTTGATCGATGTTAGATTACGATTAATCCACTTTACGAATCATGGCGCTTATATGGATATCCGAATTGGCTGGGAGGTTCAGTAAAATGATAGAAGCGAAATTCTCGTCGTGCATGAGCATGGTTCGGCATGGTAAATACCTTTCTTTTGCAGAGCGATGAGCGTGAGATTTTTTTTGTTAACTGAGTAAATAGGGAAGAATTTTATGGTATTGAAGTTTGCATCGTTGGACTGCAACGAAAATATATTTTCTTCATATTGCCGATTTTTTTTGGCACGACATTGAAGTTTGCATCCTTGGAATGCAATGGAAATAAATACTTGTGAATTTATTTTTATTTCCTTCGGCAAATTTTGTCTAGAAAATTCCTTAATTATTTTTCAAGGCACTCCTTTGGCCATCAACGATATAAATATGCAGAAAAGGATTTCATATGATAATAAAAATATAAAACAGAACTTTCGTTGCGTTTCAACAATGCAAATTACAACACCATTTTTTGGCACATTTAGACTGAGAATTACTGAAACGTTTTCGAGGATCTTCATTGAAAATGTATAACTAAAACTTGCAATAAAAGATTTTAGGGCATAATAAAAATAAAGGAATGAAGAATTTTCGTTGCATTCCAACGATGCAAACTTCAGTACCATAGAATTTGATGTATGTCTCAAGCACCTATACCTTTTCCTTTGCAGTGCGATGAGCGTGAGAAATATATATATTTTTTTAATTGAGTAAATAGAGAAGAATTTGATGCTATTGAAGATTGCACCGTTGGACTGCTACGAAAATATATTTTATTCATTGTGCCGATGTTTTTTTTGCACATTTTCACTACGAAAATAAATGAAACATTTTCGAGGATCTGATTCAAAATCTATAACCAAAACCTGCAGTAAAAGATGTTGGAGAATAATAAAAATCAACGAATGAAGAAAATCATGAAGCATTTTTGTTGCGTTCGAACGATGCATTTCCAGTAATATAGAATTTGACGTTCGTCTAAAGCAGCTATATTCTTATTTACTTTCAGCGAAATAATTTTATTAGCCCCGAGACAATGGCTATAGTTGACGATGTTGAAATTTTTTTTCTTGTATAGCCTAATTTTTTTTCAGCCCCTTTAGGCTACATAAATAACTGATTTTTTTTTAAAGACCCTTATTAGGGTTCCATCACGTAAAATTGAGAAAAAATAAACGGGTTTAGATAGTAAAAAAAAGAATGAAAAAAATGGAGATTTTTCGTTGCATTCCAACGATGCAAACATAAATAACTGAAAGTTTTTTAAAGATCCTTATTAGGGTCCCATAACCTAAAATTCAAAAAAGGGTTCATATTGTAATAAAAATAAAGAAATGAAAAAAAAATGGAGAATTTTCGTTGCATTCCAACGATGCAAACTTCAACGCCATTCGATCGGGTTTACGTGCAGTTTGCGAATTGAAGTCGACTTTGTTGATAAAATTGGCTGAGATAAGGGATACGCCGTAGCAAACCCGAGCGATTTTAATCAGCGGAAGAGCGGAAATTAATTCCCAGCGTTATTCCTTTATATTTCAGGCACGTTAATTTTCATGCCCCGACTATTATCATTACGCTGCAGTTTCAGGGTCTTTTGTATAGTACTCGTATGTATCGCTGTGCACGTGTGTGAGAGTGAGAGAACGAGTAAGTTCTCAACAAACCGGCAATCCTGCGGTTCTCTCGCGTGAGAGAAGCGTTTCGATGAATCGAAATACACGTCCGCATATACATAGACAATATGTATATGTAGACAAAAAATTTCGCACCAAGGCAAATTGCACTCGGGTCGAGGTCTAACCGCTTTTGCCATACTCTTCGATGCAGCACCCATACTTGCGTACACATTAATAAACGTTGGCTGGTCGTGCACAACCTTGATTCGCACACGAGCGCTTGCAGTGACGAAATCCGAAAACTTTTGTCTCTTCGAGGCGCGCGAATCGCGCTCGTTCGAGGGCTCGAACTTCCGGTGGCATTACGATTGGACTGTGTTGACATTGGAATACCACGGAGGTTTTATTTTTTACACGTTATTGGATTTTGAATTTTGTAAATTGAACTTTTTTTCGTCCTTTGTATTTTTTTCATCTTCCAAATTTCTCAAATTCGGGATTTTTTTAGTTGACATTTTTTTTTTCGAATGTGTTTACAATTGTTTGTTTTTTCAATTTTTTAAATTATCTTTATTTTGATGATACTATATTTCTCTCGACATTGGAATATCACAGCGTTTTTATTTTCTCACGTGGTGTGATTTACACTTTTTCTATTGAGGTTTTTTCAATCTTTTTTCTTTGGTTTTTTATTTTTTAGTTTCTGATTTTTTTTTTCAAATGTGTTTCTTATTTTAGTTTTTTTTTTATTTCATTTTTTAATTTTCTTGTTAAATTTTTTTTAAGTTCATTTTCCAAATTTTTGTTATCATTCAAAATCTTTTTTTGCAGATGAAGTTTTTCGAATTTTAATGTGCATTCGAAAAAACGGTGATTTTCGTAGCCTGGATCTGTCGTACGAAATTCGGGCATTTCGAACTCGTCCAATCTCCCCTTTGTTTAGCCCTCTCCCTTGATCACTTCCGGCTGCCTTTTTTGTTCCCACTTGTTTCCTTTTGTCCCGAAATAACACACGAATGCATGCAGCCCCACTCACACGCACAACATTGAAACACCTGCTCGCTTTGTATTCTCTTTTGGGTTAATTGCCATGCAGCGAGGGCAAGGGACCAGAAAAGGCCTAAATGGTACAAGGACTGCATTTTTCGGATATTTCGGAACGAACAAAGCGTTCGCAAATGTTGGAAAAGATTTTTCCAACGCGATAAATCCGCGCTGCAGTAATTATCAATTGAAATACTTACTCGTCGTGGTGCTCATTCATACATTTATTCATGATACAATCGGACGAGGCGAAAACTTATTTCTCGTGAGAGAATGTCCATTGGCTCGAGGAGTTTGGCACGCGAGATTGTTGTATACCGCGTTGAAATTTCGCGATACGAGCGAGGAACGAAGAAACAAAAAAAAAGGAAGAAAGGACCTTTGCCCTACTGGAATAATTGTAGTCTGGCTCGTTTTGCTCGCACTATCCTTGATACCGTATATCCGATCGTTCTTTATTACATTTGGAAGCGACGAAAGTTTTCCCGTCGGTCTATTATCATCACTTAGGTACGCCGATTGCTCCTGTCTTGGTCCGAAAGGTCAGGTCAAAAGGCCATCAGACTCATCCTTGAATGATTCATCAAATTTTTAGTTCTCCGTGGAGGATTTACGGAGAGATGTATTTTCGTAAAATATCAGTAGGTTCGGAACCAGCCCTGAATCGGCGGCCCTCATCACATATGGGGTTGAAGTTTGGCATCGTTGGAATGCAACGAAAATCCTTTTCAATTTTTGATTTTCTTATTATCCAAAATCATACTTTGCAGATTCAGGTTGTAGGTAGCAAAATAAAAATGACGAAAAATGTTTGTGTCATTTTATTAGCTCAAATATGTCAAAGGAAATTTGGGAAATTAAAAAAACTTTTTTTCGTTGCGATCTAATGATGCAAACTTCAACGTCATTTGAAGTTTGCATTGGTGAAGTGCAATGAAAATGAATATTTCTGAAATCCTATTGTTTATTTTCGCATATTTCGCCTTAAAAAATCCCACTGTTATTTTTGAAGATACCTATTTAGCGATTTACTATATAAATCTACGAAAAAAAAGATCTTGTTTAAGAAGGCTAAAGCGTTAGCAATAACCCAAGATTTGAAAGAAAATAAAAATATATGTCATTGTCTAGACTATACTGAGTCTTTACGAATTTTTTGATTTTTTTTTACCACATTGCAGTAGATATAAAAATATGTTTAATGTATGTAGTTTTACGTGCGGTTAGATGGGAAAGGTTCTCAGTACGTATGATGTAATCTTTTTTGGCTATTTCGCACCAAGATAAATCATTTTTAACAGCGGATTAACGCAGACTAAACCTTTGTGAACGTTCAGAAAAAAAACCCCATCGTAAACCATATACAATGGTATTGAAGTTGCGTCGTTGGGATGCAACGAAAATATTTTTTTTCGTAGTGCCCAATTTCATTCGGCCCATTAAGGCTACAAAAATCATTGAAACCTTTTTGAAGATCCTTATTAAGATTCCATAATCTAGACTTGGAAAAAAGCGTTTGAATAGCAATAAAAATAAAGAAAAATTTCGTTGCATTCCAACTATGCAGACTGCAACACCATCATATATATTCAAGTTTGATAAAAGACTATGAATGTTGGCTGGCGAATGAAAGGCATTGCTTCACACCTCAATGTCCCAAAAGAAATCATTCTGCGTTGTATAAAACATTCAATGACGCAGTTTTTTTTTCATAATAGTCATCGATAATGTTATACTTTTCCAAATTGGTAGTAACGCAAATTTTCTTCTTATCCACGCAATGAAAATATGAAAATGCATAATTTTGCCCTTTAATTGTATATTTTGTGAAAAATTAGCATCTAAAGAATAAATCTATACCTCGTATGCATTATTGTGAAGTTCGTTGAAAAAAAAACTTTATCTTAATAATGAAAAATGAGGAAATAGAGATGAGAAAAAAACTTTCGTTGCGTTCCAACGACAGTTCTCTCTTTATATATTTTTTTTTATTACCATATTTTTATTATGATCGATTTTTTCTTCATAAATGAAGGTCGTAGGTGGCTGGTAAGGGAGGGAAAAATCGTTTGGGCTATTTTTGTTCCCGTCAGTCGGTGGGAAAATAATTAGAGAAATTTCGAAAAAATTATTTCTCGTTGCGATTTCAACGATGCAAACATCATGCCTAGGCGATAAGTGACTGGAAGCGACAAAAATACGGCATTATGTTCGAGACTCAAACAAATGGCTTCCGGTTGCCGGAAACTTTAAATTTTAATTATTTCAAATTGCGTGTGAACGAGAAATTTTATTTTCTCTTCGAATTCGTTTCACATTGATCCACAATTGAGCCAGTAGAAAAAATAAAAAATAAACACGCAGCAACATCGGCAGGGGTCTTATAGTCGTCCCCAGATTTAATTCGTAATAATTCTAAATTGGATGAAAACGTGAGATTCAATGACCTTTTTTTTCAAGCTTGTTTTTGCATTGATGTATAATTTATCGGGCTATTTCACGGTGTCGGAGTGCACGTAAATTGTTTGAACATATTGTTTCCGATCGTGCGAATGTCTGACAGAGCCCGCTATCAGCTTCGACACTTGGATTGTTTCCTTTTTCTCGTTTTTTTTCCCCTTCGTATACCGGTACGCCCACTAAGGATTACCTTCCCGTTGCCAATGCTCAGCAGTACCGGGAGCTTTTTTTCTTCGTTGGCGAATATGTGCAGTGTAAGACATAATTGCACCGAGGAGGATTGTCCAGACCATACGAGAGGGAGAAAGAAAGTATGGGGGCGGGGGAGGGGGGGGGGGGGTAGAGAGAAAGAGCGAAAGGTCTTAGATCGTGTGTAGGTGGGTTGTATCAGGGCTTCCATAATATATTCGAGGGCTGCGGGCATGATGGAGCAAAGATCGTCGCGTTATCGTCGGTCAAGTCTCATCGCCATATAGCCCGCTCCGCGCGGATGGATCCCGTTTATGAAAAGTACCGAGCAAAAAATCATCAGGGGATCTTTTGACGGTGCAAATTAATCATTTAAAAATGCATGCGGAAGACTTCACTGACACACGTGACATTGAAGTTTGCATCGTTGGGACGCAACGAAAGTTCAGTAGTTCGATGTTTTTTGTGTAAAATTTGGGCTTCGAAAAATCTTCAACTGTTTTTTTATGATCCTTATGATAAATGTGAAGCGCAAATTTGCTGGATAAGATTTTGGATGTTGAAGAGAATGAAGAAAATTGTCCTTTTCAAAAGTTCGCTGCATTCCGATGATGCAAACTGCAACATCGTGTGACACAGGCTACTTTGCAGAAAGTCATAATTTCTCCTTATCCAAATTTTACATAGCAATTTATCGTTAAAAAGATCCTCGATCCTAATTTTTGTTGTTGAAAAGATCCTAGATCCTGATATTTCGTTGAAAAAATCCTACATACTAATTTTCCTTGAATAAAATCCTTGATCCCAATATTTCGTAAAAAATATCTTAGATCCGAATTTTTCGTTAATTTAAATCCTTATTTTTCGTTAAAAAGATCCTAGATCCTAATTTTTCGTTATAAAAAGCCTAGATCTTAAGTATGCGCTTAATAGATTCTAGAACCTAATTTCCCGTTAAAAAGCTCCTTGATCCTAATTTTCAGCAAAAAAGATACTAGCTCCTCATTGCCCGTTACGAATATCCTCGATCCTAATTTTTCGTTGAAAAAGATCCTCATTTTTCTTTAGAAACATCCTAGTACTAACTTTCCGTTGAAAAATTCCTAGATCCCAATTTTTCGTTAAAAATATCTTAGATCGTAATTTTCCATTGAAAATATCCTAGATCCTAATTTTCCGCGAGAAAGATCCTAGATCCTAATTCTCCGTTGAAAAGTTGAATTTTTAAAGGCGCTCCTAATTTTTAATATAATTGGGGCACTTGTATATAAATTTCGCCTCTATTGTTTCGAACCACGCGATTGCGTTGACCGAATTTTCAAGTTTCGGTGATGCTAGCTCTGCTGTACTCCCGCTGCGTGTTTTCCTATGCGGGTGTCCGTGCACATGCACATGGACGCGCGGAGTTAAGCCGCTGGGGAAGATTGCGTGAGTCTGGAGCATCCAATGTTCCCGGCGAGGCTATCTTGAGGAGCTTTTACGTAAACTATCAATATTAATGAGACGCCAGAAAGTGCGAGCGAGGGAGAGAGAGAGAGAGAGAGAGAGAGAGAGAGAGAGAGAGAGAACAGCTTTGAAAGCTCGGGTAATTTCACCGCGTATATAATTGTTTAGCAACTACCACAGCCGGTATGGAGGGATCGGTGATCGTGTGTAACTGAACTCGCGGTGCTCGTTGGATCATCGCGATTCGTTGAATTGCTTCGGTCGCGCGGCTCTCCCTCGTTCAATATTCAATCGAGATTAATCAACATGTGTGTCTATACGCAAAAGTACACTATAACATGAAAAATCAATAAAGAAATATGCATCGGTGTCAACAGAAGCCGCAAACGAGAAACGAAATATGGCGATAATTTAATAAATCTAAACAATCTTGTCGAAGCATCGTATTGTAGGGTAACGTTGAAGTTTGCATCGTTGGAATGCAACGAGAATGAATTCTTTTTAATTGCTGAACTTTTTGTTTCGCTTACTTTTAGACTGTGCGATAATCACTCAAATGTTTTCACGTATTCTCATTAGAGACTCATGACCTCAATTCGCAAAAAAACACTTTGGATAATGATAAAAATCAAGAAATAGAAAATCGTTGCATTGCTACTGTGCAAACTTCAACGTCATATTTTAGGCTCTCGTTTTACGTGTGCTGCAAAAATGCATCTCGAAGAAACACGCGAGAAATTAAAATCATATGCCGAACGTACATCCCAAATTGTGATGTCTTTTCACTTATGCAGCATTGATTTATCGGCTTCATAAAATTGGCATCTTTGAATCGTTATTTATTTAGGGCACAAGAAATGGGATTAAAGTTTGCATCGTTGCAGTGCAATGATAATGTTTTTTTTCCCCCGATTTCTTCTAGCAGATTTTAGCTATGAAAACCTTCAAACCTTTGAGATACTCATTGGGACATCTGCAGTTGGAATTTGCGAAAAAGATTTCGTAATTTGTTAACCCTTTATATCACTGTGCGATAGTTCTGTAACGAACCATCCACATCTTCACAAAAGATGACGTTGAACTTTGCATTGTTGGAATGCAACGAAAATTAATTATTTTTAGTTGCTCAAATTTGTTTGGCCTTTTTAGATTCTGCGAATCGCTCAAATGTTTCTGAGTATTCTAATTGGTGAATGATTACCTCAATTTGCAGTAAAAAGGCTTTGGATAATGATAAAAATCATTAAATTTGAAATAAATGAATAAAATATCGTTACATTCCTGCCATGCAAACTTCAACATCATCACAAAATCCCACATTGACATTCAATCCTTTTTTGAATCAATGTCACACACGACGGCTGCAAATCATTCGATGATTTTTAAGTGCAATTCATGCCAACTCGATCGCGTTAGTTGCATCAAAACTTTTTTGAAGTTTACTCATCGCGAGATTGCAACATTCGCGTGTGTGAAAAGTTTTCGAAAAAACGAAGAAAAAAAAACTGTGAAAAATGTACCGTGGCTTCGTGCTACAACAAGCAAAACAACTGCTTCAAAGTATTCCGTACATCATTCGGGAATTTTACGACACAACGTCACATGCCTGTCACACTCCTTTTGTTGCTTTATAACTAGCACCCTGGTTGCAATTTCCAAAAATTAAATAGCACGTGTTTATCAATTTATTAAAACCTACCACAGAGTCGAGTATTCAAAAATGTTTACGTTGTTGAGTTATTAAGGGTTAAAAATAAGGAAACAAATGTACAGTCGTTGCAGCATGCAAGAGAATGGGATATCGAAAATAATCATGCACTTTGAAACGTTCATTATACGTTATTTGATACATATACATGCGTATTCTTATTTCTACCATTCATTCGTATTTATTTGGCCTGTGTGCTGGCCAATGACAGCTCTCCATTTCTTACACACATGCATGCCGTCACGTCTCGTTGCATAAAATTCACCACATTTCCCCTAGTGTGTGTCATTCGTCTCGTGACGCCAACAAATCAGTCGGACGAGCCTAAACATATTTTCCATATCAGCAACAACAACAAAAGAAAGAGATTTCGTTGCATTCCAACGATGGCAAGACTTCAATACCATCACTAGAAGACATGTCATTCGCCTATGATTCTGACTCGTACGGTATCGCTGTGTGCGCTCAATGTGCCAGTACCTATATAGCGAATCTCTCGCTGTCCTAGCTTTTTTCGACCTCGTAAACTCTGCTCCACTTTTTACCCTGTAACTTCTGCTTGGACGTATATAACTCAACGATAAATCTCGATTTCTCGTTGTTCCTTTCCTTCCTCTCTTCCTCGCTTTCTCTCTCTCTTTCTCTCCCTCTCCCTCACCCCTTTCTCGTTCAAAGTTCGATGTGGATCCTTGCCAGATATGTTACGTCGTAATCCCCCGAAAGGGGACACGGTTGAGGGTCTTGCGCGCGCGCGCTCTACTCCCGACGAGATTCTGCGGTGAAGGATTTTTCTCCCGAGCAGTACTCGGGGCTTGATCGATATAACACACGTTTGAACAGACTTTGCGACTCCAGAGGCGGCTCCAAGAAAGGACACGGTTCTCACATTCTTGTAAAAACGAGAATCTTCCGGGGCAAAACGCAGGCGGTGGGGGGGGGAGGGAGGGAGAGAGAGAGAGAGAGAGAGAGAGAGAGAGAGAGAGAGAGAGAGAGAGAGAGAGGGGGGGGGGAGGGAGGGAGGGAGGAGAGAGAGAGAGAGAGAGAGAGAGAGAGAGAGAGAGAGAGAGAGAGAGAGAGAGAGAGAGAGAGAGAGAGAGGGAGAGAGAGAGAGAGAGAGGGAGGGAGGGAGGAGAGAGAGAGAGAGAGAGAGAGAGAGAGAGAGAGAGGGAGGGAGGGAGAGAGAGAGAGAGAGGGAGGGAGGAGGGCACAGATATAGATAGGCAATGCGAATGATAATGATAGAGGTAGAGAAGGGGAAGGGGCTTTTATAATTCACCAAGTTTTCCAGTGTGTACATAGTTGAGGAAGGAAGGCGATAGCCGTTCTCATTGTTAGAACGTGACCCGATTCGCTTAGTCTCGCGTCGGACGACCTAAAAACTCGTCATACGTATTGGCGTACTCGCGATCGTCGTCCAATAATGTTTGGTAGGCCTTATTAGCGCGCTTGGAGAGCGCATGAGAGGCTTCGGTCAAGTGCCACTGGCGAGAGCCATCTGCAACCGCGCGGCTATCGCATTCCTACGGTCAGCGGGGCATCGCGCGCTTACCGCTGTCAACTACCACTCACGTGGGCCTCGAATTCGTCGTCGATTGTAGGGCTCTCGCGAAGTTTCCGCGTAATCGAGCGCTTAGGGATTGCAATCAATATGGCGAAGGCAGAAAAGGATGGTAGTGATTGAAAAGAAAAATGGAAGTCCAATGATTATTACGGTATTGCATAGTTGAGTTGGTCGCTCGGATATCAAGGACGACTAGAAGGCGATATTGAAATTCCGTCGAAATGCGTAGGCAAGAAAAAGGAAAATCGCGAAATTGCTAGAGTTTTTTTGTTGTCCCTTACTCGTTGAGAAATTGTAGGGATCCAATGGAATCTCCATATTTGTATTTACTTCCTGACAGGTATCCAATGGGTCGTCGCGTTGGATCTCTATACTGAAATTTCACGCTCGTACGTTGGATTCTATTTGGATAGAATTTGAATCCTGGAGGATTGTCACATTATCGAACAGAATCCGATCGAACAGGATCTCATCAAGCATCTCTACGATGGATTTTTCTTATAATGAATTTAGATGTGCAAGATGAGTGGATATTATCCCGTCGTAACTGAACAACATAAAAATTAAAATATTGTAGGCTTTAGGTAGGTTTTATTGAATAAATAAGAAACGTATTATTTCGTTTTTGAAATATTCAATCAGGGGACCAGTTATGAAGCAATAAAGGTGTATGACAGACATGTTACATTGTGTCGTAACATTCCTTCATGACGTATCCATGGCTGGTACGCATTTGCAAAACAGGGAAAACTCAGGGATTTTCTTTCCTTCTGGAATAATCAGGCAAAAGCTAGGGTATTTTTAAAAATCTCTGGAATTTTTCCAGAATTCACTTTTCGCAGGAATTACGAAAAATGAAACCGACTTGAAAAAAAAAAACACTGATAAGTATAAAAACAAATATTTTTGTATATTTTTAACATTTGTTTTATTCTTTATTATATGCAACAAAAAAAGTTATGTCGGTGCCAAACATTGAGCATTTCGAACACTAAAAACGAATTCACTTTGAAGCTTTATACATTTGCATTCGATATGTCAAAACATAACCGCACAATTCTTATTGTAGCAAAGTGTTTATATTTATTTATTTACTTATGTGGACTGATATAAAAATTTATATTCGTAATAAAGAACAGGTTCTATATTTTGCTGTATTTTTTTACCTGGTGTTTAAATTACTTTTCCGATTTCAGTTTAAAAAAAACATTTTCATGAAAATGATCTCAAAAAAAATTATGTTCTCTATTTGACCCCAATCGCCCTAGAATATTTGCAAAACCTGTGTGGAAAACCTGGGAAAAGTCAGGGTATTTCTGAGTCGATAATGCGTAACGACCATGGTATGGAACGCTTTGAAGCAGTTGTTATGCTTGTTGCAGCACAAAAAAAAACGACATACACGTAGTATGTCGTTTTTTTTTCGATTTTTTTTCTTCGATTTTCACCAACTTTACGCCACTGGAATCTTCCAATCGCTCGATAAGTAAACTTCGAACAAATTTTTATCCAACTAATCTACTTTACATGAATGGCTTCAAAAACCATAAAATCGTTTGCAGCCGTCGTGTGACATTGATTAAAAAAAGAGGACTAAATGTCATTGTGGGATTTTGTGAGGCATTTGATGGTTTGTTACAGAACTGTCACACGCTGATGGAAAGGTATAAATCTTATCTCGAAAAAGTATAAATCGCTTGAAAAAAGTATATCCGAAAAATCGATTTGAATCACGTCACTGAATATCCTCTATAATTTTCGTTTGTTACTTATTTTACTGCACTTTCACTGCAGTTTCAATACGCCGGCTTTTTTTCGTAAGATTTTTCACATATTTTCGAAGATTCGAACGTGGCAAGAATGTTCAAATGTGTCGATCGGGGTACAGTGCAGAATCCAATTGGATTCCAATGAAGATTCCCTATGTGCAGTGTCCTTAATGACGTTGAAGTTTGCATCGTTGGAACGCAACGAAAATAATTTTTTTCCGATAGCCAATTTTTTTTTCTGGCAAATCAAAGCTACTGTGAACTTTTCTGAGATAAGTATCAGAGATCTACAGGCTAAATATATTAAAAGTGATTTTCCATAGCAATGAAATGGAGAGAAACAAAAATGAAGAAAAAAAATCGTTGCTTTCCAACGATGAAAACTTCAGCAACGTGGGCCCTTAACCCTTCCTCGACACACTTATATTTGGCCACGGCTTTGACACACTGGGTCAATTTAACCCGGATGGTACTTGATCCGCCTGCCCTTAACAACCCTTTGGTCGGTTTTTTCTTGAAAAAAATTCGGAATACACTTTGAACATTTCAAAATATGCCTGTATAATTAAAAATAGGAAAATATAAAATTGAATTGTTGTAAAAAATTCTTGAAAACATTCAATTTTGGGCAAGTGAGCATTTTATTTCAAATTCGTCCGAGTCAAAATGACCCAATGTGTCAAGGAAGGGTTAACAAATCCCCATAGAGGAATTCTATAGGGATCTATAGAGGGTATTGATTCTATAGAAGGATTGGAACTCACCAACGAATTTGTGCACGGCATTACGAAAGGATATTTTATTTCGGAGATTCAACCAGTTCCAACAAATTCCAAATAAAAAATTGTCAAACGAGAGAAATAAGGAAATAGCCCGGAATCCACTTGGATTCCAATGTGGAGTCCCTACGTGCTGCCCCCCTATGAAATCCCTATAGGGATGTGGTAGGATCTGGGGACACCCGAACAAATTTTTGCAAGGAAAGTCATCGAACAGGGCCCCGAGATCCAAAGGAACGAGTTTTCACACTTTTTTTTTTCGTCTTGTTCCGGTTATTCGAATGGTTTCCCTTGAGTCACTCGAGCACGGTTTGTAATCGCGCGCCAGGGAGATGCTCACGTTTCGTATTATACGTTGGGGACACGACAATGCCGCGTCGCGTATACACCAGCGTTTTATTGCCATTATTCATAATGAGCCGTGTGTGCTGCTCTAAAACTTCTGGCAAGAGGGGGAGAGAGAGAGAGAGAGAGAGAGAGAGAGAGAGAGAGAGAGGGAGGCGGGGGGGGGGGGGGGAAGTTACAGTCGCAGGTGCGCCCGCGCAACAAGAATGGCACACAAATGCTTCCTTTTCTTCTCATCTATTTCCACAACGAGGCTTCATCGTAAAAGCTCGATAAAAGTGTGTATAATTTATATCCACGCCCAGATACGTAATGCGGTTAACCTCGAACACTTCTCATTTCAGTATTTATAACAATTTCTGAATAATATATATTTTATAGGCCGTTCATGTACGGCGCGATAATGTCCGTTTACGCAGCATTAGATGATCGGGCTATAAATCTCACGCGCATTGGGGAAGCCACACTCTATTATCGAGGGCCTACTTAGATAACGCGATAAAAACGAGATCCTCGAATAACGGAGTTTTTCAAACTTTTGTCTCTTTTCCTCATTCAAAATCTACGGTCTTATATTTAATTCCGCGAGAAAAAAATGATGTTGAAGTTTGCATCATCGTAATGCAACGGACGTCAATTTTTCTTGCTCACGTTTTTTACGCCGATTTAGGCTACGATAACTCAAACGGTTTTTCTTATGATATGAGATTCACGATGTTAATCTGTAAACAGAATTTGGGTTTCAATGAAAATGAAGAAATGAAAACAATAAAGAAGAACTTTCGTTGTATTCCAAAGATGCAAAGTTCAATGACATGAACAAGCATGCAAATTTATAATCGTATGAAAATGGTCCAAGTGGGGGAAAATGAAAATTTGCCGTCGTAGATCCTACTTTGCCTTACCTTGTGCAAACCGATCAAATGAGGGAAAAAGCACTTTTCGGATTCAGCCTAGTGGTCCGGGTTCCCTGATGGAGCTGTTTATTATTATTATTATTTTTTATTTTCCTAACGAAGTCATCCAAATGATCACAAAGCGTCTGAACATTCACTTTGAAAATAGGCTGCGATAAAAAGCAATTTTGACAGGAGCATCAGTTACTGCATCTCAATTATTCGAATTTCGAGTCGGATTTTATAGCGATTGACGTGCAGAGAAATATCTTGAAAAGTGAGCGTTATTTTATTTTTCCATATTTATATTCACCTGGTGTTTCTAAAAAAAATCTAAAAAAGAATTCTAAAAAAATTTACACCACTTGACGTGCGGGACCGTTTTCCTCTGAAAAAAACTGACATTACGACACAGCACCATCGATGGAGTGCTGATCATTACTGCTATTACTGTTGCATATATTATAACTATTTTTAGCGAACAGCAAAAGAATTTTTTTTCACCTTGAGAAAATGGTGTTCTCACCTCGTCAATATTGGTAGCTTTCATACAATTATCAGTTAACAAACCCAAATCAACGCTTTAAATATTACACGGGGACAAAATAAATTTGCTTATTGCGCTTGGATTTTTTTTTCATCATCTCTCTCGCTGTGTGTCACTCGTTAAAAGTAGCTAGGTCAATTAAAATCAATGACTCACATTATTAATGGCTGAATTTGTATTAGAGTATATATAAAAATTGTGTGTGTCTGTGTGTATATGTATATATATTTATATATATGTGTAACAACCGTACTACGTATCTTTGTTCGTGAGATTAATTATATCATCGCGTGTGGCATTTAAAAGCCAGGCGCGACCTTTGTATCGGTAAACACGATCCATTTACCGCTCACAACAGATTCGCTTGATTGAATTCGCAAACATCTTATATTTATTGCGCGCGTCATCGTTCGATGAGCAGGATGAGAAAATTAGAAAGTCAATAAGCCCTCGTGGTGACACTCTCCGGCCGGACCTCCCGCGAAATTAATTCATTTCCGAGGTCTCTCGCACGAAGGCTGTACGAGCATTTTTATTTTCGATTGCTCATGGAATCAAGTGTTGTTATTGCGTGTCACTTGTATGAGGTTGAAGCTTCCACCGTTGAAGAATAATACAAATTAATAGTTCTGCATTCCTTTAATTCATTTCGGCATATTTCGCATACAAGAATCTCGTAGTAATTTTTAAACACATTCAGTTAGCGAGTATAAACTTGTATGATAATGAAAAGAAAGGAAATTCAAATGTAAGGCAATTTCAACGATGCAAACTTTTACACCATGTCACTGTTTCGATCGTGTGGATTTGAAATATTTTTTCTCTTTTTTTTCATTGGGGATTGTCGTACACTTCGATATTTTTTGTTTGGGTTCAATGGCGTTGAAGTTTGCATCGTTGAAACGCAATTTCTTTTTTATTTCAATTTGTATATTTTTATTATTGAACAAGATTTTTTTCTTCGTAGATTTATATAGTAGCTCGCTGAATAAGTATGGTGAGAAATTATTGCGGGTTTTCGAAGGAGAGATGTGTCCAAATTCGAAAAATTTAGGAATATTAATTTGTATTGTATTCCAACGATGCAAACGACAACCGCTTTGGCTTTTAAAGCCCTTGAAAGTATTTTTTTAATCGCAGATTAGTAAAAAGTATTTTGAGTACGTTTTTTTTTATTCTGTTATTTATTTTTGTTCGTTATTTATCTGGAAAAATCATTGCGGTATTTTTGATGAAGGTATATGCCAAAGTAAATTAAAGGAATTCAGCCATATTAGTTTACATTGCATTCCAACGATGCAAACTTCAACACCATATTACTGTATCGATCTTGTGGATTTGAAGTATTTTTTCCCCTTTTTATTCTCAATTGGGGATCGACGTACACTTGAATAATTTTTATTTGGGTTCAAGGGTGCTGAAGTTTGCATCGTTTCCAAGTTCTTTTTTATTTCAATTTCCGTATTTTTAATAGTAAAGAAGATCTTTTCTTCGTAGGTTTACATAGTAGCCCGCTGAATAAGTATCTTGAAAAAAGATTGCGGGATTATTGGAGGCGGTATATGCGAAAATAAATTAAAGGAATTCAGCAGTATTAATTTTTATTGCATTCCAACGATGCAGACGTCAACCTCATTGGGTTATACAGCCCTTGAAAGTATTTTGGGTGCATTTTTTTTAAATCTGTTATTTTTTGTTTGCTCTTGATGCAGTTTAATCGAGGGAAATTTCGGTATGGCGAACGTGTGCGAAGTATTTATTCAATGAGTAGGAAAGAGCCTATATGCAGGCCCTTGGATGAATCTCTTCATTGCGAAGCAAGTTGCGTTTTTCTCTTCTTCGTCTCTTTCTTCTTCCACCTCGCTACGCTTCGCGGACAGGTTGGTTTATGGTTACTTCTATTCCCTCCCTTTACCCTTCTCCCCCCTCTCGCTGTCCCTTTCTTCTCTCTTCTCTCTCTCTCTCTCTCTCTCTCTCTCTCTCTCTCTCTCTCTCTCTCTCTCTCTCTCTCTCTCTCTCTTTCTCTCTCTGCCACTCTGTCAAAGACAGGTTGGGCTGGCTTTTACTCTGAGGTAAAGTTGATTCTCTTCTCTTTCCATTGAGAGAGAGAGAGAGAGAGAGAGAGAGAGCCATGCCCGTGGAGGTGGCAACAGGTGCTCTCCTCGAGGGTCACAGTTCGATGCCCGCACTCTACTACATGTACCATATCTCCTGTGTCTGCCCTTTGAATCTTTGCTCGCGTTTATTTGTTCATTTCTCCTTAAATCGTGTTCGATCAGCCCGGCTCTAATGGGTGAGACACGTGTGAAGCATGTGTCAGTGGAGCCAATGGAAGGATAGTGGAGATCGTGGAGACCACGAAGAATTCTGGAGTACACGGTCAACCTAACCTCAGAACTTTTCCAACCAACTTTACTCACAGATGGTCAAGTTTTTTTCAATAGGAAAAACGGATTATCGGGCTCTGAAGAATTCCTTGAGGGAGAAGTAGAGGATTCTACGGTTGCTGCAAATTTTATGCAACTGTGAGGAATCGCGCTGTTGGAAAATTTCAGCTATCTCCGGAGCACTCTCTTGTCACGTGGTACATCTACTTCGACTTGAAGGGTCGGCATGTGTGTTCAACCTGAACGAACTTTTGCAAAGTAAAGTGACACGTTGTTCCAAGTATGGTCTTTTTCTGGTACCATAATAATTCGAATAGTGGTATTGAAGTTGAACCTTTGGAGACCTAAAATAATTCCTTTTTATTTCTTTATTCTCATCAGTATCGATATTCTTTTTTGTCGGTCAGGTTGTGAATCTTTAATGAGGCTCCTGATGAAAGGTCGAGCCATTTTCACAGTGTAAATCCGCCTAAAATAATATTTTGAATCCTTTCTGAAATAATATTTCAAAATAGTAATAAAAACATTTTAATCTTCAGATATATTCTTTGATGTTTTCAAAATGGGATTAAATTCGTTAAATAATATTTTTAAATATTTAAAGAATGGCATTTATACATCTTTTAAAAATAATATTCTAAAGTGTTTAAAAAATAATATTCTAGAAAAAAATTCCTTGCTTTTATTCCTATTTTTTTTGTTACGCATTAAAGGCCCTCAAGCGAGTCGAGATTTCGTTTCTGCGGATGGACTGTTCGAACTTTTTTGTGTAGGAAATAAAGTGTAGTACGTCTCTCTCTCTCTCTCTCTCTCTCTCTCTCTCTCTCTCTCTCTCTCTCTCTCTCTCTCTCTCTCTCTCTCTCTCTCTCTCTCTCTCTCTCTCTTCGCGACTCTTCCCTTCCTCCCTCGCTATCTCGTATTTCGCCTTCAATTTGGGAAATCGATAATACGAAGGGAGTGGGTTTGGGGAAGCAGAACAACCGGCAAATCCGCCTATCCCTCATTTTTCGTAAATTCGGTATTTACCAAGAGGTACACGGAAGTCCAAAACCGTTCCAAGTTCAATGGATTATTTTTCATCGTGCCTCCGTAATCCCCATTGAAGTTGCGTACAAAGGCAATGGCAGACCGTTCGATGCAGCCTGGGGTGACGACCCTCGCAGCTGGCAAAGCGAGGGTGAAGAAAAACAAGGGTACATTTTCATAGCAGCTCCGACGATGGGCAATTTTCTTCAACGCGATATCGATCGAGGAAGAATTTGCTCTTGCGGCTGTTGGCTAACACATTTCTCGTATAGGAGAAGGTTCTTCCTGGAATTATTATTTTTAAGCGCTAGTCTCTCGGGTTGGTAATCATGTTTAGAAATTGGCCGTCCTTTTTTTACATTATTATCACACGCTATTAGTCGAAATTGAAATTTGGTAATTGGTAGAGGCATTTTTGAAAAATACGTTAATACGAAGACGACCCGATCAAACCCGAGTATATTTATCGTAAAAGAGAACGTTCTTTCTTGAATTATTGAATTTTTTTGTGCAAAAATATTTTTTGGCATGACAATTATAATTCGAAAGCAAGTGACGTAATTTTTTTTACTCACTATTACACGTCATTAGCCGAAAGTGAAATTCGGTAATTAGTAAATTTGACGATTGATTATCATTTCGATTACTAACAACGTAATTTAGATAGTACATTTTATAATTGATTATCAGTTCAATTATTAACAACGAACATCACTTAAGTGTCCTCCGATTTTGTTGAAACTTATATATTTGATAAAGCGTTGGAAACTATTGGTCACGTATTTTTTCACGGCGGAAACATTTTTTTCACGCACGAAACGTGAAAAATTCAAACTTGGATTGGAACACTTTATCGTTGAGATTTAATTTTGTTTGTCGCTTTTCCGAGAACTAATTGTTTTGCTGGTCGTTACAACCACTTTTTTTAGCCGTCTGAAAAATAGGGGAAACGGTCGAACGAGAAATTGTAGGGAAAAATGAAAAATGTCAATTGCAGCTCATAGCGTACAACTGTGAATATGCGAGGCATTATTTTGTCGGTGTAAATCAGGCTTTGAGGTTGGTAAGTCGAGCGTCCTGCTTTATCAATTCAGCAAGTTGGACTTTTCCCTCGCGATCGTAGTGTGCACGCGAGGCTCGAGCTGACGCAGATGGCGACACTGTTCACTCGCCTGGTACTTGGCCAAATTGATCGCAGAGGCGCCCCGCTAGCGAACGCGGCAAATCTCAATGCTTTTCGCATTTACGAAACAATATTGGCTCTGTGGAGGGTATAGGGCGGGGGTAATAAAATCGAACGCAAACCCCGCGGTGTACAAAAGTTGCAACAAACTCGGCTATTTATCTGTCAAATCCGTATGAGCGTAGTACGAGATTATTGCAATAAAAGTTAAAATATTGTTTCTATAAAAATGGGCCACGAGCGTTACTGTGTAATAAATTGCACATATATCGGAATGAATAGGAAATGCAAATTTTTATATGGCATTGAAGTTTGCATCGTTGAAACGCAACGAAAGATCAGTAGCCCGATCTTTTTTAAAACACACTCTGCTACAGCTCCGTCATTTCGATGATGAATTAATTTTGAAAAATTGTTTCGTATATTTAAATATACTATTAAAGTATACCTAAAGTTTGATAATTGTAGAATAATTATTTCTTAGTTTAAAAAATCCCTCAATATTGCTTATTTTCTTCCTGTCTAAATGTATATCCTGCCTTAAAGAAGTTTTGTGAGGCGTCACAGAAATAAAAGTTTGCCTTATCACACGAGCTTGAATTATAAGTAATTTACAATAACTCTAATTACAAATTCACAAAACATGAGCCAAGTTTAAACACAAGTTTGGACTTGAATCATGTTTTTTCCTTAAACTCTTCTACGTCCACGTCGTGTTCAGCAGATTCCAATAGATTTTCCCTAGATTGAGTTTCAGGTGCGAAATTAATATTGCGAGTTATACTCTCTCGAAGTTGGTCTTCAAAATTATGCTTATTTCGGTCTGAAAACAAAATTTTATTGATTATATTGTAAAGTGGTGCCGCAACAATATAGGTTTGTTAAATTTTAATAAACGCAACTATATACTTAGCTTCATTTTTCTCGTCTTATAAGAATATTACAAGTAAACAAAAATATACATTTCAAGAAAATGTTACTTACCTTTGTTCACTTCGCTGAAAGGAAACATCTCTTGTCGTCTTTGGCCAGACAAGTCGATTTTATGCCAACGAGTTGAATACAATTGAGGCGCGATTTTAATTCTTACAATTTATCACATTGTTATAGCCATAATTCCAGAGCCGACAAAAATGCGAACGCTACACGGTACTGGGGTTGCGCACGGAGCTAATATATATATATTGGTTTTTTCGCCCAAATGTATATCTACGAATTTTCGAAAAGTGCACAATTTTGGAAATAGCCGTATTATCTTGTGGAAAAAATAAATTCGAGACACATTAAGGATAAATATTGACCCTTTTCAGTTCGTCGTAGAAGAAATTCCTACGACGTTGAAGTTTGCTTCGTTGGAATGCAACGAAAATTCTTTTTAATTCCTTATTTTCGTTATTATACAGTCATACTTTGCAAATTTAGGTTGTACATTGCTACACAAGATTTCGAAAAAATGTTTGCGTAATTTTCGTAACTCAAATCTGCCAAAGGAAATTTGGGAAATAAAAAATAATAATTTTCGTTGTATTCCAACGATGCAAACTTCAACGTCATAAATTCGTGTTGTTATGTACAAAAAAAGACTCGCAACATTATGAGAGTAGGAAAATCGAGAAAGAGAACAATGAAGATATTCACGGTCAGTGAGTTAAAAACGTGGTGGAGAATTTCGAGAAAAAAAAATCATGAGGATGGGTGACTTTTCTTTCAAAATGACAATCGAAAATTATATTGCAGTTTGCATTGTTGGACCGCAACGATAGCTTCGTAGCCCGAACGACTTTTTTTTTTTTTTACTAATTTGGGCCACGAGAATGTCTCCAACGTTTTTAGGATCTTTATCGGAAATCGGCAGCAGAAAATGTTGGGTGATGAAAAAAACTGAGAAATTAAAATGAATAAATCGTGATCGGAATTTCTCAGGTTCTACTTGACGGATCTGAATAAAACGGAGTCCAAGGAGATGCATGAGATTGAAGTTTGCATCCTTGCGGCGATGTGAAAATGACTTTTTTTTACCTCCCCAAATTTGTTTTAGACGATTTTAGCTACGAAAATAATCCGACAATTTTTTAAAATGTTTCCCGAGATGTCTGCGATGGAAATCTTTGCAAAAAATTTATGTTATAATACTGAGAAGACTGAAATAAAAAAATCAAAACGATTTTTCGGTGTATTTCAACGATGCAAACTTCAACACCATGAGAGATGCTTGAAGCGTTTATTTCCACATACGAATGGTCCAGAAAAAATGTCAACAATTTGCACGTCAATCCTCCTCTCGGAAACCCTCCCTCAAAATTCCCAATGACGTTGAAAATGACTTTTACGTATTTGACTCGTGATCTCTTATTAGAGATTTATCACCTCGAATTGCGAAATACGGTTTTGGATAGCGATCAAAATAAATGAATGGAAAAAAACCGAATATCGATACCTGAGGAGCAGCGGGTCGAGGAGCCACGCGATTTATTTTTTATTCATTTATTTCGATTAATCGAAATAAATAAAATAATCATTGCATTCCAACGATGCAAACATAAACCTCATCATTTCCAAAAATGATAGATATCATCGTAGAATTGTATTTTAAACCTACCTAGGCTTAGTACCAGCCTAAAAAAAATCACGCACAGGCAGCCACTATAATTTTATAGTATTTTGAATATTTATTGTCTTTAATGCATTCGTGAAGAGGAACGATCATTATTACACTTAACCATAATTGAAACGGCAGTTTGTTTTGTTTGAGACGATTTTGTCGTTTTATCAATACACTTACGTGTAATTGCTGCTATTCCTTGGTTCAAGCTCTCCGTAGTCAACCTCGGGCACAACTCGGTCACCCTAAAGAATTGTAAAATTTAATTTGCAGTCGAAACAAAAGTGTCGACCAATTCGACCGAAAAGCACCGCTGTCAATGTGCTGGGCCTTTGCAAAAATGATGAGTTTGTACGTAGTGGAAAAATATATATGTATATCGTACGTTGTCGTCACGGACATTGTTGCGAATTGAACGAAGGCCCCAGAGCGAACGATCGCGTTGATATTTTTCGGGGATGAAACACTCACGTCCTCGAGGCAACGAAGAACTGAACTTGAACGAGGGATATCGCCCTGATATACATTTTTACAAAAGGCTGATTTTTCGTTTGTACAGTTAGAAAACGTTCGCGTGGGAGTGGAGCCTATCGACAGTCGTGACACGCAGCTGAACCTTGCGCGGATCGCCAAATCTTTTTCCTCGATCTGCCGATTTATATCGCGCTAGCCCCTCGCACCACCGGCTTTATTGCCATTTTTGTACGAGCGAGTAACGCGAAATTCCGCAAATGATTTCAAACGACGGTGTTGAAGTTTGCATCGTTGGAACGCAATGAAAATAATTTTTTTCCAATTGCCAACTTTTTTTCGCGAAGCTACTAATTTTTGGACATTTTTTTGAGATCATTATTAAACGACCTTTTTTGATATCCTTAATAAAGACCTACGACCTAAATCAGTCAAAAGTGATTTTAAACAACGATAAAAATGTCGAAAAACGAAAATAAAAAAGAAGTATTGTTGCATTCCAACGATGAAAGCTTCAACGACATTTGAAACGTCCAATCCTCGAGTCTTCCAAACGTCCGCACACACCCACATCCTGATGCACCCGATATTGGCATCTATATCTGTGCTCGATTGGAGCCAAGTCAAGTGGATTTTTCCCTATTCCCAGCGAGGCCATATCGAATGCGTGAGAGCTACGAACTGTACCGAGAATATTTACCGTTAAGGTGATTAACCCTTCGATCAATATGACGTTGAAGTTTGCATCGTTGGAATGCAATGACTTTTTTTCATCTTATTTCTTAATTTTTATTATTATTCGAAACGTTTTCTTTTTGAAACTTGAGGCCGTAAATCTATAATGAAAATATGCAAAAACGTTCGATTTATTTCCATAGTCTTAAAACGGCCAAAAGGAAATGTTATCAATGAAAAAGAATTAATTTTCGTTGCATTTCAACGATGCAACGATGTTGAAGTTTGCATCGTTGGAATGCAACGATAATCAATTCTTTTTGATAGCTCATTTTTTTCAAATTCGGGCTGTGAAAATACCCCAAATGTTTTCTGGTACTCTGTAAGAAATTTATCCCTTCAATTTGCACAAAAAGGGTTTTGGATGAAGATAAAAATAAGGAAAAGAAGAAAAAAACTCGTCCCAGTCCACCGATACAAACTTCAACCTCGTCACGTCCATACGATCCGTCGCATTCATTATGATTGATCGTGAGGAATATTTTTTCGCCCACGGAGACATGCATCGTCCGGAATAATTTTCGTAAAATATCAAAACCTAGTCAAATTTTATGGTTTTGACGTTTGCGAGATATCGAATTTTCCATCGTTGGAACATAACGAAAGTTCCGTAGCCCAATTTTTTTTTAGCACATTTAGGCCTACAAAATAACTTGACCTTTCTTTTCAGGATCCTTGTTAGAGATCTTCGGCCTAAATATGTAAAGAAAATATTTGGATGACGATGAAAATGAGACATTAAAAAAAATTTAATCGAATTTTCGTTGCATTCCGACGATCCAAGCTTCAACATCGTGAATTTTCCATCGTTGAAATGCAACGAAAATTCTTCTATATTTTTTTTCTTCATTATTATCTAAACCCTTTTATTCGAGTTTAGATTGTGAAACCCTATTAAAGATCTTTAAAAAAATGTCTCGGTGATTTTCGTAGCCTGAATGGGCCAAAAATAAATGGGCAATGGGAAAGCAATATATTTTCGTTGCATCCCAACGATGCAAAATTCAATACAATCAAATTTGGGATAAAATAAATGAAGGACTAATAAAATGCTTTTTGTCATTTAATAATAATAAAATGCTTTTTATCATTTAATAATAATAAAATGCTTTTTTCTTTTAAGGTGTTACCCCCACTTGTAGCGCAAAAAAAGGCCTTTTTCATGATTTTTTTTAAAGAAATCTACAAAACTTTTTTAATCGATCAATATACCATCTTAAAGAACACATCTTGAAGAACTTTCAGTAATTTTTTTATTGAAAAATATTACATTGTTTAGTGGCAAATGGCCGTCAATGAAATAATGTTTTTATATACACGGTTTGCGGTGACCAACACTGCGGCGAAGTGGATCATCTGAAAAAAAATGCGGATGGATTTAGTCAAATATAAGTATAAACTAGTCTTTAATCGAAGGATTTTAAAAAATATTCATTTTTCACAAAATGGCGGACAGTCAAAGTTAATGGTTCGATTTTAACGAAAAAAAACGGCCATTTTTTTTTTCGAAAAGCAAAATCGAACGATTAAAGCCTACATTTTTATGTATTAAATAAGCCTGCAAAATTTCAAGAAGATCGGTTCATTAGTGTTCGAGTAATCTTGGTCACCGACTTCAGACATGCCATTTTGAGAAAAACGCGTTTAAAGTTTCTCTTTCAACGCTCTTTCAACGCGGATTCTTCTCTTTCAACGCTCATATCTCAGTCAATTTTGCTCGGATCGACTTGAAATTTTCAGGACATATTCTCAGATACTTATACTTCAAAAAAATGCAATAAAAAAATAATCGATTTTTTCAAAATCGCAAGTGGGGGTAACCCCTTAAATTCTATTTTGTCGGATTTAACGTAGAAAGAGATGCATTTGCGCTGTGTCGGCGCTACTCGAATTCGTCGAGCGGCAGTGGCTCAGTTTGTTCGCACCGGCGGGATCAACTTCCGGCGCGTTTCCGCAAACGCACATCCGCGTTTGTCCCACTACTTTGCTCGTGATCATCGCGACAAACGTTTGGCGCGAACGGAACGATGATATACTTTGTCCACAAAGCCTCCTCCCGTAATTCAATGAGCGTGCACGCCCACGCGTGGACACACGGTGCAATGCAAAAGAGGCAATAAGAGAGATGGGAAAAAATGTGCAAGCTGGCGATCGCGGTCTGTGTGTCGTTGACCCGATTCTCTCGCTCCGTCTAGAGTTCGTGACCCGATGCTGCAAAATTGTTCGAGTGCAATTCTTGCTCGACGTCATTCCATACCTTATCGATAATAATGATAATGATAAAAACGCTGTTAATAATCGTCACGATTATATTTAGAATTATTATGTGACAATATCAATTGATAGATATTAATTACTATTGTAATTAATATCTATTAATTACAATAGTAATTCTGGTTATATAATAATGAGGATTATTATATAACCATAAGTAGTGAACGCGTGGAAGTTGGTTAGACTCTCAGCTGCCATAAATTTGGAAATATTCGGAATTTGTCGCTTAAAATGTGAAGGCATACTTTTGCAAATATGTACTTTTGAATAAGAGGATAAATTTTGAAAACATTAATTTTCATCCAACCTGAAAACGTAGAATGCCCCCTTAAAGTGCATACGAAGGAACATTGTAGATAAAGAATTATCATTATTTTACATAATGATGATAATAATAATATCAAAGATATAGTAATTATAAAATAATAAATATCGGTTATTATAGTAATGACAATGACAATAATAATTATTATTCGTACAATAATAATAATAATAATATTAATTATTATTATTATTACTATTCTTATAATTTTATAATATTAATTGTTATTATAATATTATAATATTAATTATTATTATGATTATTATTATTATTATATAATAATAATATTCGTACAATTATAATAATAAAAGTAATAATTTTATATAACAATAGTAACGTTCAAAATGTAGTCCTTATATAATAATAAATATCGGTACATTATTATAGTAATGACAACGATAATAATAATAATTGTTATTTTTCGTATAATACCTATTACTATCTGCATAATAATAACAATGATTATTCGTATGCTAATAACAATTATTCGTTAGCACGAAGCTTTTTTTTTACCTGGCGTCGGTAATAAAGAATACACCCCTCCAAAACACGATGTGCAACGTGTCAAGAATACACATTGGTTTTTCTAAAGAGGTTTCTGCTTTGCTGGCGTGAGATACAAGCCGCCCCCGCAAAGGGTCGCGCGGTAGGTTTTAATTTTCTGTAATTTCGTGCACATTAGCCTCGATCGCCTATAAGGGATGCTAACATACATTTTAAGGGATTTTGACCAACCAAACCCACCCTTAAGGGGGTGGAGGTAGAAAAGATCTCATCTTCCGCGGTAAAGAGATTGCTATTTTTTTTTAATGGCATTGGAGTTTCGGTGGCTCTAGGACCCCTTTACAAAGTGGAATGATTTTTGTTCGACGGAAATCACCCTTATCGAGGAAAAGTTTTCATAAATGGACGGAGAGGACAGAGAGGGAAAATTAACTTTCGTTACGGTGAATGAGGATTAAAAAAATATATACACACGGTCGAACATTCAACACTTCGAATCATCAATTTCAACACTTTGAGGAGACGATCAAGGGAAATGCCTTTTTTGAAATTTATTGCTCGTAGGGGCTTAACGATAAGGAATGCAAAGTCGGCTTGGATCGTCGTTGTCGTCAGGATTAGCCGCGATTTGACGTTTGATTAGGCGTTTAGCATTTGAATCGTTCGATTGACAAATGAACAGCGGAAGATCAGAGAGAATTTTCAAATCCACTAAGCTCCCTGAAATGCTCACGCAAGATCATCTCTCTCGCTTCGGGCAATTAGTTTCGCCGAATAATTATCGCCGTATTATCGGATTGTCCCGGACCGCTTATCTCCTCGTGGAAAAACTGTTCGGAAACACGCGATTAAGGAGGATTTAAGGACGGGGAGGAGAGAGAGAGAGACAGAGAGTGGGAGAGGGAGAGAGAAGAAGGAAATTACGAGAATTATGCATATTTACAAATTTTGTGGGTCCGAAAGCGGTTTTCGTTCGCGAAAAACAATTTGGGAGTCTCGTAGTCGAGATCGTGACGAATTTTCGTGATCCCGTCTAATTGCTCGATCGACCTTTCACCAGGAATTCGAAATTCCTTTTTAAAAGTATTACATCATGACACGTTATACATAAGGACATATTATTCTATAATGGTGACGTCAATTTTCTAAATAATAAGATTTTTTTTTTAATTAAATAAAATAAAACGTTTTTAGTAACATTATTTCTAGGGTTCACACTTGCATAATACGTAGGTACATCGTTCTTGGCTATTTTATAAATAATTTCATTTATTTTGTACAATTGATTAATGGAAAAAATAGAATGAAACCAATTTTTTAAGGCGTTACCCCCACTTGTAGCGCAAAAAAGGCCCTTCTCATGATTTTTTTAAAAGAAAACTACAAAACTTTTTTAATCGATCAATATACCATCTTAAAGAACACATCTTGAAGAACTTTCACTAATTTTTTTATTCAGAAATATTACATTGTTTAGTGGCAAATGGCCGTCAATGAAATAATGTTTTTATATACACGGTTTGTCGTGACCAACATTGCGGCGAAGTGGATCATCTGAAGAAAAAAATGCGAATGGATTTAGTCAAATATAAGTATAAACTAGTCTTTAATCGAAGGATTTTAAAAAATATTCTGTTTTCACAAAATGGCGGACAGTCTAAGTTAATGGTTCGATTTTAACGAAAAAAAAACGGCCGTTTTTTGGCTATAAAACGGCCATTTTTTTCGAAAAAAAAATCGAACGATTAAAGACTACATTTTTATGTATTAAATAAGCCTGCAAAATTTCAAGAAGATCGGTTCATTAGTGTTCGAGTAATCTTGGTCACGGACTTCAGAAATGCCATTTTGAGAAAAACGTGTTTAAAGTTTCTCTTTGAACGCTCTTTCAACGCGGATTATTCTCTTTCAACGCTCATATCTCAGTCAATTTTGTTCGGATCGACTTGAAATTTTCAGGACATATTCTGAGATACTTATACTTCAAAAAAATGCAATAAAAAAATCGATTTTTTCAAAATCGCAAGTGTGGGTAACCACTTAAATTAACAATAAAGATTATTATTATTTTCGAGACAAGGCAGAATTTTTCATAAGGTAAAACAAACACCAATGTTCTCGAGAGGATTTTTTTAGCACTTGGCGTAATTTTGAAAAGTTTTCAAAAATTATATTATACATGAGGACGTATTTTTTTAAGGGAGGACACCACTATGACGGGCCAAAAAGGTAGTTTTTTCCGATTTATCAATCTACTAGATTATTTATTTGGGATTTAAAGAAAAGGTATTTTATTAAGCATACATGGAACTAGTTTTGTGTGAATTTTTATGAAAAAAAAAACAGAGCGTCTGTATAAAAAATGTGGTTCAACGGCCGAGTCGATAGCTTGCCAATGGTTGGTCTGAAAAATAAAAATTAAAAAGTTTTATGATCTATATAAATTCAGTTCTCGTAGTACGCAGCCGTTTCGCGGAAAACAAAATTTCCACAAAAGTTTAGATGTTGAATAAAAAGTGTAATTTTGGCAATATTTTTACTTGTATTCAGGGGCTTAAGCCTCCGTCGGGCACCCCTTGAAAATTCCCTAGGTCGGGCGCGGTGTGCCTGAGAGGCTCATTTCCGAAAACTGCCCATAAAATCTATGCCGAGCTATTTTACGTCAAAAACCAAAATTTCTTACCTCCGCAGAGATTAATTGAAAGGAAATATGCGAAGAGATACTTCTGAAAAACCATTTATTATTTGTAATAAACGCAAAACCAAAAGTACAACAATTTCGAAATTCTTGCAAACGTGATTGCAGAGTCCGGCAGATAAGTCGCGCCCGGCGTCGGGTTAAATAATACCGAACAAAAAATAAATAACAAACGGCTACGTACAACGATAGCTACCGTGATTACGGACATTTTAGTTTCTTCAAATTGAAGATCGGACATTTATGGCTAGGGTTACGATTCCGGCTAGGTCGAGAAAAGTCGTTTCGAGAAAAACGCGTTTGGAAGTTTCAGTATACGTAAATCGTAACTTGTTTCAAATAACTTAAGTAACTTAAATAACTTTTTTTTACAAACGACAAACGAATCTTTTCAATAATACACACCAGGGTGGCACAAATTTGAGCTCTATTTTTTTTCTTTCCATCCAATTATATTCTTAAAAAAAAAAATTTCGCGAAATCTGCGATCGGTCAAAAAATATTCAGAGATCGCTCAAGCATCTCGAAAATACAAATGTCCATTGAAAAATCGATTTTTCTTTTCGTTTACTTTTCACCCACGAATTTTGCGCTTCATACTTTTAAAATTAACCTCGCGAAAGCTCTAGCCGGTCAATGAATATTTAGTGGTCACCGAAGAGCTTCAAAATGTCCAATTTTAACTAAGTGTTTTTTCTCTTCCCACTCGTAAATTTGACGCATTGTAGAATTTCCAAAACAATTAATCGTTTTGCTTTAGAAACAGATTTTTCAAATTTACCTCACACTACTAACCCAAGAATTATACTCGTTGTTCATATAATAATTTTCTAAAGCTCTCGTCCGTAAACAAAATTATATGTCCCCCGTTTTATCGGGTTAGAAGCGTGAGGTAAATCAAAAAATATGTTGCTAAGGAAGAAAAAAATTAATTGTTTTGAAAATTTCACAAAGTGTTGAATTTATGAGTGAGAAGAGGGAAAAAAAATCGCGACAATTGGAAATTTCGAAGGTCTTGAGCGACCACTAAATATTCATTGGCTGGCCAAAGCTTTCGCGAGCTTAATTTTAACATGATAAGGCGTAAAATTCATGGGTGAGAAGTGAACGAAAAAAAAACGACTTTTTTAATGAAAATTTGAATATTTCAGGGGCTTGAGCGACCTCTAAATATTTGTTGACCGCTCGCAGCTTTCGCGACAATTTTTTTTCTCCTCAAAAGTACACAATTGGATGGTGAGAAAAGGGGAAACAAATAGAGCTCGAATTTGTGCCACCCTAATACACACGATCAGTAAATATTGTAAATAATAAATAAATATTATAAATATTAAAAACTATTCAACAAATTATTTAAAACACAATTTAAAAAAACTCATTAAACAATTATTATCCTGAATATTTATCGCTGAAGGAATGCTCTGTCTTCTTGAATAAATTTGTGAATGTGAATTTCGGAGCGGGATGGGTCAATAGACGCTGTGACACGTGGGCAACGGTGGTCGCTATCGTTGGGCACCCAACGAGAGCAAGCAACGGTATGCGTGCCCCTTATAATCTGGACGACGTCCAGAGACATACTTGCTAATACGGTACGGGCGATCGAGCTCCCTAAACGCTGAAATTAAACGACACTACCGTTGGCAACTCGCGAATTATTTGCATCCTCGTGCAGCGAATCGGTGCATCGAATCCCCCCAGGCCCCCCAACTACGTTTACGTTGCTAACACGATAAACGGACATTGTGCACTCCTTGTATTGCCAAATACTGTGTCGTTCAACGCTCAGCACTTTATCACGACGTCTGGCGTTTCCTGAATTCGCTACATTAAGAATTCCGAAAGTTCACGAGTCACGTTTCGTGTGTCTAAATACGAGAGACTTTATTTTCGCTCTCTCTCTCTCTCTCTCTCTCTCTCTCTCTCTCTCTCTCTCTCTCTCTCTCTCTCTCTCTCTCTCTCTCTCTCTGTCTCTTCAGATTATGTCGCTTTTTCCTTTATTCGTGTCTTGACGTTACGACTTTGTTTTGCAGTCGAAATCTTTTTAGTTTCGTATACTGCAGAACAATCGGAAGCATAGAAAAATAAGTTTGAAAAATACAGTATTATTTATTTTTGCCATTTCTATATGAGCAGTAATCGCCGAGTAATGAAATTATTGCTTTCGGAGGAAAAACTTTTTTCGGATAGCGTATAAATAAATCCAATGAATTTAATTAAATAAAATTTTATCTTATCGAATCAAATAAATTGAACGAACTGAATTAATTGAACCAATTGAGCGAATTAATTTGATTAAACTAATTCATTTGATAAAGTTAAGTAAAGTAATTGAGTTAATTGAATTAATTTAGACTTTAAACTTTGAGGCGAGCGGGTCATTAGACTAGATTAATTACATTAATCAAATAAATTGAATTATGTAAAATAATTAGCAATTTAATTTTATCAAAGCAAACTAAATAAATTGAATAAATTAATAAACTAGCGTAATACGAATTCTACTTTCAATTAGTTCCACTGTTTCGTCTTCTGTGCACATGCGCACATTTATTCGATAATGATCTTGAACGAGTTTGTTTGACCGAGAATCGGGTCATACCCTTTCATTAAAAAACAAAGTGCACGCGCACCCCAACTCTCCATCCCGTCATAATTCTCTTTGGCATAATCCCGAATGAATCTCAATTTATCAGCGTTTCTCGTAAGGCAAAAAAGTCAAGAAATTCGCTACTACTGAAAAGAACGAAGACAGTGAGACCCTTTCATAATTCTACGTGCGCTTCGTTCTTCAATGCATGGCTCGTGAAAGGAAGCTCGTTGCTCGTGTTTCGCACAAAACGAGCACAAGTGCGCGCATCTTACGATTGTGAAGTCTCGTGTATATAAAACGTCAGTTTTAATCGGTGGCTGTCGTTTTCGCGTTCACTCGGCGAGTGCGGTGGTTTTTTTTCGAAGTCTCCTCGGACTCTGTGTGGTCGCAACGTTCGATCTATTTTGCATTCACTGGCCTCGTCTCTCTGGCGCTTGAACCTTTGTACGAGAGAGACGGTGTGGGGTAAAGTTCCGAAACCCTCCCCCCTCCGATCGAGCTGAAGTTTTGCACATTTCTTCCTTTTAATATTTTAAGACAATCCCAGTCCATAAATGACGTCATTTTAGAATGAGGGGGCGGGGGGGTGTCAGGTCGTCGGATAACGCTAACGATAATTGAAGTATGACGATATTCCCTATCGTCCTACCCTTCCCGATCGTCCTACCCTTCCAATATCGAAATCATTCTACCCTTCCCGGGTAGGATGATTGCGGGGGGTAAAAATCAGCGAAAATCGATTACGTAATATATGGACGGACCCAGAAGAATTTTGGCTACTCGCAATAGTTTTTCGAGACATTACATTTTTTTTTTTTTTAACGCGCTGATTATATCTATTACTGCTACGTCTCCGTTCATACCTATATGTGTTATCGCGCCCTCCGTTTTGCTCAAAAAATCCCAAATTCAAACAAACCCAGACGAACTTTAACGAGCCCAAACAATCTGACGAAAAACAAACCCACATTAACACAAACTAACAAACCCAAAAACTATTGCGCGTCGCTAAAAATCCCATAGAGGTTGTCTTAACAAACAAACCCAAACAAACGCAAAAAAATTAACGAAAAACAAACCCAAAATTAACACAAAGTAACAAACCCAAAACTAGTGCGCGTCGCTAAAAATCCTTTTACAGGTTCCCATGCAGAGGTTCCCATGAGTTGCCCAATGTTACGATCAGGCCAATATTGGGACCTTCGTATAAGCCAACAGAAGAGAAATAATATTGGCCCATTACTGTTCCGCTCTAAACTGAAAACTGGCACAATATCGGCCCATCCCTCAAGCCTGTACTGGCCGCTGTGATAGTTAAAGTAAATTTGCCAATTTGAAAACTGGGGATACTAAAATACTGACAATTCCATTCGCCCAATATTCTTCCGTTATAAATTGAAAACCGGCACAATATCGGCCCATCGTTTAAAACCAATAAATAGCCGTGATGGTTGAACTATATTTGCCAATTTAAAAACTGGTGATGCTAACATACAAGCAATTACATTGGCCCATTATTGTCCCGTTATAAATTGAGAACCGGCACAATATCATTACTAAAGATTATCCTGGCCCATCTTTCAAAACCAATAAACAGCAGTGATAGTTAAACTAAATTTGCCAATCCTAAAGCTGGCAATCCTAAAATACTGGCTATTACATTGGCTCATTATTGTCTCGTTCTAAATGGAAAACCAACACAATATCGGGCCATAGTTAAAACCTATCATGGCCCATCTTTTAAATTCATTAAACAGTCATGATATATAAACAATATTTGTCAATTTTTAAACTGGCGATGCTGAAGTACTGCCAATTGCATTGGCCTATTATTATTCCGTTATAAATCGAGAACTGGCACAATATCAGCCCATTACTAAAACCTATCCGGGCCCATCTGTTAAAACCAATAAACAGCCCTGATAGTTCATCGAAATTTGCCAATGTTAAAACTGGCAATGCTAAAATACTGGATATTACATTTAATTAATCTAAGCCCATTATTGGCTAAGTGGGTCAGACCATACCTGCTTTTATTTTATTCAAGCCTTGGGTTATTCATTATCTGTATATTGTGCCAGAATAGGCAAATAACTGGCACGTCATATATCAATCGTCTGTATTTTGTAATTCAGCGTTTGTAATCAAGTCTTGGCCTATCCTTGGCATTTGTAAATAACCAACATAAGTAAGTAAAATATGCCAATTTTGAAACCTGACATATACGCAAATCACAATTTATTTCACGGTTCTTCCATGAAATATGTATCCATAAGGACCAATCTCGGGCCACTCTTGGCCCGATATAGGTTGAATATTTATCACGCACCCAAACAAACCCAAACAAACTCACGGTCCAATATTTTAGATAGACTAACTTCTAGATACACCAACTGTGAACGCCCATCAGAGAGCCAGTGGTCAATTTCTACATAGGCCCTTTAAGAAAGCCCACATAGGGCCAAGCGCAATCACCAATATTGGCGCTACAATGAATTAAATCATTGGCCCAATAATTGTTGGCTCTGTTGGCCGATATCGGGCCGTTATTATCATTTCTACAAAGGCACCTCATTGGTAAATACTCACGGCCCAATATTCTAGAAAGGCTAACTGTGAAGGCCCGTCCCAGGCCCAACGGTCAATCTCTACATGGATTGTCTTGAAATATTCAACGGAAGGTTTGTGCAAAATTTCAGCTCGATCGGGGGGGGGGGGGGGGGGGGTTCGGAATCTTACCCACGGTGTGCGTGTGTGTCTCCGACGTAAGGCAAGTTCGGGGGCCGCTTTGGGAAATGTCAAGGATGGTTGCGCCTGGAAGTTGGCAACCGGGCATACTCGGGTGTGTATCGAAGAGCTGAAGAAGTCTATCGTTAGGTAGCCCACCTCGAAGCGAAGCCCCGCCACACTGCGAGACGATAGCAGCCTCGACTCTCTCGCTCTCTCTCTCTCTCTCTACCTCTTCTTTCTCGCTCTCTCCCCCACGTGGGCCGTCGTCGGGTTTTCATTCGTGCTCGTTGCTTCGGAGGATCTCGAGGCTCGTTTCCTCTCGCTCGCTCTCGCTTTAGCGACGATCGAGCCGGCTGGGTGGGCGGCAGTCGTCCAGGCCTGCCGCAGTCTGCGGCGAGGCGACGTGCTCTACACCGCCGAGAGCAGCACAATCCGTGCGTTCCTCCTCGCCATATGCGCGTTTATTTCTTGCCGTCGACAAAAATGCATTAAATCTCAACCCAAGTTGCGAACAAAAAAAAACAAACAAACGAAAATTACGAAAAATTGCATTGTTCGAGGTACGTCGCGTGCGAAGTTGGTTCGAAGACTTTGGCGAGTCTTTTTTTTTTTTACGGTTTTTATCGACGGGAAGAGAGAGAGGAGGGAACTTGTGACGATTTTCGGTGAGCGGCAGTGCGCGCCAGTGACCATTTTTTCCATTCCTTCATCGTTACCTTTTTTCTTTTCTTTCCTCGTTCGATTCGTCTTCTTCTTTGTTTGTTGTTTTTTTTACTCGCGATCCACGCGAAATGTTGGCAAGGAATTAGAAAAAAAAGGAGACTGGCATCCGTTCCGTTAGCTTGTCTCGGCCTCGCGCGAGTATACGAAGGAATTTTTCGCGCAGACACATACGAGGGCGCGAAAAGGATGAACAAATTGGAGATTGATGAATAAGAGGAAGCGAGGCGGAATGGAATACGCGTTGTTTTCATCGTGGGAATGATTGTACCCGTTGGCTGATAACCGACATTTCTTATCGCTCCGATCGCGTGCCACTTTTTGTCCGTCGTTTTGAAGGATCCACTTGACACGCTGTCACAGTGAAAATAAAAACTCGGTATTCCCGATTAATGGCAAGTTTACGGAATAACGGATATTGAGGGTAAAGAGCAAGAGAGAGAGAGAGCAAGAGAGAGAGAGAGAGAGAGAGAGAGAGAGAGAATGGCAATGATGATTGTCGAAAAATGTGCGTATCTGTAGAGAAGGCTTGGTACGAATGAAAATTTCATGTTTCCGGTGAGTTTAGTGATCTTCGAAATGCTGTTTTTTTTGTCTTCTTTCAATCCTTACGAATCTTCGATTATTTTTGGAAAATTATCGTATTTTTATCATTCCCATGTAGAGATTGACCGTTGGGCCTGGGACGGGCCTTTACAGTTAGCCTTTCTAGAATATTGGGCCGTGAGTATTTACCAATGAGGTGCCTTTGTAGAAATGATAAGAACGGCCCGATATCGGCCAACAGAGCCAACAATTATTGGGCCAATTATTTAATTCATTGTAGCGCCAATGTTGGTGATTGCACTTGGCCCTATGTGGGCCCTCTTAAAGGGCCTATGTAGAAATTGACCACTGGCTCTATGATGGGCCTTCACAGTTGGGCTATCTAGAAGTTAGTCTATCTAGAATATTGGGCCGTGAGTTTGTTTGGGTTTGTTTGGGTGCGTGATAAATATTCAATCTATACCGGGCCAAGATTGGCCCGAGATTGGTACTTATGGATACATATTTCATGGAATAACCTTGAAATAAATTGTGATTTGCGTATATGACAGGTTTCAAAATTGGCATATTTTACTTACTTATGTTGGTTATTTACAAATGCCAATAATAGGCCAAGACTTGATTACAAAAACTGAACTACAAAATATAGACGATTAATATATGACGTGCCAGTTATTTGCCTATTCTGGCACAATATACAGATAATGAATAACCCAAGGCTTAAATAAAATAAAAGCAGATATGGTCTGACCCACTTAGCCAATAAAGGGCTTAGATTAATTAAATGTAATTTCCAGTATTTTAGCATGGCCGGTTTTAAAATTAGCACATTTCGATGAACTATCACGGCTGTTTAGTAGTTTTAACAGATGGGCCCGGATAGGTTCTAGTAATGGGCTGATATTGTGCCAGTTCTCAATTTATAACGGAACAATAATGGGCCAATGTAATTGCTTGTATTTTAGCATTACCAGTTTTTAAATTGGCAAATATAGTTCAACCATCACGGCTATTTATTGGTTTTAAACGATGGGCCGATATTGTGCCGGTTTTCAATTTATAACGGAACAATATTGGGCCAATGGAATTGTCAGTATTTTAGTATCCCCAGTTTTTAAATTGGCAAATTTAGTTTAACTATCACGGCTGTTTATTAGTTTTTAAAGATGGGCCAGGACAGGCTTTAGGGATGGGCCGATATTGTGCTCAGTGTTCAGTTGAGAGCGGAACAGTAGTGGGCCAATATTATTTCTCTTTTGTTGGCTTATACGATGGTCCGAATATTGGCCTGATCGTAACATTGGGCAACTCATGGCAACCTCTACATGGGTTCTACATGCAGAAATTTGTTGGGGATTCCCCGGATTCTACCGTATCCCTATAGGGATTTCATAGGGACGCCGCACGTAGGAGGTCCACATTGGAATCCACGTGGATTCACGTCGTTTGAGACTTTTTTTTTATTTGAAATTCTCAACCGGTATTGGTTCGATCTCCACCAAACAAACAAAAATAATATCCTTTCGCCATGCCGTGCAGAAATTTGTTGGGGAAGATGCAGCCACATCTCTATAGGGATTTTTCAGAGACACTGCACCATAGGGAGTCCACATTGGCATTCAATTGGATTCTGCACTGTTTCCCGATCAACGCCGTTTGACAATTCTTACCACGTACGAGTCGTAAATATGTGAAAAGTAACGAGAAAAAAATTCGGAGCGTTGAAACAGAATATGCACGCTTCGTGTACGTGTGCGCTGATATCATGTAAAAGTGCAGTAAAATCAATAACGAACGATTATGACAGTGGATTTTTAATGGTGCGATTCAAATCGAAATTTTAAGATAACCTTTTTTGACAGCAATTTGTGCTTTTTTAAGATAAGATTTATACTTTTTTAAGATTTACCTATTTTGTATATCCATATATGTTGTTTGGAAAATTAATCTAGCGTAGAATACTCGATGGGATCCATCAAGAATCGTATCGGATTCTTTGCGATAATGTGGCGATCCGTTAGGATTTGAATCGGATTCCGTCACACTCGTACATTGGATTGTAATGGGGATTCCCATAAATTCCCATAAAAATGAATCTCATGGGGATTCTAACGTGGATTGAATTCTATCCAATTGGATAGAATATGGATTCCACTAATTGGATTCTGATGGGGATACCCCATTAGAATACTATGTACGAGCGTGACGTTTTGCTATATCCATCCAATTCGAAGAGCCATTGGATACCCATCACCACGTAGATACAAGCATAGGAGCCCGAAAAAATGAATCCGCGAAATGTGTTGTCTAAGAACGACGTTAAAATTTGCATCGTTGTAACGCAACGAAAATTAATTTTCATCCAATGGCACGAACTTCAGTTGGCCGATTTAGACTGTAAAAATCACTCAAATATTTTTGCACATTCTTATTCGATATTTACGGCCTTAATTTGCAAAAAAAGCCTCTAGATAATGACAAAAATGAGAAATTAAGAAAAAAAAAGATCGTTGCATTCCAACGGTGCAAACTTCAACGTCGTTGTCTAATATCACAAGCACGTGGGAATGAACGAAGTGACGATCGATGAGCTTTGGGGGCGTGCTTGACAGTTGGCTCGACATATCGTTCTACAATAATAAAGACCGTAACGAGGCGTGAGTCATTCAAGATTGCTCGGGTACATCGGGGCGAGTGGGGAATAAATTCACTGTTGAATTCCTTCGCAATGGCAAAAGCCAATGGTGGCTGAGCGGGGGGGGGGGGGGTTGGTTGGTGGTACATCGAAGCCGGTGAACGGCGAATCCTGAGGGCCCTCTTTCTTCATCCTTCTCACTCGCTCTTAAGCGTTTTGTTTTCAGTATACTTGCCCTCCTCGCCCCGCTCTCGGCCGGTCCACATACCGTCCTCTCGGGGAGCCCAAGAGTCACCGCACTCTCAGACCGGTATTAAAACCTACCTGTACATATCCGATGTGGCGTTGTACGGGATTTCAGCCGAGCAATACCGGAGCCCTGGCAAACGCGACCGGCGCACTCGCACTCGTTTCTCCCGAGCCTTTGTACACGGGCCATTGAGGAAAGTTTGTAACGAGCGAAGCCAATGGGAAGTTTCCATGGTTAATAGTTGGCGCTAATTTCGCACTCGAGGCCAGTCGAAGGGCTGTGCGAACCTTTCAAAATCAACCTGGCGAATGATCTGGAAAACTTTTCATCTTTGTGTGTTTTTTTCTAGACTCTAGAACTACAAACCGGAATAGATATCTACTCCAGGATTTTTATTTGCAAAATAACGATTTGGCTGTTTTTTTTTTAGCACTTTGAGGTCATTCAAGGGGCTATACCAGTGTGAACGCTGAAAATTTGGATGATTTTTGGGAATTTTTTGGCAGAAAAGTACTCAGTTAAATGTTTCGGAAAATTAAGAATATATTTGGCTATATTTTACCTGTATTGCATAATTTTTTCATCGACAAATATTGAGATCCAAGCGACTCATGCGCTGCTTTTGGAGGCGCCGAAAGAAAAGTTCCTCCACTGCTGACATGATTCCGGCCGATTGAGCAGCTGAAACCGAAAAAGGAAAAAATGTCGTTAAACCGGAAGGTATTTCCTGCACAATGACGTAGGATTTTCGAAAAATATCAAAAGCTAACAAAATGGCGTAGTTGTGAAAAAAAGTCTGTTTACTTGCTTATAAAATGGTCGTTTTTTTCAATGCCGAATCGTCAATTTTCATCCAATCGAAAATATCCTACGTCATTGTAGAGTGAATATATTCAAGAGTACTCGGTTCAAATTTCAAGTCTATCGGATAATTGCTCTTTGAGTTACAGTGTCAGCAAATTTGAAAAATCTCATTTCGAGAAAAACTCGCTTAAAGATTTAACTATCGATTTTTGAAAGATAAAATGATATTTACCATATAAACTGCTAATTACAGGATATTCTTGGAAGTATGAACTGTCGAAAAAGACAAAAAAAAATCGATTTTTTCAAAGTGTCACACTAGTATAGCCCCTTAAATCGATTTTTCACCGACTAAACTTCAATGAAATTGAATTGTCTTTTCCCCATTCTCTTCTTCACGAAAAAAAAAACGAAGAGATTCATGTACTTACCAGCCTCATTACTGCTTTCACAACGAACAAGAAACGCGTGTGGTAAATATTTACCCCGGTTTGTAGTTTAACGGGTTACGTGGGTTTCCAAGCCAAAAAAGCATATTTACTGTATTTAAAAAAAATATTACATGTAACTTATTTTATTCGAAATGTTGAGCACATAGAAGAGCGATATTTCAACAATATTTAAAAAAAATTCCATCCAAAAATTTGGGAAATTCAGCCGGTGGGACCTGGTTTCCGGAGACCCCTGAAAAAAGTGTCCCCGTGGTGGTCAGTATAACTCATGAGAGCTTTATTTAAAATTAAAAAATCATTTTTTTTTCTGTTAGCAGATAAGTACAGCTCGTGATTAAACAAAGGATTTTAAAAAGAATTGAAATTGGAATTTCTAGCAGAGTTTTATGGAAAATAGTTCAATTTTTGGTACCATTTGCACTACGCCTTGTGAAATTAGTTGTAGTCGAAAAAAAATCTTCGTTCAATCACTGGTCAATGCTATTTTGAACAAGTGTGCAAAGTGTTTCAATAAGATTGGTGCGTTAGTTTTGGAGAAATCCTGTCCACCGACTTCAAAAATAATATTTTGAAAAAATGTGATATACCTGCGTCGCTCCCGGCCGCTCTTTTCCTATGGGGGGAATTCCCAAAGGCTCTTTCCTCTAGACTTTTACTCCGATTGACTTAAAAATGTGAGAGAATATTCTAGACATATTGTACTATTAGGTCATCCAATTTAAAAAATTGATTTTCTTTTTAAAATTTCAAACCCACGTAAACCCTTAAAGGTAGGAAAAATGGGTTTGTAGTTCTAGGGTTAATATTCGGATCTTCGTTACTCTTCGGACTCGTTACTCGATTCGTTAGCGTTTCGATAAAAAAGAAAAAGAAAATACTAATCGCTGTAGTGAGTAAATTCGATTGGAGTATTGGGAAAAAGGAAATTGACAGCTGTCAATGTCTACAATTTCTACGATACTCTCGGTCCGAGTGTAACGTTCCTATGACGAAGTTTGCATCGTTGGAAGGCAACGATTGAAAGAAAAAATTCTTTATTTTGATAATTATCCAAGAACTTTTTTTTGCGTATTTAGGTCCATAATATTCTAATACAAATAGATAAAAACGTTTGTCTGATTTTCACAGCTTTAGTCGGCCAAAAATATTGAGCAATTAAAATATAATTGATTTTCGTTGCATTCCAAGGATGCAAACTTCAACTTCATATGTTTCTGACGTTTGTATACTTAGTCACAGTTTTTCACGGTGACGTTGAAGTTTGCATCGTTAAAACGCAATGATCTTTTTCTTAATTTTTCATTTATTTAAAAAAATCATTATCCAACGGCTTTTTTGTGAATTGAGCCGATAAATCTCTAATAAGAATACGTGAAACCGTTTAAGCGGTTTACCCAGCCTAAAGCGGCGATATAAACATTGAGCAATTAAAAATGACGCTGAAGTTTGCATCGTTGGAATGCAAAAATGTTTTTTTTTTTCCAAACTTTCTTTGACAGATTTGAGCCACGAAAATCACGCAAACATTTTTTAGGATTCTTATGTAGCGATGTACAACAAATTTGCAAAATATGACTAGATAATAATGAAAATAAGAAACGGAAAAAAATGTTGCATTCCAACGACGCGAACTTCAAGCCCATAATTAAAAAGAATGAATTTTCGTTGCATTCCAACGGTGCAACGATTTTTTCCCTTCATTTTTCATTTCTTCATTTCACACCACTGTGACAGGCCGACAAAGGGTTGTTTTAACCGATTTTTTTTTGCCTACTGGATTATTTATTTGGGATTTGGGAAAAAGGTATGTTATTAAGCATGCATTGAACTTATATCGTGTAAATTTTTGTAAAAAAATATGTACACGAAAATAAATAAAAAATGGTTTTCTCCAAACCATGTTTTTTGAATCGGCACACAGCAGAAGTCGAACAATTTTCGTATCATCGACTTGATATTGTAACTGTAGTTTCTTAGATTGCTTCAACAGTCAAGTACGAGCGCTTTTTTTCGATTAATCGAAAATTGTAAAAAAATTACTTTTCTTCAATGACGTTGAAGTTTGCATCGTTGGAATGCAACGAAAATTCATTTCAATTTCTTATTTCCATTGTTATTTAAAATCATATTCTGCAAATTTGTTGTAGCTCGCTAAATAAAAATCCTAAGAATGTTTGCGTGATTTCCGTAGCTCGAATTTGCCCAAGGAAATTTGGGGAATTAAAAGAAAATAATTTTCGTTGCATTTCAACGATGCAAACGTCAACGTCATTTTACTCCTATACTTAAGTCACACTTTTGATGTGAAAATTATAGTAAAAAAAAATACGATTTTGTTCTAACTTGTCTCCATTAAAAAAAAATCCTAAGAATGTTTGCGTGATTTCCGTAGCTCGAATTTGCCCAAGGAAATTTGGGGATTTAAAAGAAAATCATTTTCGTTGCATTTCAACGATGCAAACTTCAACGTCATTTTGCTCCTATACTTAAGTCACACTTTTGATGTGAAAATTATGGTAAAAAAAACGATTTTGTTCTAACTTGTCTCCATTTAAAAAAAAAATATATATTAATTACTTTGTAATTTTCCCCCATTACCTGACTGCTAAAACTAATATAATTAACGAAAATATTTCACTCTTAGTTCTATATATACCTATATGTAGAATATATATTCCATGTATACCTAACAAAAACTTGAAAGTTCTTTCGACCATATAGTTTATTCCTTTTTTTTTTATATTGAGCAACTAAAAACAATGAATACTCTTTGCGATTCAACGATGCAAACTTGAACGTCATTTTGCATCTATTTCTTTTTCTTCTTCTATATCTGCATATATACATATATGCAGATATAGAATGCATATTCTCGCTGTTCCGATAGTTTGCGCCTCGGCTGAAGGATAAGCTCTTTTGTAATGATCCTAAGCAATTATTAAGAAAAATTCGAACACACGCTTACTGTACTAATCGAAAAACTGTTGGTGCCTACCACGCGAGCGTTCCACGAGGACTCGGAGCTCGTCCCTGACTCACCTGTACACTTCATCGTCCCCCGACCACCGCTCTTCCCCCCCCCCCTGCCTCTCGCACTTGCCGTTTTTCTCTTTCTCGTTCTTAACGTTTCAGATAACGGCCAGGTATAATCGTAAAGACCCCCGCTCGTCCCTCACCGCTCGCCGCGTTTACATGTACAATTCGCCCCAACTTATAGATACGCATACACATACACACACGCACACTGTGGGCAGAATTTTGCCCCCGACACGCGCACCCATCGTTGACCAGCAATCCCATGCGACGACTTTTACAACGGGCACTTTTTGACGAATATCCGTGTACGACGACGGATATGTACAGGGTGTCCCTCTTATGCCACCCGAAATAACTCGGTAATTATCGACGTCACAAAAAAATGTTCCAGACAAAAGTTGTACGGTGCGAAGGGGGCCATCAAACGCGACCAATTATTTTTATTTCGGTGGAAGCGCTGCCGCACAGTAAAGAGCACCTCCACTTTTTCAAATGGAATGGAACATTTTCTTTTTCAAACATCTTGGGGACCACCGCAAGCCGCATAAAAAACAGGGGGTCGAAGTCATTCAAGGTCATTCAAGGTCACCTGTTAAAATGAAATACACATCTAAATATCTCGGATCACTACCAAATATTTGGTAGTGAGCCGAGATATTTAGATTTGTACAATCGATACTGACCTTGAATGACCTTGAACGACTTTGACCCCCTAATGTTTTTTATGCGGCTTGAGGTGCTTCACAAGATGGTTGGAAGAAAATGTACCATTCTATTAAAAAAATTGGAGGTGACCTTCACTGTGCGCCTCCACCGAAAAAAAAAAAAAAAAAAAAATTGGTCACATTTGATGGCCCCCTTCACACCGTAGAACTTTTGTCTGGAACATTTTTTTGTGACGTTGATAATTACCGAGTTGTTTCGGGTGGCAGATATAAGAGGGACACCCTGTGTATATGTATATATATATATATTGGGATGTTGAATAAATTCTAGCTGTTTTTTCGTGAAAATTAATGCTTTATTTTTTAAAATCATTCCTAATCCTTTCAAACGTTTGAAAACTATTGTGTCATCAACTCCGTATGATTCTGCAAGTTAGCATCTGACATGAGCCTTCATGAAATAATGCCTCCAATTCAACACATAAAAATCATTACTTTTTAAGCGTCTAAACCAATCTCTCCATGTTGTTCCGAACAGAGCATGGTCGCCGTAAGTCTTAACAAAAATCGTGTGTGCTTCAGCTGCAGGTTTTTTTTTTATTGAATAAAGTAGCGCAGTAAAATTCCCCGCAAATACTCTTTTTTGGCACGAAATTGGATATGTTTAACATTATGAAAAAAGAAGTTGTTTACACTTTGGCGAAATGACAGAATTTCAAGTTTGAAGCTTATAGCACTTCTTTATAGATGCGTTACTGTCTTAAACTACATGCACGCAGTTTTGGTAACGCCGTCTGTTGGAAAACAGTGAGAACTCATTCAACGTCCTAATATGCTATAACGTAGGAATATATATATATATATATATATATATATATATATATATAATTTTCATTTTCACTATGACGTATGAATATATATATATATATATATATATATATATATATATATTCATACGTTATATATTTTTTTGGGTCAGTTTGACGCAAACTTGCGCTATTACGAGACTGGAGTAATATTTGAAATGTTTGATTTATGGCCCCGCAGCGCGAAGTTTATTGAAAAATAGATGGTGCTTTTGTTATTTTTATTTTTCATTAGTTTTAATTTTATTTCTATATTGTTTCAAGTAAGGAAACCGAAATACATTTTGCTTCGTCGGTTCTTGCTCAGAGTTTGTCGGTTGAAAATTAGGTCCGATAACGTACACTAAAAATGACGTTGACGTTTGTCTCGTTAGAATGCAACGATTTATTTTTTCTTCATTTTTCATTCGTTTATCTTTATCACGATTCAAAGTCTATCTTTTGCGAATTATGGTTATAAATGTCCAATAAAAATACGTGGAAACGTTTGAGTGATTTTCAGGGCCTAAATCGACAAAAAAAATTGGCAAATTTAAAAGAATCATCTTTCGTTGCATTCCAACGTTAGAACGATTATTTTTGTTTCATTTTTCATTTCATTTCTTGATCTCCATCGGTATCCAGACTTATATTTTTTTTGTCAATTGAAATGATAAATCTCTAATAAAAATACGTAAAAACATTTGACGGATTTTCAAAGCCTATATCGGCCAAAAGGAAAATTAGCAGTTGGAAAGAGTTAATTTTCGTTGCACTCCAACGAGAGCCCCATATATTTACCGAGACAACCAAACGGCGGATGAAATTTATTTCCGTTTGGGAAAACGTGCGCGGTATCGCGAACGTTTTTTTTTCTCCGTTCGATAATTAAATTTCGGGCTGTATATCGCTGTTCGGAGCGAGGAGAAAATTTGTCATCCTTCAGGCTGGATAAGTGGAATTTTTTCGGTAAATTTAGTTTAAGCTGAGAATCCAGAGTGTGTTTGTCGGCTCTTGTGGAGTACGATGGTTATAGGCAGAGAGAGAAAGAGAGAAAGAGAGAAAGAGAGAGAGAGAGGGAGAGAGATAAACCCTTGGCTATTTATTTTTGATCAGAGCTCTATTTCTGCCCCACGATCCCCTCCCGTCGCGGAAACGTCCATACTCGGGCGCCATCTTTCAGCAAGCTCGTTTTCGCGCCCCCACGACTCTATAGAATTTCCACTTTGTCGTTTGCTCGACGTGGACTCGTCGCAAGAGCCAAGCGCCACGTGACATTTCGACGCGATTCTCTTTCTCCCCACCCCCTCTCTCCCACTTTCTATGTTAAATTAAAATACTCGTTGATAAATATGACGACGATTCGCCATATTTCAAAAGTTACCTTCCTTTTTCTCTCCTGTAATATATTAATTTCTTGATTGGTACGAAAGTTCAATTAATTGACTCTCGGGAACATATAAAACAATCGTAATAAGAGTGCATCAAGGCAGGAATAAGCGCAAGCTCGCAAACTGCAAAATAAACGTGACTAATAATAATAATAATAATAATAATTATTATTATTATTATTAATATTATTATTATTATTAACACTCGGCAACTGGACTTCTCTGCGAAGAGCCATGGAAAGCTTTCACTTAAAAATTCCCAATGCCCTGTAATCGTCGACGTACCGAATTGCCAAATTTCGGAGCATCGAAGTACTTTATTACTATGAAGAAAAAAATCGCGTCTTTAGGTAGTGGATCTCCAATGATAAATCCTAAAAAATAGGCGATTTATAGAGCCTACATCGACCAATGAAAAATTGAGCGAATGAGGAAAAAAGTTATCTACGATGCATTTCAACGATGCGGACGTCGAGATTGCATCGAAGTTTTGTCCGTTTTGTGAAAAAAATCCTCATCTTTGCAAAAACGTGCTAAACGAATAATCACTGGGCGATATCGATAAAGTATCTTCTCGTGAAATTTTCGATAAATCGTCGTTTTCGTAAGATTTTCGATAAGATTGAATTTTGTCGAATTAAAAAAAAAATCGCGATGAGTTTCTTCCAATTAAAGCAGCTATACCGGTTCGACTTTCCTCGTTTCGCTGCTACTTTATGAACCGACAGAATCCTTCGGATTATCCAAGCATATTACTGTGCGTTACATACGTAATTTAAAAAAATAAAAAATAAAAAAAAATTTAACCGTTGCGGAAAATTGCCGTACGAGCCGCTGTAATATAATGACCTCTACTTTCTGGGTGCCGCAACGTTGCCGCACCTCGCCGCCTGTCGTGCCCATGTCGCGTTTAATTTTACACGTTCGATTAACTAGCTATAATTAATCAAGAGCGCGGCCAGTCTCGTTCCAATTTTTGCCTACTTATGCTGCTGAAGTTTTTATTTCCTTTTTGGCCGATTTGATTGTTGTCCGAATTATTTTTCGACAAAGTGAAGTTGCAGGACTCCAATAAAGACCTTTAAAATAAAGTTTATCGTAGCTTTGATCTGCCCAAAAAAATGCAATAAAAAAAAGACGATTGCGTTGCAACAATGCAAACTTCAGTATCATGCCTACTTTTTGTCTAGTTACAAACGTAACTCTATTTTTTACATCTGAATATCGAACGATCACCCTTAATGCTTTCGTTAATTCGTCGCTGCCTCGTTGATAAAGCCGCCTGGGAAAAAAAATCCAATTTTGCGAAACTTTGCTCGTACCGAAGTTGCGTTATTCCTCGACCTTTAACGTGGGACCGTAACGAATTTATCGAGGCTAGCTCGAGGTCCGGGCAATTAATAGCTGTGAAGGATAAACACTGGTCATTAGTACTCTCACTCTCACTCTACTATCCCCTCTCAGAGACCAAAATTAAATCCATAATGGCCGCGTTAGCTGAAGTGTCATGGAACGAGGGAAAAAAATCAATTTCCAGTGGCTATTTCGTTTTGAATTAGGTTTTTCGAGAGCCGTCGTTATTCAATGACGTTGAAATTTGCGTTTTTTTTTCTTCACTCTTCATTTCTTTACTTTTATTATTATGCGAAGATTTTTTTTGGTATTGCTAGTTGAGATCATAAATCTCGAATAACAATTTCGCAACACGTGAAAACGTTTGAGTGATTGTCACCGTATAAATCGACCGACAGAAATAGAGCAATTCAAAAGATTGCATTTTCGTTGCATTCCAACGATACCAACTTCAACGTCATATGTTTTTGAAGTTTGAATACATTGTTTTGTATTGTGACGTGGTATTTTTTAGGCTGGAACTAAGCTGCTAGGTTTAAAAAATAATTCTAGGATGGTATCTATCATTTTTCGAAATTATGACGTTGAAGTTTATCGTTAGAACGCAACGATTATTTTAGTTGTTTTTTATTGATTTATTTTTATCTTTATCCACGTTTGATCATTATCTTTTTGTTATCATCGCGAGGCTCCTCGACCCGCCGTACTTTCGGTCTCTGAATCGGAACAGATTGTACGATTTGGAGAGGAATCCGACGATCGATATCCGGTAAAAAAGATTCTCCTTCCGAAGACTATGAAGTTTCCAAAATGCAACGATTCATTTTTTTTTAAATCCTTATTTTCAAAAACGTTTTTTTTTTTTGCAAATTGAGGTGATAAATTTATAATAAGAATACCTGAAACACGTTTGAGTGAATTTAAAGCTTTAATCGGCCAAAAAATTGAGCGATTGAAAAGAACACACACCCATTCCTCGCAATTCGTTAAACTTAATTTTACATTTTTATTATTTCGTTCGTTGAGCACCTGGGTCTTGACAAATCCAATGAAATATTATTTACTTCTTACCGCTCAGTCTGATTTTTTTTTATGACGTTGAAGGTTGCATCGTTGGAATGCAATCAAACTGTTTTTTTTTAATTTCCCGAATTTCGTTTGGCCGACGTCAGCTACGAAAATCACGCAGACATTATTTCGAAATCTTATGTAGCAACCTACAACCTAAATGTACAAAATACGACTGGATAATAATGAAAATGAAGAATAGAAAAGAATTTTTGTTGCATTCTAACGATGCAAACTTCAGCCCCGTGATTTTTTCACACTATCACTTTATATTCATATTATGAAAGTTGCATTCCAAATAACGTTAACTTCTTCAACAAACATCCTAATGTCTTATAATTTTATTTCATGGTGCTACAATTTCCAATGAAATTTCCTCGCAGTATCAATCAGTCGTAAAACACAGGTATGATTGTATCATCGTAGCTATTAATTTCCGATCGATATGGTGATGAAGAAAAAAAGAGGGGCGCAAATCTGAGCTCACTTATCGGTGAATTACATTGATTTTAATACTAAACATATGTCTCTGCAAAGTTTTTATTATCGATAAAGCCAGGCTTTATCGATAATCCTTCGGGCATTTTTCCCGCGCACACACACACACGCACACGCACACACACACACACACACACACAGACACACACACACACACACACACACACACACAAACGCACACGAGAGCCAAGAATCGTTCGTTTTCAACGATGCTTTTTCATCCTTTCTGCTGTTCGATCTTTTGCTCCGAGTAATCGACACCACGCCTCGTGCCTTTCGCATTTTGTACTCCCCGTCTAATGACAGCTTGGATAACATCGTGTGTATGCGCCACTTATTATTAATAGGACACTCGTACCCGTGCATATCCTGCGTGAAGGATTTACACATACGTATCAATCGTATTCAGCCAAAGTCGCGATATATATATATATATATATATATATATATATATATATATATATGACGCCGCACACGGAGCAATAACTTTGGCATTTTTCTTGCGGAATTGGCTGCCTCCATTCTCCATTTGTCTTTGAAATTGCTCTCGTAGTTATTCGTCGGGATTGTAATTGTGCGTTGAACGAAAGTGCGCTGAAAAGAAATGTAGATTAATATTTCCACTCTGTTGCATGAGGATATGCATACTTGATTTTGTTATCTCTATTTGAAAGTTGTGCGTAAATCTGCGAGAGAGACGATATTGAGCGGTGCGCTCATCGTTCAAAAGGTACCGCTTATGATTGAATCATTAAAAAAAAATATATATATATATATATTACGGGGCGTATCTACGCTTGGCGATTGAAGATCACGTTGGGCTTCCAATTTTTTCGAAAAAATATGTCCGGGTATGGAAACTACAATTTTTTTTCCCAAGCTTCAATATTTAGATATATATCGAGATGACGGTTGAAACATTTCTGGGGTTTTTGTCTTTGTTTTTAGAAATTCCTGTGAGATTTATTTTTTGGAAGACTGGGGTGAAAGAAAAATTCAAAGGAAAATCAACATTTCCGAATTGCTTTAATTTCGTTCAGCCGAATTGACCTACGAAAATCCCTCAATCATTATTGAAAATACTTATTCCGAGATTTACGATATAAATCGGGGAAAAAAGATTTTGTATAATAATATAAAGAAAGGGATGAAAATATGAAAGAAAAGTTTCGTTGCATTCCAACAATGCAAACTTCACCACCATAAATGATGGTAAATATGTTTTATCATAAATATATTACAAATATATATGTATATATTATTGATATGTAAATACAATATATTAGATTTTTATTAAATACATATAATAGATGAAAAATCAAATGAATAAAATAAAAGATTCATAACTTTCTCTTATATCCATATAATTAATATTTCGAATAAATAGAATTAAACATCTTAAATTTTGATTAAATATAAATATGCTATAATTATCCTACACATATATTATTCAAAAAGAAAAATTTCCGTCTTTTTCTACGTTGATATTTTTTGCTCATACATTCCTCGAATCAAACAACGAGTGATCAAAATCTAGTCATATCCCGAGGATTTGAACCGATTTTGAATAAATGTTTTCTTTACGCGCGCGATTCGATCTCGTTTCTCCTGTGTCCGCCTGCTTTCTCTCTTTCTTTCCTCCGACGCGAGTTTTTATTTCCTCGCGCGCCAAATAAGTCATTCATTCATTCCTTCGTAACACACAGACACAAGCTCGACTTGATCTAGACAACGTGCCGTATGTATACCTTTAATTAATTTCTGCCCTACAATTCGCGCGGTGGGATCGTCGAGATAACGATGGAATTTTCTTCCCTCGTACACACTATGGGACCTCTGTATTTATGCATTTATTCGGTTATATGTAATACATATGCATACGTCGTAGGGACATAGTATGTTGTACGTCGTACCCTCAAGAGGGAGGAAGAAAGCGGGAGAGAGAGAGAGAGAGAGAGAGAGAGAGAGAGAGAGAGAGAAAAGCACTGTACTTTGTGTTTATGAAATGCAGTTACTGGACAGTTTACAGTTAGGTAGCTGCCGGCCAAGTGATCCGTCATTCCTTATAAAACGGTACAATCCTGACTGCCAATTTTTCGCTATGTATATTGTACTACAAATCATATTTTTTAAATTATATTTACATAATACTAATAATAATAAAATAATTGAAGAATTAAATAATAATCATAATTATATAAATCACATAATATTAAACTTTATATGATCGTATTTTTCAAATATACATAATCATAATTGTAATAATAATAAAATAAAATAAAAATATGAACAACAATTACATCAATCACATAATATTAAATTATATACATATAATTATTTTTCTACACACACACACACACACACACACACACACACACACACACACACACACACACACACACACACACACACACACACACACACACACACACACACACACACACACACGCACGAACGCACGCACGCACACACACACACACACACACACACACACACACACACACACACACACACACACACACACACACACACACACACACGCGCACGCACGCACGCACGCACACGCAATTTGACAAATTGATGATATATAATTTAATATTATGTTATTGATATTATTCTTATTTATATAATTGTGTATAGTTCGAAAATATTAGCTATAAAACATTTTTGTTTTATTTCTATCGTTTCCATCGCACCAGGTGCGTCCCCTTTTTACGTGAGCAACTTACTTTTTTCATAACTAAAATCAAAACATATACAATTTGGAAAAAAGGATGCGTACTGCAATAAGGAAGGAATGTACTGCAACAAACAATGGCGCAAAGCCGAATCCAATGTGATTTGTGCTACAATAGAAAATGCAAAAAATCGTTTTTGGAAACGGTACAATAGTTGGCGCAATTTTTTCGTATTGTATATTGTAATATCAATAATATTTATTGAATTACACGCCGATCGACGAATTTGTCCCTACAACTATGCGGAAAGGACAAATTCGAGATGTCCTCGTCGTCGTTTCGCGTAACGACGCCAGCAGAATAATTTCGATTTTTCTTTCAAACCTCTTCCACCCCCCCCCCCCTGTCGCTCTCTCTCTCTCTTTTGTAATTCGACGTCGTTGCCCTTGAGAGAGTCACCGAGGTGTGCTGCTCCTCGGGGATTAGCGCGAGGGGTCGCTGCGAGGTATGCGCCGCTGGTCTGCAGGATCGCGACCTCGACAGGAAATGACTAATAGACTCGTTGGAGATTGCTCGCCAGAGGGCACGGGTTTTCGCGGCTTCCTTTCTGTTGTTCTTTCGTCCGAAAAGTTACGGAATTACGCGGATAACGATTACTTTGCGCATGGGCATGAATGAGAATACACACGTTCATTGAAAGAACGTCCACATTTAGTGGCGAGCACGATTGAAGAAAAAAAAACCCGTGTCAATACGATTGTTGGCCGTAGCGTATAGAAAATATAATCGCGTGTGGCTTCCGCACTCTCGCAACGTACCGAGATGTTGCGGAATGTATGAAAATGTTAATTTCTCTGGAAAACACCGAGAGCGGAATGAAAATAATACTGAGTCATTCTTTGAAACGAAGCAACTCGATGACGTTGAAAAGTTTGCATCGTTGGAATGCAACGAGAGGTAATTTTTTCTTCAACCGCTCACATTTTTTGCTCACCGATGTAGGGTGGAAAAATTATCGAAACGACTTTTTCCTATACTCATCAGAAGCTCGCGACCTGAAAATATTTTTTTTAGATTCGATTGTATTTTTAGAAATGTTGGATTTGAATATTTAAAAAAATCGACTGTTTTGAAAATAAAGCAATTAAAAAATAAACTTATTTATTTGTTTATTCAAAATAAACGAAAGCACATGATTTTTCAAAATTATTTTATTCTCATTACAATCGGATTTTTCAATAAATATATCTACCAATGTATTTTTGAAGAATCAGTAAAAGAACATTCATTTTTTTAATTGCTTTGTTTTCATTGTAATCGCATTTTAATTTCAATTTCTTTTGCCGTGTTGCTTTTCTTCTTTCGTTCGAAGAAAACGGCGGCTCCCATGTAGAGATTGACCGTTGAGCCTGGGACGAGCCTTCACAGCCTTTGTAGAATATTGGGCCGTGAGTATTTACCAATGAGGTGCCTTTGTAGAAATGATTAGACCGGCCCGATATCGGCCAACAGAGCCAACAATTATTGGGCCAATGATTTAATTCATTGTAGCGCCAATGTTAGTGATTGCACTTGGCCCTATGTGGGCGCTCTTAAAGGGCCTATGTAGAAATTGACCACTGGCTCTATGATGGACCTTTACAGTTGGTTTATCTAGAAGTTAGTCTATCTAGAATATTGGGCCGTGAGTTTGTTTGGGTTTGTTTGGGTGCGTGATAAATATTCAACCTATATCGGGCCAAGATTGGCCCGAGATTGGTACTTATGGATACATATTTTATGGAATAACCTTAAAATAAATTGTGATTTGCGTATATGACAGGTTTCAAAATTGGCATATTTTACTTACTTATGTTGGTTATTTACAAATGCCAATAATAGGCCAAGACTTGATTACAAAAACTGAACTACAAAATATAGACGATTAATATATGACGTGCCAGTTATTTGCTTATTTCGGCACAATATACAGATAATGAATAACCCAAGGCTTAAATAACATAAAATCAGGTATGGTCTGACCCACTTAGCCAATAAAGGGCTTAGATTAATTAAATGTAATTTCCAGTATTTTAGCATTGCCAGTTTGAAAATTGGCAAATTTCGATGAACTTTCACGGCTGTTTATTGGTTTTAACAGACTGGCCCGGATAGGTTTTAGTAATGGGCTGATAATGTGCCAGTTCTCAATTTATAACGGAACAATAATGGGCCAATGTAATTGGCAATACCTTAGCATCACCAGTTTAAAAATTGGCCAATATTGTTTATCTTTCTTGACTGTTTAATGAATTTAAAGCATGGGCCATGATAGGTTTTAATTATGGGCCGATATTGTGTCGGTTTTCAATTTAGAACGAGACAATAATGAGCCAATGTAATAGCCAGGATTTTAGAATTGCCAGCTTTAGGATTCGCAAATTTAGTTTAACTATCACTGCTGTTTATTGGTTTTGAAAGATGGGCCAGGATAATTTTTAGTAATGGGCCGATATTGTGCCGGTTTTCAATTTATAACGGAACAATATTGGGCCAATGGAATTGTCAGTATTTTAGTATCCCCAGTTTTTAAATTGGCAAATTTACTTTAACTATCACAGCTGTTTATTAGTGTTTATAGATGGGCCAGGACAGGCTTCAGGGATGGGCCGATATTGTACCAGTTTTCAGTTTAGAGCGGAACAGAAATGGGCCAATATTATTTCTCTTTTGTTGGCTTATACGATGGTCCCAATATTGGCCTGATCGTAACATTGGGCAACTCATGGCAACCTCTACATGGGAAGTGAAACAACGTGCCGTGATCGGTTTCGTCGCTTCAAAGACGGTGATTTCGATGTTGACGACCGTTGACGCGAAGGAAGGCCAAAAACCTTCGAAGACGCTGAATTGGAGGCATTGCTCGATGAGGATCCGTGCCAAACGCAAAAAGAGCTTGCTTCAGCGTTAGGAGTTACCCGCCAAGCCATTTCCGAGCGATTGCATGCGTTAAGAATGATTCAAAAGCAAGGAACTTGGGTTCCTTATAATTTGAAGCCGAGAGACGTTGAGCGTCGTTTTTTCGCCTGTGAACAACTGCTCCAGCGGCAACAAAGGGAGGGTTCTCTTCATCGCATCGTTACGGGTTATAAAAAATGAATTCATCACAGCAACCTAAAGAGAACAAAATCATGGGGACTGCCCGGTCATGCTTCTAAGTCGTCGGCTCGGCCGAATTTTCACGCTGCGAAGGTTTTGCCGTGTATTTGGTGGGACCAGGGCGGTGTTATTTATTATGAGCTGTTGAAACCAAACGAAACCATCACTGGGGAACGTTATCGAACTCAATTGATGCGATTGAGCCGAACACTGCGCGAAAAGCGGCCACAATACGAGCAAAGGCACGAAAAAGTGATTTTACAGCATGACAATGCTCGGCCTCACGTTGCCATACCCGTTAAAACCTACTTAGAAACGCTCAAATGGGAAATCCTACCCCACCCGTCATATTCCCCAGATATTGCGCCGTCCGATTATTACTTGTTCCGTTCGATGGCACATGGTCTGGCTAGTCAGCAGTTCCGCTCATATGAAGACATCTCAAAATAGCTTGATTCGTGGATAGCCTCAAAAGACGAACACTTCTACCGTGACGGTATTCGAGCTCTGACAGAAAGATGGGAAAAAGTTGTCGCTAGCGATGGGCAATATTTTGAATGATTCATTTGTAACCATTTTTTCACAATGAAGTGACATTTTCATAAAAAATACAGCGAGAACTTAGTTGCGCACCTAATATATATATATAAAGTGCGATATCTAGGAGATATTTTCGCCACGGCTATTTTTTTTGTAGCCTCGAGGTCTTGATATTCAGATCTCGAGAGATTCAGACGCCATCTAGGAGAAAAATAAACAAAAAAGAACGAAAGTTCGTTTTTCATTCATTTATTTATTTCAAAGGAAATCAATAAATATACATTTTTTAATTCGATTATAATGAAGATAAAGCAATTAATATATATATATATATATATATATATATATATATATATATATATATATATATATATATATATATATATATATATATATATATATATATATATATATATATATATTAATTGCTTTATCTTCATTATAATCGAATTAAAAAATGTATATTTATTTATTTCCTTTGAAATAAATAAATGAATGAAAAACGAACTTTCGTTCTTTTTTGTTTATTTTTCTCCTCGACGTCGTCTGAATCTTTCGAGATCTGAATATCAAGACCTCGAGGCTAGAAAAAAAATAGCCGTGGCGAAAATATCTCCTAGATGTCGCACTTTATCATAGAGGTGGCCGTTCGAGCGGTCCACCAATTTGAGTGAATTAACTGCGCTTAAACGGTCAGTAATTGGCACTGTCGTTGACTCCGCTGTCCGAGAGAGAGAGAGAGAGAGAGAGAGAGAGAGAGAGAGAGAGAGAGAGAGAGAGAGAGAGAGAGAGAGACCTCTCCGCGGTCTACATTGAGGGTAGGCGGTTAAAAGAAAGTCGTTTTCATTGCGAATTGCGCAAATACTGAAACCGAGAGTTGTTGGTGCACACACACACACACACACACACACACACACACACACACACACACACACACACACACACACACACACACACACACACACAAACGCAGACGCTTCGACGAAGAATCAGAAGCAGTTACGTTCGGTTTTAAATGTCCTACGTATCTATATAAAAAATATATACGCGTATTCGCGTTTCTCACTTTTCCATGAGGTCGCTGATTGCCAGTGTGCGCTTTCTCAATTTAGCACGATCTCGCGGCGCTCTTTTGCCCCTTTTCGGCTTTTGTTTAAATCCGCTTCTCTCCTGCCATACATTACCGTTTCGGGGATCGTAAAAACTCGGATTTATGCCCACTTGACGCATGTCCGTTGGTCCCTCTCCCTCTCTCTGTCTCTTTCTTTCTCTGCTAAACAACGCGCAACGCTATCACTAATCGCAATTTTATTGACATATGTGGCACACGGTTCGAGTATGCGGTGTGTGCACTTGGTTGCATTTGTGCGTGCAGCAAATTGTACAACTTTGAAGCGTGACAGAGTCACTTTGAGTCGGTTGCTCAGTAAATCAATTGCCGAGCGACACACAGCCGTCTGTATGGGAGTCGGTGCAAACTTGAATACCCGGAGTAAATTCGAAAAAGTTGTGCGTTGAAGCGTCCGCCATGGGGTTTTTCCACTTTTCCGTATGCTCGTCGACTCTGCTAGATTCGCACTGATTGCAAGGGTCCGATGATGTTCCTTAAATGAACAACGTCGGGCTGGACGATCCCGTGATCCAAAGCACAAAAGCTCGTGGCTTCTGGACGGAGGGCCGGTTGAGAATCACTGCACCAGCCAATAGGATGTTTTCAACTGATCAACTGATTGATTGTTCGATTGGCTGGTGCAATGATCTGGAATCCAAACAAACCGTGTTTTTAATTGATCAGCTGATTAATTGAAAATCGGGAACCCAAACAAACCCAAACAAGTCGTGTTTTCAATTGACCAGCTGGTCGGGAATGATTGGAAACATCCGATTGGCTAATGCAGTGACCGGCTATCCAAACAAACCATGTTCTTAAGGCGTTACCCCCACTTGTAGCGGAAAAAAGGCCTTTTTCATAATTTTTTTTAAAGAAAACTACAAAACTTTTTTAATCGATCAATATACCATCTTAAAGAACACATCTTGAAGAACTTTCAGTAATTTTTTTATTGAAAAATATTACATTGTTTAGTGGCAAATGGCCGCCAATGAAATAATGTTTTTATATACACGGTTTGCGGTGACCAACATTGCGGCGAAGTCGATCATCTGAAAAAAAAAAATGCGGATGGATTTAGTCAAATATAAGTATAAACTAGTCTTTAATCGAAGGATTTTAAAAAATATTCATTTTTCACAAAATGGCGGACAGTCAAAGTTAATGGTTCGATTTTAACGAAAAAAACCGCCGTTTTTTGGCTATAAAACGGCCATTTTTTTTCGAAAAAAAAATCGAACGATTAAAGACTACATTTTTATGTATTAAATAAGCCTGCAAAATTTCAAGAAGATCGGTTCATTAGTGTTCGAGTAATCTTGGTCACCGACTTCAGAAATGCCATTTTGAGAAAAACGCGTTTAAAGTTTCTCTTTCAACGCTCTTTCAACGCGGATTCTTCTCTTTCAACGCTCATATCTCAATCAATTTTGTTCGGATCGACTTGAAATTTTCAGGACATATTCTCAGATACTTATACTTCAAAAAAATGCAGTATTTTTTCAAAATCGCAAGTGGGGTTAACCCCTTAATTGATCAGCCGGTCAATTAAAAACTTCCGTTTGGGATGATGCAGTGATTTGGAACCCAAACAAGCCATGTTTTCAATTGATCAGCTGAGCAATTGAAAACATTCGATTGGCTGCTGCAGTGGTTTGAAACGCAAACAAAACCTGTTTTTAATTGATCAGCTGGTCAATTGGCAACATCCGATTGGCTGGTGCAGCGACCTACAAACAAATCGTGTTTTCAATTGATCAGCTGGTCAATTGGGAACATCCGATTGGCTGATGCAGTGATCTGGAACTCAAACAAACCATGCTTTCAATTCATTAGCCGGTCAATTAAAAACATCGGATTGGCTAATGCAGTGACCGGGTACCCAAACAAACCCAAACAAACCATGTTCTTAATTGATCAGCTGGTCAATTGAAAACAATCGATTGGATGGTGCAGTGATTTGGAACCCAAACAAACACAAACGAACCATGTTTTTAATTGATCAGCTGGTTGATTGAAAACATCCGCTTGGCTGGTGCAGTGATCCGGTACCCAAACAAACCCAAGCGAACCATGTTTTCAATTGATCAGCTTGTCGAACGAAATCATTCGATTGGCTGGTGCAGTGATCTGGATCCCAAGATCTCAACACGGCCTCCATCCGGAAGGCCACGAACTCTTGCACCAACATGAAGAGCCATGAAAGCCTTGAAACTCAAATCCAATATACTCGTTCCTCTTTCTCATCCGTGACCCGGGTATGTGGACATGAAAACATAAAGTTGGCGATCGTGTTCTTTCTCTTTTTGTCTTGTTTTTTTTTCTCGTTTTTCCGATCCACTCGTTAATTTTGTCGAGGGACATTATTGCGAGAGCCTAATGGTAGTCCACATTTGCACCAAGTTCTCTATATAAAGCTTGGTCGGTCTTTCCTTGCTCGCGCACAAACCCACGGGTTTTTTTTTTTTTTTTGAACTCGGCTCACTTTTACCGCGCGCGCGCCCTCTACGAGACGGGCAGGTATTTATGATTTCCTAGAAGCGCTCCTCGATCGAGGCAATCGCAAGTCGGGCACACTCGCACGCACACGTACATACGCACGCACACGTACATACGCACACGACGATCGAAACTCCCGAGAGCCTCGTCCTAACCCACGCCATCGACTGGATTATTTATGCACTTTCGATTTCTCGGATACATAGATGTATACACGCACCTATACATACATTCTTTCGGTCTTATGTATACGTGTATACGCCCTTTCTAGACCTTCCACAATGCCCTTGTCCCTTTCATTCCGTCGCTACTACTCTCGCCCTTATTTTTTCTTACGTCCTCGAAATTTCATTTGACTCACTTGCGCCCACTTTCGGCTTCCTTATTCACTTGTTATTTATCAACGGTATTTATTCGTTACTATTTAATTACGAATATTTATTCATAAAATAAATAAATAAATCAATTCGTGATTTATTTACGGTATTATCCGGTATTATTTATCGACGGATATTTATTCATAAAAGAAAAATAATAAATCAATTCATTATTTATTTACTGTATCATTGGGTATTATTTATGGACGGATATTTATTCATAAAATAACAAATTCCCTTATTAATCGTTTACGGAATTTACTGTTTATTATTAATTTACGAATATTCAGCCACAAAATAAATAAATAATAAATTCACGTATTATTTATTTACGGATATTTGTGCATAAAATAAATGAGCAATAAACGAATTTATTATTTATTTGCACATATTTGTGCTCAAAATGAATGAACAATAAATACATGTATCATTTACTTAGAAATAAATATCGTAAATAACTAAGAAGTGCAGCAACGCCCGTGAGATGTTTTGAACTTTTCCCGAAAGCCACGATTTGATGTCGCAATTCCTTAATTTCCACGTCAATATTTCGTCCTAGGCATGTAAGATCGATCCAGATGAAAATAAATTAACGATAGATCCGAAAAAAAACTACGACAAAAATCCGACATTTTTCTCCAGGAACTGGAATATTTATCGATTTTTTCCTCTCAATCGTTGCCAGAAGCGTAGGTGGTCTCAGTCGATGTGCATATATAGCGTTCTTCTATGGACACCCACGTAAATTATTCTTTTCCTTTCCCTCAAAGTTTCGATCAATTTTTTGTTGTTTATTATTTTAAATAATTCGCACTTCGATACAGGCACGTATGCAATTGTACCGACAAGAAAAACATTACCACCAGGTTACAGTCGGGTATTTATTTAGTCAATTTACGTACCTTCACGAGGCTTTCCAAATAGTTCGGCGACACCCACGTCTCCCGGTGATATTGTAACGCTTTGGTTACGTCATCGCTTTCGCGTCGGGTATATCTTTGCGGAGATCTCACACTCTTGTATATTTGTCTACCTACTTAGAAATATGGCCAAACGAAATGGCGCTGATCAACGTGTCCAAATAGCGTTGGTTGGGCCTTTTGTCGTCTGCCTGTCGATCAATCGGAACCAAAATGCCATGTCAGATACGCACGTCAATGTGAAGTCATCATTGTCGCGGGTAAAAAAACACGTGGCAACGTTTGAACATCCGTTGCATTCGGGCGAAAAATATGCAAGCGATATGATTGTTGATACGGCTGGAAATGAAATTCCATCATTACCTCGCATATGTTGGTCGGCTGGTTGACTAATCTTCAAGTATATCTATGTATACACGGTAGTTGCGCTTTGTTCCACCGTCAATAGCGGCTATTACGTAAAGCGTAGTATCTACGCGATAACGACCGATAACAGAGATACCGAGGCTTATCCGAACCCATCGAACTTTGTAATACCTTTGTATATATGGAGGTTGTCAAGTCGATAAAACTGGGATCCAATACAATCTGATTTTTTTTCGCGATCGCGTAAGGATTCAATTGGATTCCCATACTTGTCCCTATTTGCTGATGCTTCAGTATAGGGATCCAATGCGACGAGCCATTGGACACTGAAGCGTCAGGCTCGTAGATTGAATTCTAATAGGGATTGCCCATTGGAATCCAATGTACGAATCCAAGTTGAGTCCCAAAGGAATGATGACGTTGAAGTTTGCATCGTTGGGATGCAACGGTGTTCTATTAATTTTTAATTTCTTCAATGTTATGCTCATCCAAAGCCGCCCTTTTTGCAAATTGAGGTTATGGATCTTTAATAAGCATACGTTCAAACGTTTGGGAAATTGTCACGAACAAAAGAATTTGGACTATTGAAGAGAATTAATTTCCGTTGCATTCCAACGATGCAAACTTCAACATCATAAGGAATGCCACATTACCGAATCCGATACGTTTCTTGATGGACGCCATCAGGCATTCTGTACGTTGAATTTTCTAAACAAAATATATAGTTATGCAAAATGAGTGGATCTTTGAAAAAGGATAAATCGCTTAAAAAGTATATCTTAAAAATTGATTTGAATCACATCAATGGAAATCCATTGCAATTATCGTTTGTCATTTATTTGACTGTACTTTGACATAATATCAGCACACACGTACACGATTACGAAGCTTGCGGGTTATGTTTCAACACGCCGAGTTTTTTCTCGTGACTTTTTACTATTTTTTATTTGTACGTGGTAAGAATTGTCAAACGGCGTTGATCGGGGAACCGTGCAGAATCCAATTGGATCCCAATGAGGACTCCCTATGGGCGGTGTCCCTAACAAATCCCTGTAGATATGTGGCTGCATCTTGGGACTCCCCAACGAATTTGTGCACGGGATCACAGAAGGATATTTTTTTTTGGAATACCCGAGTAATTCCTGTTGAGAATTTCAAATGAAGAATCTTTAAACTGCCTTGATCGGGAAATAGCGTGTAATCCACTTGGATTCCAATGTGGAATCCCTATAGGCTTGTGGTAGGATCTGGGCCTTCCCCAACAAATTTCTGCACCGTATCTCGTACATTTGGCGTATTTTTTTTTACGACTAAATTATTGCTCACTTCTGCCAAGATATTTGTCAGTCTCAATGAAATAGATTTTGAGCATACTTGTTAATTTAGGTAAAGTGTTCAAGGGTTGAGCTGGAAGAAATAATTTATTCGGGGAAAATGAACATTTTAGTACAGTTTTTTAATTGATGTAGTAAAATAATTTATCATGCCATTCGTCTGAAGACGCGAATGGTTTGGTGGCAAAATAAGACAGAGAAGGAGAGAGAAGGACAGAGAGAGGGGGCCAGGGGGGCGCACTTCTTGGTGCGTTGCACTTATTGAGCGAATTTATCTGCCAGTAAAATCAGTCTTTTGCCGCACGTGTCTCTCGCAAAAGGTGGAAAAGCGTGGGTGAACTAGTTCAGGCCTAGCAGTACCAGAATCTTTTCATCTCCTGTTCTCGAGAGTGCTTCGCTATCTTACAGGGATGTCAGGTTTATTTTCCATCTTGCACTCTTCGCCATCGTTTTTGTCCATACCATGAGTTTTTTAGCCCCTCGTTAAAACGAACATCGTTTTCGGCATCGGGTTTTTAAAATTTTATGTCCATCGGACAGGCTCTTGCTGGATCAAGGGGAAAAACCTCCACGGACGAAACATCGAGTCCGAGTCTCGATCAATGCAGAAGATGACCAAAGTTGGTGGAGAGCGGACCAACTTTGGACATCTTGAAACTAGCGAAGAGATATATCTTGGCTGGGATAATAAGAAGGGCCATTTTGAAGTTTAAAACTATCCGAACAGTTTCCAAGTCACATTCCCATTTGCAGTTATTTTTGCCCCCATCGAAGTAACGTTTCCTCTTGCTCTATCCTCTTCTATCTCCGGTTCTCCCCGGTACCGTGACATACCCATTTGCCAAACGTACATTTCTGGCTCCCACGTACTTTTACGAGGCTCCTTGGCAGCATACCATTTAAGGATCGATCGCCATGACCGCCGACCGTTTATAATTCCCGTTTGTCCGCGTAACCGCAACTCCACCCCCGCTTGCTCGATGAATGCTCGCACACGCGTGTGTTTCTGCGGCCCGTATGTTTTCCTTCTCATCCCCGAAGGATCGTCAAGCATCGATCTAGATCCCCCGGCCTTTTACGGATAATGTGTTCCCTCTCTTGGAATTTTTTGAATTCATGTTGTCACATGGAACGTCCAGTTTCATTTTTATCTCGGGTGAGCCTGGGGTTCGTGATGAACAAGCTGGGAGCATCTCTTCTACAAGTCACGAGTAGCTTTGCAGAAATCCCGCGTAGAAATTTGAGTCAGGAAAAAGTAGTGCACCTGATCCGCCTTCCCTAGATAATATCAGGCTCTGGTCGGGCCTTCCACCCTGGAATAGGTTCGCAGTGTAACGGCTCGAAGGCTGAGTCCCGATCCGCCGTTCCCTGTCTGGGGAACCGATCAGGAACGAGCCGGAGTACAAGCGGTAAATGACCAGACAAGTTGTGGAGAATCGTTCGGGAAATAACCGGGAACAAACTAGGAAATTAAAAATGACGTTTCAGCGTTTTTGGAATCCTTATGGAGGTAAAATCGGGGGTGTATTTAATTTGGTATTTCGACAACATATTGTTTGTTGGTTATCTACTTGCTAAGGTAGTATATGAGTGTATACGTACGCTTGCTCGCATTTTCTGATAGGCAAAGAGAGAGAAAAACGTACACAGAACACTATCCGAGCGAAAAAGGCCTAGAGTGCGAAGGGTTGTTTCGCAAGTATCGCAAAATCATAAGCGTAAGCGCACGCTGTAAGCATAGCGCTGCCATACGTGGTACAACTCGCAGGACGATCTTTTATCCTCATACGATGGTACCTTGCTTACGCGAAGCGCTTCGCTTGTAGCCACCTGGCGGATTGTTGGCGAACTACATTTAGGTAATGTCTTCCCAGCCAGAACATTGATATTTCCGAACATGGCGACAAGGCGTTCAAAAACCACGAATGACCAGCTTTACTTGTTTGCCTCATCAAATAATATGACTATTCTTTATGCTCGAATCATTAGTTATCGTAATCCCGGTATTTATAATAAGCATTGTTGTCCTCGTGGATTATCATTGATGAAATGAATGGTTTTTAATGATGAATAGAATTACAACAGATGTATTAGCTTCATTCCAATCAATTATAAATATCTTTGATGAGGTGAAAAGCAAAGTAGCTTTTCTTTAGTTCTTAAGGCCTTACCCCCACTTGTAGCGCAAAAAAGGCCTTTTTCATGAATTTTTTAAAAGAAAACTACAAAACTTTTCTAATCGATCAATATACCATCTTAAAGAACACATCTTGAAGAACTTTCAGTAATTTTTTTATTGAAAAATATTACATTGTTTAGTGGCAAATGACCGTCAATGAAATAATGTTTTTATATACACGGTTTGCGGTGACCAACATTGCGGCGAAGTGGATCATCTGAAAAAAAAATGCGGATGGATTTAGTCGAATATAAGTATAAACTAGTCTTTAATCGAAGGATTTTAAAAAATATTCATTTTTCACAAAATGGCGGACAGTCAAAGTTAATGGTTCGAATTTAACGAAAAAAACGGCCGTTTTTTGGCTATAAAACGGCCATTCTTTTTTCGAAAAAAAAAATCGAACGATTAAAGACTACATTTTTATGTATTAAATAAGCCTGCAAAATTTCAAGAAGATCGGTTCATTAGTGTTCGAGTAATCTTGGTCACCGACTTCAGAAATTCCATTTTGAGAAAAACGCGTTTAAAGTTTCTCTTTGAACGCTCTTTCAACGCTCATATCTCAGTCAATTTTGTTCGGATCGACTTGAAATTTTCAGGACATATTCTCAGATACTTATACTTCAAAAAAATGCAATAAAAAAAAATCGATTTTTTCAAAATCGCAAGTCGGGGTAACCCCTTAAGGACAGACTCCACTTTTCAACATGTCAATGTTCTGGCCGGGTAGAGATTACTTGATGATGTACTTGCTCGCAATGTATCCCGGCCAGAAGATTGTAATTTCCAAACATAGAGGGCGCCGTAAAAAACGATTTTGCGGTCTTCCCGGTTTGTTCCATTGGAGGGCCCCCGATCAGGTAAATCAGACAAGGCAAGTCTGGTCAGGGCCGAACGCAAAGTAGGGAATGCTCGGTCACATTTCTGCACGGAAATTTGTCGGGGAGTCCCTAGATCCTACCAATTTCCTACAGAGATTTGATAGGGACGACGCACGTATGGAGTTTACATTGGAATCCTAGTGGATTCCAAATTATTTCTCGATCCACGTCGTTTGAGAATTTTTTTATTATAAATTCGCAACCGGAAATTTATGGATCTCCCAAAAAAATATCGTGTCATGATCCCGTGCACAAAGGGGGTAGCCGGTTAAGGGGGGTCTGACGGCCCCCACCGAGTTTGATCGAATCGACCCAAAAACCTGAAAGAGGGCTGAAAAACAAAATTTTAGAGATATTTTTTAACCCCCTAAACCCTTATGAAAACACCATAATCGCAAAAAATGCGTTTTTTTTATGTTTAATTTTTTTTCGAGCTTTCAAATGCATTTTAAAGCGGTTTTAACACAACCAAAATTTTGTTTCAGATGTGTAGACATGCCCTGAATTTTTCCAGATTTTTTCGTAAAGTTAAATCATGTGCAACATAATTTTAATGGCATAAAAACCGTAAAAAATCGTCATTTTTTGTATTTAATGCTATGGTTTTTATTGACGTATTAATGGTAAAAAATCGTGCACCATAGCATAGAAAGCTACTATCTTCCTCTACAAAATGACGCTAATTGGGCTCAATTCGGTCGTCTCTAGCGTCCGAAAATCAAACTTGAATAAATTCCGTTTTTATAATTTGAGCATTTTCAGTTACGAAAATGACACAAAATCATATTTTTCAATTATTTTACTTAATAAAAGTACATTTTGGGGTTTCTGAGGTCGCCGATTACAAATTTGATGTCAAACAGCTAACAAAAAAAAAAAATTACACATGTCATCAAATGAAAATGGTATTTGCTATTTCGGTTTTTTCAATAATTAAAAGTCATTGTATTTTAAAAAATCTATTTATTTATAATAATATTACATACATTCATCTAATATATACATTAAACAGACACAAGTAATACATACATTGCAACATGATTGTTATGTTGTTAATCTTCGTCACTGTGTTCTTCAATAACAGGTTCGACATTATCAACGTGAAATAGATTCGTTAGAATTTGAGCTGGGCGGATGATTTTGGACAAATACCGTGCATGACTTAAAAAGTAAATGATTGTTGCAACGTGGGCACAGCAACCAACAGTTCTTAGCCCATTTGCACAATCACATACGTAGTTTTTTATACCGTTATATCCAATACTGTTAGGGTCGTACTGAACGTAACATCTGTATACTTTCTTGTTTATATGTCTTGATTTAACTTCACATTTCAAAATGGTATCGTCCTCCAACAAGTATTGCATATTCAAAAGTCCTTCTTCGGTATACATTTCAGCTAAGTATGAAACAGTTTGCGATAACTGGTACGAGCCAGTGAAAAGGATCTTCAAATCTTGCTCTGTCATTTCCGGAAAGTCTAATACGTCATTTGATGTTAACGGTTTGAAGATCCTTTTCTTCCTATTCCAGTTTTGTTCTTCCACAACTTTCGCTAAAGAATTGTCAACGTCTTTTCTTTTCAACATTTGCTCGGCAATTTGATCTTGTAAATCGGTATCGCAAGAGTGTTGATGAATGTCTCTCTACAGGATCGACAGAATTTTGTTCGCGATCAACATCTGGCAGAGGATTTTCCTCGGGATTGACGTTTGGCAGAGGATTTTCTTCGGGATTAAAATCCAACTGAAGATTTTCTTCAGGATCAGAATCACTGCTCGTCGATGGTGAAACCGTTCGGGATTTAGCGATTGCGGAACGACACAGATGACATAAAACGTCACCTTTCTCTACTCGTTTACCTAGTAGTTTAGTATATAAGTGTACGTCATCATCTGAAGAAATGGACTTCTGTTTTCCGGTATCATAACGCAACAATCTGTTGCATCTTATGCACCTTTCACCAGCCGTACATTTTCGTTTTTTCGGTGGCATCGCACAGTTTTTCCTAAAGAAAAAAAAAGAACATTGTTATTTTTTTTATTATGATTAACAAATTATTTTTTTTTTTGAAAAAAATGAAAAAAGTAACTGAAACCCGGAATAAAAAAAACCATAATTAAAAAAACAAATAGAACAAAAGTAACGAAAATCGAAAGTACATTAAAAATTGTAAATCAAAACAAAAAAAATGTTGAAAACATCGGTAAACAAAACAGAAATAAATTATTGTATTCCAAATCATTTTTTTATTGAAATATCGTTTCGTCTTAGTTTTGTTTTTTTTTTTGCTTTTTTTAAATTCTTTTCATGTGAGTGAACTAAACAACAACTTGAAGTTGACGGCCACCTTCTGTACGATTTCAAGTCGACTATGAGGCAAACGATTGTAGATTGAGGTTATGATTATAAATCAATTTTTATGTTGATTGATATTTAAATTGATATTCAAACTCACCTTAGAATACTGCTTCAATCACTTCGTGTTGAGATAGGCAGGTTAAACGATAAATTAAAAAAACGCTGTTAACAAAACAAATAGATTTGTTTAACGGAGCAGAGCGCGTCGCATGACGTGTGTACTGGACGGCGGCTGAACACAGAGAAAGAGAGACCGCGTGGAGCGGGGTTCTCGATGCGTCAGTGCGTAGTGGGCATGCGCAGTACCGTGCGGAGGGGCATACGAGCCTAAGGCCCACGTGGGTACGGTGGCCTTAGGCACTCGGGTACGTGGCTTAATAAGGTACAAGTTGGGATTTTCTCCGCCAGGTGACAGTTTAGTCGGGGAATTCCAAATTTTTTTTCTGAATAATACGTAATTTTTTGTTTGTTAATATAACTATTGACAGCTGTTACGATTAAAAATTCGTGTATAAGAATGAATTTATAATCAGCGACCTAAAAAATCCTTATTAATATCGTTCCCATAGCTTTTTTAAAAAATTTCAAAAATTAAAATATTTTTTCTTCGTTTTGACAGCTGTCATGTGACAAAACTAATTTTTGACATCAAATTTGTAATCGGCGACCTCAGAAACCCCAAAATGTACTTTTATTAAGTAAAATGATTGAAAAATATGATTTTGTGTCATTTTCGTAACTGAAAATGCTCAAATTATAAAAACGGAATTTATTCAAGTTTGATTTTCGGACGCTAGAGACGACCGAATTGAGCCCAATTAGCGTCATTTTGTAGAGGAAGATAGTAGCTTTCTATGCTATGGTGCACGATTTTTTACCATTAATACGTCAATAAAAACCATAGCATTAAATACAAAAAATGACGATTTTTTACGGTTTTTATGCCATTAAAATTATGTTGCACATGATTTAACTTTACGAAAAAATCTGGAAAAATTCAGGGCATGTCTACACATCTGAAACAAAATTTTGGTTGTGTTAAAACCGCTTTAAAATGCATTTGAAAGCTCGAAAAAAAATTAAACATAAAAAAAACGCATTTTTTTGCGATTATGGTGTTTTCATAAGGGTTTAGGGGGTTAAAAAATATCTCTAAAATTTTGTTTTTCAGCCCTCTTTCAGGTTTTTGGGTCGATTCGATCAAACTCGGTGGGGGCCGTCAGACCCCCCTTAACCGGCTACCCCCTTTGTTGGTGAGTCCCAAGATGCACCTACATCCATATAGGGATTTGTTAGGGACACTGCACATAGAGACATCCCTCATTGGGATCCAATTGGATTCTGCACTGGTCTCTGATCAACGCCGTTTGAGAATTCTTACCACGTTCGAATAGAAAATATGTGAAATTTCCCGAGAAAAAAATCGGCGTGTTGAAACATAACCTGTACGCTCCGTGAGCGTGCAATTGTGTGCTGGTATTATGTCAGAGCGCAGTAAAATAAATAACAAACGATCATTATAGTGGATTTTCAGTCATGTTATTCAAATCGACTTCAAAGATACACCTTTTAAGCGTTCATATTTTTTCATATTTTTTCAAATGAGTAGATTCACTCATTTTATATATATATATATATATATATATATATATATATATATATATATATATATATATATATATATATATATATATATATATATATATATAAATATTCGTAATTTTCAAATAAATAATACGTTTTATTAATAAATTAAAATGTGAGGTCATTTTGAGAAACCGTATATATAGATATACGAAATAAGTGGATCTTAAAAAGTATGAATCTGATTTTTTAATTATTTTCTAGGATTTTCTAAATTTAAATTCTCGATTTCTAAACAATATATATCTATATATAGGGTGTCTATATATCTATATATAGGAATCTATATATCTATATCTGTATATCTATATATAGGATTTCTGAACAATATATATCTATATATAGGGTGCCTCAAAATGACCTGACATTTTAATTTATTAATAAAACGTATTATTTATTTGAAAAGTACGAATATTTTTATTTCAACACAAGGTACAAACACAAATGTGTCGAACACAATATCCGATAAATGGCCGCCTCGTTTTTTTGCAAACGTTCACTCTTTTGACGGAATTTTCAATCATCAGCAATTGCTTCCTCGAGCTTCAGAATGGTCTGTGGATCATTGGCATACACTTTTCCTTTCCCCCAAAGAAACACGTGCAATGGCGTCAAATCGTACGATCTTGGTGGCCAATTCACATCGCCGCGGCGCGAGATGACACGACCGTGAAACTTCGTCTGCAATAACTATGCAGTAACAATGCAGCAAATAACAATTTCTATGCGTTGCTCGATCGTCTAATTCTCCATGACTAAACTTCAATACTTTCTGACGCCAGATGTCAAAGATCAGTACTCTATGGTCTTAAAAAAAATGGCTCGCATTTTCAAGTGTCAGGTCATTTTGATACACCCTTTATTTTGTTTAGAAATCAACTATCGTATCCGATTCTGTTTGATAACATGGCAATCCTTTAGGATTCAAATTAGATTGGTACATTGAATGCCAATGAGGAATCCCAATTAGAATCGAATGTACGAGGGTGTAGTGTACGCTTTAGTGTAGGAATCCCTGTCGGGAAGTGGAGACAAGTAAGGGAATCGAATTGGATCCCTATGGCAATTTCTGCACGGGATAACGAATGATGCGCCCCATATTTCGACCTTGATTGTCGAATGAGAATGGCCCGTCGATCGGCTCGGGTAGCCGTTGCTTTTGCACTCTCGCAGGGTCGTGGTCGATCGAACGGTTCAAGGGCGGCGAATGGTTCTCCTTCGAGAGGACCGCGGGGTGTTACTATAAGCCGCGGCCGCGAACTATCGGGAATGGACCAACCGAGAGCACCGAAACGAAAATATCACAGCTGCAAGGAGCTAAAGATTCTCTCTCTCTCTCTCTCTCTCTCGCTCTCTCTCTCTCTCTCTCTCTCAGTGGTACAAGCGGAATCGATCAGCCTACCATTGGCCACGCCATCAGCTCGAGGGATCGATTTAAATAAAACATTTGCTCCCGATCGAAATAGCCGCTCGACGGCAGAAAACGTCTCGGCGCGTTTGGAATTCCACTTGCATCCATTTGCGCGGAGAACAGTCTTCTCGTTTGTATTTAGGTGTCGTCGTTTTCATCTTCGCTGTCGTTGATCTCGGCCAGACTCGTGGATACTGGGGTAGGTCAGTCCGCGAAAGCATCAAGAAAGGGGGGGGGGGATTGTGCAGCTTGCAGACCCACCACATTCGACAACACACACACACACACGCGCGAACCTTTCCTATCGATACTTCCTTTTCTCATTGAACGTGTTTCCTCCCAAGAGGCGCCATGATACTACATCACGAAAGATAAATAAATTGGAATGACGGGAGAGGAATATACATTGATCAATGCACCGCGCAAGACGCGCACATTCGTTACATTTGCGTTTTATTAGGACCACGTAGATGTATCACTGAACATGTAAATACACATTGGGGGGGGGGGGGAGCAATGCGATCGTTGTATCTGTTTGGCCTTAACGATACTCGTATATCTCACGACGCGGTGTGCTCCCCGAGTTATACTTCGAGTCAAAAGAAAGGAGGAAATGTTTGAACGTGAATTTCTGACAAATTGATTGAGAACGACTGAGATAACGATATGAAAAAAAATATATGTATATTATTTGTGACGTTGAAGTTTACATCGTTGGAATGCAACGAAAAAGCATTCTTTTTGCTTGCGTAATTTTTTTCGGCCGATCAAGGCTGTGAAAATCATTCAAACGTTTTCGCGTATTCTCATCAGACATTTGTGACCTCAGTTTGCAAAAAAAGGCTTTGGATAATGATGAAAATGGATAAATGAAAAATTACGAAAAAAAATGGGCTTCAAGTTTGCATCGTTGGACAGCAACGATTTTTTTTTTGTTAAATCCTTATTTTCATTATTATCGAAAATGGTATTTTGTAGACTTGTGGATAGCTAAATAAAGAGGCTAAAAAACGATCGCATGATTTTTGCAGTAACGATGTAAACTTCAACGTCCTTATTGTTTTCGAACGATAGAAGTTGGCAGTTGTTTTCCTTGATGTTTATTCGTGATCGACTTTAACCAAAAATGAAAAATTAAACATTTTTTTTGTTCTCACATGCCTACTCCTGGACGACCTTTTTCCATTCCTCGTCCTGTCAAAACGCGCACTTTGCCTTCAGTCAAATTAAATGTCAATTAATTCAGTGTATCGTTGACGAGTATTTTTTTTTCTTGAGTTGTTTTGTCAAAGACAATCTTGTTTGTTCGCTCGCTTCTTTTCTGCTCGAATCAATGCAAACTCTTGCCTACTCCCAAGTGTCGTTTTCACTCTTGGAGAGTGCCAAAGTGTAGCGAGAAATATTTGAGAGAGTCACCCTTGGCGCCCTCCTCCCGTCTCGATCGCTGGATGACGAGAGAGACAGAGAGAGAGAGAGAGAGAGAGAGAGAGAGAGAGAGCGAGAGAGAGAAAGAGAGAGAGAGAGAGAGAGAGAAAGAGAGCGAGAGCGAGAGAGGGCGGGCGGGAAGGAGCGAGAGGAATGGAAGCTGGACTTTGGACCCGTTATGCAGGTCCGGCGCAAATATGCAGCCGGTTCGTTGCAGCGTTGCAGTCCGAGTGCATAAGCCTCGAGTCGAGTCTCGCGTGACCACGCGACTCTGTCTTTCTCGCCTTTCTTTTCGCCAAAGAATCCACGCAATCGTGGGTGTATTGCTGATTGGTTCTCCTCCTTTCTCCAGTGAACATTTTTTTGAACCATCGTCCTCCACCGTGGCTTCAACTGAAAATCCTCCTATTTTGATTTTTCATTCTTCTTTTCATCTCGCCACTTTAAATTACTCGCTGCTGTCGCGTGTTTGGGTTTGTTTGGGTCAAATTAACTTGCACACGCTACAAATCATTTTTACGTTCCCCATTTGCCTCTTATTTTTTCTTGTTCCCCTCGAGCCTCGTTTCAAGTCCGCATAATCTGTAAACTTTTGACGTTGATACTTCCGAGAAAGGCAATAGTTGGCCAGCTTTCTCAATAATATTTCAAAGGTATACTTCGAGTTTCTCTCTCTCTCTCTCTCTCCCTCTCTCTCTCTCTCTCTTCCTCGTCATTTCTTCTCCACGCATGCGTATACCTGTATTTACATGTGGACGGTACACGCACGACGGTAGTGGAAAACAGCTATTACCGTAGGGTCGAGCGTGGGTTCGTTGTAACGATTGGACGGGAGTAAAGGGTTGTTGTAAACACACGTGGACAGCGGCCATTTGCGGTAGAAACACGGAGGAAAGAACTGGCCAGCTGCAAAACTCGCAGCTGCCGAACGAAACGAGAGGAAACGACTCCGAGTTGTATGGAAATTAAATTTAGTCCCTCTCTCTCTCTCTCTCTCTCTTAGATGCTTCCCCTCTATTCCTACCTAGCCTCTATGCCCGAAGATGGGACTTCCCATAGTTTCTTTAAACCAAGCCAATAACTAAATATTTTATTTAATCACAAAAAAATCTGTGATTCTGTTTTATCTGTTAAGAAACAGTTTGGTTGAGGCCACTAAATGTATCTTTTTGAGTTTAAACATTTAAATTGAATAGAGTTTTCGTAGAGTCAACCATTTTTCTATTTGATTGGACTAATGTTCTGTCTTTATTGCAACACACGTATTAAAGGGAGGCAGGGAGAGGGAGAGAGAGAGGAATTATGTATATTTATATATTATTATATATATAATATATAATAAAACACACGCACATGATAAAGAAGATCATACGATAAACTGAAATAAAAACTTGTGCGCAAATTTATTAAATTTAGACATTTTAACATTTTCTTTGAAAAGTCGCGGCTACCAAAGTTCCTCTGCTGGTCAAATTTTAAAATGTTTTACTATGATTTTTTATTGTCGTTACGGAATCTAGAATTTTTCACCCGCTTTTGTAGCTTCTATCAGGCATCTGAAGTTATTCAGTGTATAAATGATTAGATGGAAATATGGCCAGCGTGTCGTCTCCATAAAGTGCCGTATAAATGGGACAATTTTTAGCATCCAGTATACTTGGGTGTATTTTTCCTTCATTATAGACGAAAATCAGTTAGTTGTTAAATATTCGGGTTCGTAAAAGGAATATCTTAAGTATGGAATGTCCGATTTGGAGCTGCTCAACCTCACCGGTTTGCTTCAAAGGTTTCAGTATCGTTGGAATGGTAACGTCAGAGCTTGCTGGTAATTCACGTGTCGTTTGTGATGTATCTGCTTCCACTGCAGCTTTCAGCTCCTCAGCTTCCATCTTGTTATCAGGTCACCCACGTGGTTCATTTTGAAGATAAAAATCGCCAGATCGGAACTTCTCAAAGCATCGACGTACCGTGCCTTCATTAGCCACATCCTTGCCAAAACACTTTCTTGACACTTTGGGTTCCACGACGGAACTCATACGCGCAAATAACGCGAGTTTTTATGTTGTTGGTGTTTGCATCGTTGGAATGCAACGGACATTCTTTATTTTTGTTTTTTTCCATTATTATTGATATCCAAAGTCATTTTTGATAGATTCGAATTGTAGGTCACTAATAAAGATCTCAAAAAAGTTTCCAGTAGCGAACTCTGCCAAATTGCCACAAAAAAATGACGATTGAAAAAAAAATATATATTTTCGTTGCGTTCCAATAATGCAAGCTTCAATATCATGCATTTTTTTACGTATTCGTGCTTTACAAAATTCAATCTCGAAAAGGCAATTCGACAGATAATCGTAAACGAAAAAGTGCGTGTGAAAGGCGAATGACGTACCTTCATGATAAAAACAGCAACCAAGAGCTGTCAAAATGGAATATCAGAGATATCGGGTATGAAAATTGGTATTTGAGATAATTGGACATTTCACAACTTGATGACCCAATGAAATGAATTGGAAAACTATTTCCCCGGCGTAAAGAAGGAAAAGGAAGAAGAGACCCACTGAGAACAAATAAACGAATGAGAAATGTCCGTCGGGCTCATCGTCCTCTTCTTCTCCTTCCTACTTCATAAATTTGCAAATTGGCAGCCGTTCAAGCTCCGTCTCCGTTTCGTACGTGGCTTTTCGGTATGAGAGGAGCGAGCGCGTCTCGAATCACGAGGCTCTCTGCACTATGGCCTGCCTTATGGCTCTTCTTCCTACTGCAATAACGCATTTGAGACGTCGACAGAGACGACCACGACGAGATCCTAAGCGCTCTGCCTACACATACTATGCGGCTCATACACAGGCTTGGCTCCCGGCTCGCGTATACACCGAGAGCAATATACCACGAGAATTCTTCTGGCAGCGGCTTCGACCTATAAGAATATCCAAGCTCCACCAGACGGTGCAGACACCGCATCGATATACAGACGCATAAATCAGATTGATACGCTTGTCCGTTGTTCGCACACGTCATGCGCGAATGTGCTTCTCATTGAATTTATCGATGCGTCAAGTAGATTGTTGCTCCCATCGCGTTACAATTTCATTACTTTCTCCGTTTTGCCGAATTAATTGAATTGAACAACAAACGCGCCATCGGCTTGTCAATTGCAGCACGGCAACGATGTGCAGCCTTTTTTTGGCTGCACATCAACACTTTATTCTTCCTTTGGGATCCCTAGTGTACGTTATTCTAGCCCGGTGATCAAGTGCAGTGAATTTCCATTTTTTTTTACGATGGTTTAACGAGAAAAGCGTCTTTAAGGAAGGGTTTTTATCATGCAGCATTCAAAATGTGAAGGATGGGCCTGTGTACCATAGAAAGATCAAACTCTCCATGAGCTTCCGAGGAATCTCTCGGAATGTGGACAGCACATCGGCGTAGGCATTGGCTGGCTACTGATGAGTTTCGTTTCGTCTCCCATAAAGCAATCTCGTAAAAAACGCGGACTATCCGCAATGTACTCTTTGTACCTCAGGTAGGGACCACTCGGCGCAGTAAACCGTCCAACCACTCATAACCGGCCATTCGCCTTAACCGCGACCAATTCGGAGCCCCTCTCCTCATCTTCAGAACTCCCTAACGAAGTAGCTGTGCGTAAGGTGCCGGAGCACTGTAGGAAAACGCTTTCATCAGCAACATCGAGCACCGAGAGTGAAGACACTGTGCGGCAAGAAAAAAAAACGCGAATCCCTGAAGATGCGATGAACTTACGTGCGTGCGAAGAAGTAGACCGTTTCGTGGCATAGCCGTGGGGGTAAGGTGATAGTTCCGCGGAGGTCATCGGGTTTTCGTTCAATTTGTATTGCGGCTTGGTACTTGGTTCTAGCTCTCTCCTGGACCATAAGATCCGCCATCCATATGAGCGGTTGCCCCCCCCCCCCCCTACCTTCTTGTCACCGCAGTTTATTCGTCTTGCTATTTCATTCCGCGGTGGTTGTGCGTTTCTGTGGATTCTCTCGCTAAGTCACTGTCCGTGTATCCGAGACTCGCAAAAGGCAGACTATCTTGCCCCGAGTGTGCTGGCGACCTCGTAGCTAACTCAGTCACTGCACTCGTTTGCCCAGGGCATCGCTGTCCAGCTTTGCGGTGAAGACTGCCGTCTGCCTCTCTCGCTCTCTGTCTGCTTCTCTCTTCAGCTATTCCTCCCATTATTCCATTTTCTATTTGCATCTAATTCAGGCAAGCCGGGAAACGTGAGGTGGCTTGTACTATATCCGCGAGTGTGAGCCTCCAACGGGGCAGCCTCGAGCAACGCGAAGAGTGCCCAATGAGGAAGCAACGATTGTTCATACGGAAAGACAATTATCGGATGCTAATGACCTGGCTCTTTATCTATTGTAATTCCGTGTCGAATGCGTTGAAGGCCTCAACAGCACGATCTATTTTAACGCAAATACACCCCGGTACCGGTGAACTAACCGAAACCCCCTTTCCTTTTGAGAGTCGAAGTGAACATCACATACGAAATGGAACAACACGTCGAGGAAGACTTTGTCGCGTGGATTCATTCGTGATTGGACGATCGTTTGACATTGGCCGCCGGGAAATAATGTTGGTTTATCTGATGGAGAGTTGTCCCTTCGTGTTTCTCTTTCTCTCGTCCAAAATGCGGCATTCACTTTGGAGGCGTGTGTACATATAGGCTTGTGCCCGGTCAGCAAACCAGATGTACGCCTTCGCCTGGCGTATCTATACATAGATGGGTGCTTCTTAGTCTCTTTATGTCGTTTTCTCGGACTTGCGTTGTCTCTATCTGGCTTTCTGGTATCTCGCTCTAGCCGGGCGAAAATTCTCGAGAGATCGATCGCATGCGTTGCTCACCGTAAATGCACCCTGGATTGCCATTGATGTTCACTCGTTTACCTCCTCATGATGACAGTCCGGATGACTGCCTGCAGCCTCATTTGATTGATGTTCACTTGATGTTCCCTCGTTTACCTCCTCATGATGACAGTCCGGATGACTGCCTGCAGCCTCATTTGATTGCTGTCTTTCCATACTGCCTTATCAATCGAGCATGAGCGACCCCACATGAAAATAAAATATATAAAAAATATATCGAAAAATATATAAAACATGTATTAAATATAATTTGTTCGAAAAGTTGGATATGCCAATTATATTTTTGGGTAAGAGTAAAACCTATGCGATATATAAATATAAATCCATTTAAGATACATCTTAAATATATCAAACATACAAGCTGAATGTATGTTTTATATATTTTGAAGATGGTTGGTTAAGCAACTTGAGTGACAGATGACGTTGCGAATGAAAAACATCTTCACGTCGGTATCTCGCGATGACCTAGCTGCACTAGCCGGAATAAATGATCGGACAAAAAAATTGAAGGTTATGTAATTCTATTCGATTATCGCTCTCTATGCGAACGCAATTAAGTAATTGATCCGATAATTTTAGTTACTCTTGTTAATCCAAGCATTTCTCAATAAACTAATATTGTGTATTGTACGATATGCAGGCGATACGAAAGTTCAACAATTTAACAAGTAGAACTAGCTCAGTGGACAACGTCCCAGCTCATCACTCAGAGGTCCCGGGTTCGAAACCACCTTACGGGCGTGTAAGCGCCTGATATAATTTAAATTTAAACCATTAATATATTTGAAGCGCAAACACCATAATCGCAATTAATGACAACGAAAAATATCGTAAAAGGCTGCAATGATGTAAATAACGTCATAACAAAATTTTTAAGAATATTTCAAATATAGTTTAAATATATTTCAAATATATCTTAAATACACGTTGAATATAATTCAATATTATTTGAAATGTAGTATGAACATATTTAAAGTATATTTTAAATGGAGTATGAACATATATCATGTACATTTTAGATGTAGTTTAAATACATTTAAAGTATATTTCAATTATAATTAGAATACACTTAAAATACATTTACAGTATATTTTTAGGGTAATTTGAGTACATCGTAAGTATATTTTCAATATAGTTTGAATATACGTAACCGCCTATCCAGCATATATTTTTTATATACATTCTGAAGATCTATTTTGGCCGAAAAGTTTGATATCGCGAATATATTTTTAATACATTTCCCGTATATATTGCATATATCTAATCTATATCTAAGATGGATAATATATATCTGAAATGTATTTTACATCCATTTTTAATATATCGAAAAATATATTTTTACATATATTTTATTTCCGTGTGGGACGATGTTGCAGAATAGAAGTCACGTTGACGCGACGGAAACTACAACTGCTGAGACGGTCGAAAATAAGAAGGATAACTATTTCGTTGGCGAACTGAAGTTTTGGCCAAGTCTGTTTGTCCCGAATAGCAATTCTAACGGTTGTTCTCTCATCGAGTTCCACATTCCACATTGGCTCACTCTTGACACAGATATGTGCTGGTTTTTTTTTCCATACGCGCGTCCGTGTACGAAAATTGGGAATATTTTCGCCAAAAGGGATACTCCCCGCTAGGAAAGGTATGCGAGGCGCAGGTTGTGCTCGTTCACGTGATCTTCGCGTGTCCGTCCCTATCCCCGGAAACATCGCTTTTGCCGTCGAACATACGAGTCAGCTAGTTTACCGTTAGGTATACCGAGGTCCGAATTCCAGGACGTTAATCCCGGCTGTATGCAGGAAAGAAAAGTCTTCGATGCTTCCAGGTATTGCACGACGGAGAGCCGTCATACCTGAGACTCTGCCTACCTGTTGCAATCCTATTTTTTCCCCATTTTCTCAATGACGTATCCCCACTGCCCTGCCTGCCTCAGGTCTCGTAGGCATAAGCTACTGAGACGATGCTTGTGAGAGGCACGCCGATGTTTCCGTGTGCCGATAGTTTCAATCCACGTATGCAAATGCGTTGAAAATCATTTTTTGGAGATTCCGGTTGAGGCATTTGTAGTAATTTCGGTTTTTTTTTCGCGGCGAATCGAATTTTATAGCTTCGCAATCCAAGAGGTGAATTCATGATGATGAATCTTCGTTTTCGTTTATTGTTTTGAGTCTCTTTGATGTTTTCAAGAGACGCAAGTTGATACGGTCATTGAGAAATTCGTCCTGATAGGCAACTTTTTTAATTTCACGTTCCCGTGCGAACTTTCGGGAATCCCGCGATTGGGGCTTCTTTTCCTTTCTTTGCAAATTAAACTAGTCAGGTGAAAGGATAGCGCGATTATTGCAATATGAAATTGATGTTTGCATCGTTGGAACCCAACGAAAATTCATTTTCATATTTTAATTTCCTTATTTCTATTACGATACCACATCTTTTGTGCAAATTTCAATTGCAGTTCTCCCAATAAGCATACCAAAAAATAGTTGATTGACTTTGATAGCTCAAATCTGCAAAAAAAAAATTTGAGAAAGTAAAAAAAAAAAATTCGTCGCATCCCAACGATGCAAGCTTCAATATCATGAAATGCAAATATAATAAACAATTTTCGATGTAAACCAACGAAAATTCTTTTTTTATTTTCATGCTTTATTTTTATTGTTATCCAAAACCTCTTCTATACATTTAGGTCGCAGGTCTCCAATGAACAGCTGAAAAAAGTCCATGGTAACTTTGATCTGCCAAAAAAGCTTGGCAATTAGAAAAAAATTGATTCAATATAATCGACTCCACGATTATTAATATCTCTCTCTTTCTCTCTGTACGTTGCCTCGACGATTCCGAGCCCGAACTCCGAATGATTAACGAAGCCTCTAGCGAATGGTAAAAGATTTTTTCCCTCCACATTGCCCACTTAATAGCCACTGTCGGATCATCGTTCACAATTGCCCGTGGGTAGGGCTTATCGAGTGTTAAATCGTTCCTGTACAATGTCTTCATCATCGGGATTAAGGTTCCCGGAGTTTGATAAAATTTTAATCTTACATGCATTCATGATTGTCCGTATCCTCCTTCTCTTCCTCTCTCTCTCTCTCTCTGGCCCCCTTTCTTCAAAGGTGTTGCCGGAATGTTTTTTTTTCGTCGCTCAGAGTGGTGGATCACTCGGTAGATACGTTTGCCACGATTGGACGAGAAACCCGAGTTCCATCGACACCCACACTTGGAACGTTCTCCGATTACCATATGCGGGGATCCCCGATCTCGAGCAACCGCACGAATCAACTTTTCTCTCTCTCTCTCTCTCCTTCGTCTCTTTGCGGGGTGTGTGCGTGGGTCTCGTTTTCAGAGTGCGGTGGGCTATTGAGCGTCACATCTCACGCGGTAGCCTCAGTCTCGTGTCCACGCGGCTTAACGTCAGACACATCGAGCCAGCTCTCCAGTCGGTTAGTCAGTCAGTCTGTCAGCCGGTCGGCGAGCTATCGACCGCTCGCTTCCCCCTTTCCGTACGCTTATTTTTTTTTTTTCTTTTTTATTCCTCCGCCAATATTAGCTCCGCACAATTCAAACAATATCCTCCTTCTTCGTCTCTCGACTTCCTTCTCTTTTCGGGCTTTTTAATCGTCCAATCGTCATCATTAACGAGTCGTGAAATCCGTCAATTGGCTTAACCGGGCGTTCCTTTTTTTCCTAGCGAGAGGAAAAAGATCACCAAAGTGTTCCGTCGATTTTTCAACACTTTTTTAACAATTTTATATATATATATATATATATATATATATATATATATATATATATATATATATATATATCTTTTAATTATTTCGAGAAGTGGGTTCTTCGAAAAAGAAATTAAAATCAAAAAATTAATCTCGAACAGTGTTACGCGCGAAAGATCGAAGAGGAGTCACCTGATGGATCGAAGGAGCCTCGAGGAATCACAAAGACCGTTCGAGGATTCCATGTGCCATAATATTACACAACACACGCGCTCGTAATTACGCGAGACTGATGTGAATAATCCTGCCAGGCTGTTTTTGCCAAAACTCTCGTCGCTGTACAACCGCCATAACGAATTGAATAAAAAGTAAATAAAAATACACGCACACGCGTGGTAATATCGTTCAGCGTTAATCGCGAGCTGCCGAGCACTAACAAACTCGCGAACGAGGGCCCCGGGCCCATGCACGAAAAAAAAAAACCGCGAAGCAACAAGACCAATTTGCCCAGCGCATCGTCGAAATTTTCGTCCTGCGAGACTCACAATAATCAAACGATCCTGCGAACATTTTGTTACTCTTGCCGCAAAATTTGTTACTCCGAAGTGAACGAAAAAAATTAACAAAATTGGCGACGAATGACAGTTATGGAATAACACGTGTCAACACCGAGGACAAGAGAGAAGATAAAGAATAAAACACGAGACGTTCGATCGACAATGACGAAACGGACGCATGTGAAATGTGAAAAATAATCAAAATAACGGAGATTATAAAACAACACAAAATCTGAAACGGAGGAAAATAAAACAACAAAAATCGGAAACGCAATTTTAATCGAAAATCGCAAATTTAATTAAAATAATAATTATAAAAAAGGGAAAAGGCGCGAAGATCAATTCCGGTGACATTGAATATTGTTCCCTTTCTCTTTTTTTTCCGCAACATCCCCCGGGCACGTTCGGCGCGCGCGAAAGTGATCAAAATTCGTGCTCGGGTGCGACGAGCAGTCATGAATCGCGATTAGAGTGTTGAGGCGAGCCGAATAACGAGCCGAGATTGAAAGCAATCGGAGGTGCGAAGCCCCGGCCACCGGAAGTGCGCGGGGGGCGACGGGAGCAACGAGCAAAACGAGAAAACAACGAGAGAAATGTCGACCCAGGCTTACTACAAGGAGAGACTGGGCTTCGACCCAGCCGATACCGTGGCCGAACATCATCGCGAGCAGAGGTCCCAACACGGCTACGAGGAGTCCCTCTCCAAGTTCAAAGGTCAGACCGGTGATGAGAGAACGGCGAGAAAAAGTGCGATTATCCTCGGCGATACGATCGCCGAGGATGGCGAGGAGGACGCGAGTGGGGCGAGCGGTGAGGACGATCGAGAAACCGAGACAAGCTCGGGAACGAGGACCGGCAGCTCGCAAGCCTTCTGGGGCTGCTGGGCCAAATTCATCGAGGCACACGGTAGGTCACGCTGATGCTATGCAGTTTTTTTTTCTTCCTTACATGCTGCCGCTGTGAGAGCTCGTTTGATTTTTCGTTTTCCGTTTTTTCCGATTCGAAATTCCTCTTGGACTTTCTTTGAGCTATCTCGTAGATCGAGACCGAAGACGTTCCCATTTTTGTTTGGGTTTCACGAGTGACGAGAGATGAAGTTTTGCTGTCGCCGAAACCCGATTAACACGAGTTTTATTGATTGAGATTGTTAGAGGTGCGTTGCTTCGTTGGATTTTTGTCTAGTTCTTTTTTTTTTCTCGGAGTTTGGAGTTGAACGCGTAGGGTCCATTTTGGGCCAGTAGCACTGGCCCAGGGTCGTTCCTCGTCGTCTGCTATTTCAATCACAAGCTTTATCACGACCGTCGCAGTCCTTCAAGTATGACGTTGAAGCTTACATCGTTGGGACGCAACGAAAATTAATTATTTGGAAATCTTAATTTTTCCTTTTTTTTTGCCAATTTGGGCTGTGAATATCACTCAAAGGTTTTTACGTATTCTTTCGAGAGATTTATTACCTTAATTCGCAAAAAGGTTTTAATAAATCATAATAATAATAATAGATCGATAAAAAAATTGTTTGCATTTTTCGATAATAATAATCGTCATAATAATGGATTAAATAAACACAATAAAAATAAAGATAAAATAAATATAGAATATAATAATGATAAAAAATAATGAAACGAAAAAAAACATCGTTTCACTTCAACGATGCAATCTTATACGTCCTAAAGAATGCCATTTTTGGTAGACATTTTTTCTAGCCTTGATAAGTGAACCGAGTTTCTAAATTCAATCGTGTGTAAAAATTTCCGATCAATCGGCATGCCTGCCAAAAATGATCGAAAGATCTCCAGCGATTCCTTCGAATCCAGAGACACGAAAGAAAACGGAGTAACACTGATGTGGCAAACGTGATTGTCATAGCAACGCACGAGGATCAACGATCGATACTAAAATGCCCTTCGTAAAAATTCATATAGAATGCAGCAAAGACGCGCTTCATATCCGTATATAATAATAATGTGAAATATTGTTAAAGTAGATTTGCTTGAATAGAAACTAGATTGGTGACTAATATGACTTTTTTTTTTCTTCACCCAAACGATTTAACGAAGCAGAGCTCTCCCGATCCTCTTCCCATCGGATCAAATCGATCGGTGATCGATGATTTGTTTATTTTTTTTTCTTGTGATTTCGCTTTTATCTTTGATCCCGTGAATTTCGAAATGTTTATTTACCCTGGCATGGTGTTGCGTGATGGTTTTCGATAATAATAATTAGAGGAGCAAAAAACATATCGAGAGAATTTTGTAGTGGGGAAATGTGCAGTAGATTAACAAGATAAAAATTTAAAAATTATTTAACGAGCAGACTATTGCATTCAAAATTAATCGTTCGGTGCGAACATTTTTTTTGCTTTTGCAAATACTCCGGTTGAGTCACGGTCTGTCAAAGGGTAAGACTAATTTCTCAGGAAGCTTGAATTTTTTCAAATTTAATTTCAACACATCTTGCAATTTAAAAAAATTGACAGGGCAGGGGGGTCCTACAAAACAGGGGACGTTCTCTGCCATCGACCCTTTTTCTTCTAAAGTAATTTCAACGAATTCACTCGATTCAAGTGCCGATTGCCGAATTTCTTGGAAGATTTTTTTGACGTCTCAATAACGGAACATGTGTTATTATACGTTGCGAATAAATTTCTCAGGTTCCGTGCAAAGTGTCATTTTGCGCAAAGTTCTTAAGGCAGTAGTCTGCTTTAGAAGCCGAAAAAAAGCGTTTTTTCAGCAATTTTTTTGAAAGGGAAGGAAACGATTGCGGTAAACGACATTTTGAGACGATAGTGTATTATATTCAAGCTTTGAAAAACAATTATTATTATTAAAACTATTGAAATTTTTCAAAGTTGTAACGATTTTTCTGGGGCGCCTGGAGTCTGCACTTGTAAATCGGTGCCGGTGATGGAGGTTGTGCGATACATCTGAAACAGTCGAACCAAATTATTTTTTAGTTTTTATAAGTTCCTTTTCTATATGAACTATAAAAAATACCGAAGAAAAGATGAAATTCCAAATTTTTTCGAAGTTTAAAAAAAAAATTCACTTTTTTGGGAAAAAAAAATTCACTTTAAGTTGCAAAACAAGTAATTTAAATAGTACTTTTGTCCAACTTTTTTAGTTCAAATAGAAGATAATTTAATACTGAAGCTAGAACACTTTGATTTTTTTCGATCGGACATATATTGTTTTTGCTATCGCCGGCACCGTTTTCTAAAACTTGTGAAAATGAAAACTCGAGAAAACGGGCTTTAAAGTTTTCGGTCCAAAAAAATATAAGTTTTTGGATACTTACACTAATTAGATGTCAATCAGCTATCCCCGGGCCATACAATAATTCTTCCTCTTCTTCAAATCGATTTTTTGAAGCCTGTAAAGCAGACTACTGCCTTAACTGAAAACCAAAACGATACCTCTAACTTGCAATTTTTATCTTTATAAAAAAATGTTTCAAATCGGATCCGGCGAGGACGAATGGTGCTAAAAATTTTCTTCATTCGTGACTCGTGAGATCGTAAACTCCTATTTTTTTCACATGCAACGTACCGATAAAAAAGGTAATTTGCATTAGGGATTTTTAAATCGACGTTTGCACAGATGAATGTTGATCACCTTTATCGGATAATCAATAATTGGTAAAGAGAGGGAAATAAAAATGAAAAGGTACCTTCCGTTGCCAACAATCACGATAAAACCTTGCCAGGACCAAAATATATGAGATGAGATAAAATCCTTCTTGCTCTCTTTCTCCCTCTGGTCTTTACATGACGAAAGACGAAAGCGAATCTCGCGGAGATGCGATCTCCAACGAGCTCTTGGCGAATGCATGCCTGCGATACATCAGTGTGACACATCGCCCGAGAAATTCCATCTCGTATGTGCAACAAATACGTGTAGGATGTGGTATATTTTTTTATTGCATACGTGCCAATGTGTGCGTGTTATTACATGTAAGTCCCGGTGTCTCGGTCGCAATCTCAAGTTCACCGTCCACTCGGACTCTCAGTCGGAATTGCACATATTTGCATCTCGCAAAATCATTAACATCTCTGCCACCTAATTACGAATGTGTCACGACGATTTTGTTCTTTTTCTTCAATTTGTTTTCAATCGTATTCGATTGAAAAAAACTTTTTTTTGAAATCATGCATTGGCCCATATGTTATCACGTACATATTTATGCAAATTCATATCGATTTTTCTTTTCTGTTATTAATATGTCCAATTATTCATACATATAATATGCCCAATTATTCTGACGACATTATTGGTTAAGGGACGAAACGCCCTTGGCGAAGTTCACCAACGACAAATATACAATTATCCTTATTCGTAGATGAGTGGGATGTGTTTGAAGAGACATGTTGCAAAAAATTAAAAATCGAGCTGTCCATGACGTAATTACCGGAGTGCAGGTAGAACGACGAGTGTAACGAGCGTATCGATTGACCGATGCGTCTTACGACGATACCATATGCGCACGTAATTCATGATAATACATGCTGTATATATATCTGTATAGTTATGGCTTGAGTGTCGAATCAATGGAGCGTCAAACGTATAGATCGACCGGGCGCCTTGGATAATTCAATTCGATAATTAATTGCCGATAGCGATCGTTTAGTTCCGCCCAGCTATTTAATGTTTTTGCTTGTATATTTATTTTTCCATTGCAAATAGCAAACGGTGTAGTGTTGGTTCTAACTGCTGGATATTTCTCTCTCATGAACTTCCTGTGAGATTCCTCGGGTGTGCGAATCGAGAACGAAAATTTCCCCATACACTGAATGCAGTTCTTCCACAATCGATGGATAGTTATCCTTTTTTTCCATGCTCAAAAATGTGTTTGGAGATATTATTCTTGGGGCACAGTATCCATCGTGGAGGTCCCGCATTATTTTGCACATTTGGCTCAAAATGTACATGTCCAAACATGGGATTTTTCGTTCACTGTTAAGATCGCTTTGCCACCAGATGTCTTGGGGAACATCATAATAAAAGTTTATGAAGTTGAAGTTTGTATCGTTGGAATGGAATGAAAATTAATATTTCTGAATTCCTTTGATTTATTTTGGCATATTTCGCCTTCGAAATTCACGAGATAATTTTTTAAATACTTGCTTAACGATCTACCACATACATTTACGAAAAGACTCTTGTTGAATAATAAGATAATTTTTTAAGGATATAATAAGGAAAAAGGAGCCTACATTTTTTTGTGCTATAATTTCATCTATTGGGTTATAAATGATGCTATTCAGTCGGAAAATGCTGACATTCTTCATTAAGGCGTTACCCCCACTTGTAGCGCAAAAAAGGCCTTTTTCATGAATTTTTTAAAAGAAAACTACAAAACTTTTTTAATCGATCAATATACCATCCTAAAGAACACATCTTGAAGAACTTTCAGTAATTTTTTTATTGAAAAATATTACATTGTTTAGTGGCAAATGGCCGTCAATGAAATAATGTTTTTATATACACGGTTTGCGGTGACCAACATTGCGGCGAAGTGGATCATCTGAAAAAAAAATGCGGATGGATTTAGTCAAATATAAGTATAAACTAGTCTTTAATCGAAGGATTTTAAAAAATATTCATTTTTCACAAAATGGCGGACAGTCAAAGTCAATGGTTCGATTTTAACGAAAAAAAACGGCCGTTTTTTGGCTATAAAATGGCCATTTTTTTCGAAAAAAAATCGAACGATTAAAGACTACATTTTTGTGTATTAAATAAGCCTGCAAAATTTCAAGAAGATCGGTTCATTAGTGTTCGAGTAATCTTGGTCACCGACTTCAGAAATGCCATTTTGAGAAAAACGCGTTTAAAGTTTCTCTTTGAACGCTCTTTCAACGCGGATTCTTCTCTTTCAACGCTCATATCTCGGTCAATTTTGTTCGGATCGACTTGAAATTTTCAGGACATATTCTCAGATACTTATACTTCAAAAAAATGCAATAAAAAAAATCGATTTTTTCAAAATCGCAAGTGGGGGTAACCCCTTAACAAATTTCTTACGAGCCAAAAATAATTATAATAAAAAATTACGAGCAAACCCAAACCCAAACAAACCCAAAAAAACCAACCCATTCAAACCTTCCCAAAAAAACGAACCTATACAAACGAATCAAACCAACCAAACCCAATAAAGGCGTCGAAATGTTCAAAAATGCCCTATTTTATCACGTGTTTCCGCGAACTTCCCAACCCCCTAACTTTTTATGGGGGGGGAGGGGGTGAATTTCAGCTTCCCCCGACTGAATATCATCATCATTTATAATCCAATAAATGAGAAAATAGCAAATCAATTATTTTAGGCTCATTTTTCCGAAAAGTCACTTATCTAAAGAATGACCTCATAAAAATGAGGAAATTAAAATGAGAAAAGAACTTTCGTTGCGTTTCAACGATGCAAACTTCAACGCCACGAAAGTTTTGCAAATTGGCTTAATATTTATTACAGATTATCATAGCAGTAAGTGTTACTGATTATCGGAGGACATCTTTTTTCTCGTATAAAATAATTCGGAAAGAACAACTGTCACGTATCGCGTTCGTTCTGTCTTTGCAAAATTTCATGAACGTGGTGCACGTCTGTAAGTGCGTGTTCGCGTAATTATACATGCATGGGTGCGGTGCATACTTACCGTTGCGTTTTTCCAGCCTATCGTTCCATCGTCGCTACCGAAACGAGAGATAGAAATTGAATGATGGACAAGATATTGAAATGATTTTTTTTTAATACTCCTCATTAATGCCTTGTACGGCAGATCGATTTAACGTTTGCAAACAAGACGAGATTTATTTTCGCTCGATTAATCTAATTCGCGTATAAATCTTGGGACTTTTTTTTCAACTCCAAATATGGGACCGCGCAAGCGAAAACGTTGGCTCGTCATCGCGTACAGATATCTCGACATCTTACGAGCTACGAGACTGTATTTACGATCTCACATACGTCGGTAACAACACCGACAATCACTTTTTACGGATAATCCGACAGTGGACAAAAAAAAACATATTGGCAATGATCAGAGGCTAATCGCCGAATGATTGGAGCGATTGGCACGAGAAAAAGGAAACGGATTTTGCGCTCGAGCCCCTCAGTCGTTTCACGCCTCTTTAATTCTCTCGTTCTCCTTGTCTTTCGCTTTCTCTCTCTTGCTTTGTGCTGCTCGGAAGATTTTGGCACCACGCGGAAAAACGAGGTGATACGGCCGTGTTCTAACGTGACGAGCCCACGGAAGTTGCAAAATTGTATACGAAAGAGCACGGTGAGAGATCGCGTGGCAAGTTTAACGAGCGGTTGAAGGTGTCAACTAGCGCAGCCTGGATCGACGAGGATCGAAACACGTGATCGTGACTCATCAATGAAAATAATAGGCAACACTTTCGTGTATGACAGTTCCGTATCGAACTTTTAGGATCGCACACACACAGCTCAAAATTCCACCGAAGTATGGAGTGATACTACGATCGAAAAAGCCCGTCCGTCGAAATAATTTGAATGAGGACTAGAACGTGCGATTACTATACAAAAGAACGATCCCCTTTTTAGGTTAACGTGAAATAAATTGTTGCATTTAATTCTGTTTTCTCCTATAACTGTCTGTTCTTTCGGGGATCGTGACTGCAATTGCCGATCTTGAGAACTTAGTGACGAAATTCTTTTCTTCCTTCCAAAATGGTTTCATTAAAGGATGAACACGGTGTAACGGGTCGAAAAATAGCTGATTTTCGCGATTTTCTTTTCGACGGTTAAAATACGCTAATCCGTCTGATTTTTTTAAATGTTAAGGCGGTCCTCTAGTTTCTCGGCTGTTTTTTTACGGCTTTTTCAATAATTTTTTACGGGCAAAGCATCGAAATAATCAATCTCATTTTTTTTTGCATAATCTTTATTAACATTTAAATAAGCTTTACAAATTTTTTGAAGTCAAAATATATAATAGAATAAAAGTTATAGTGGCCGACAGGAAGACGTCAAGTAAAAGAGGTGCTTGACGGTGACCAAGATTGCGGCTGTTCTGCTTATCTGAAATAAAAAAACCAAACGGCATTTTAATCTTCATATTTAAGACTAGCGATTGAACTAGAGTGAATTCTAAATTACAAAAATTGACTTTTTTATACACATTTGAAAATTACATTCTATTTTTTACTCATTATTTCTTAAGTTTTTCGCTCGTACAAAAAAAACTATCGAAGCAATCATAATAATCCTAGTTCAATCGCTGGCTTATAACATATTAAAGATGCTGTATAAATTTGAACAAGATCGGTGCAGTAGTTTCTGAAATATCGTGGTCACCGTTTCAAAAAATGGTGTTTCGTGAAAAACGCGTTTGAACGTATACCTGCTCCGTATACCTGCTCCGTTCCAGGGCCGTAACTTGTGAACCACTTCGAATATCGAAAAATCCTTTGGCACATATTTTCTACACATGTTGTAGATGTGATTTAAGAAGAAAAAAAAATTGATTTTTTCGACCCGAGAAACTAGAGGACCGCCTTAATTCAAAGCACTCATGGAGAACAGAAAATACATTTTTTAACGATTATTTTTATTAATGTTTTTACATTTTTTTAATGTTTGAAAATGTTTTCGAAAAAAGGAGTCCCCGCGGTGTACACGATTGTGGCCGTAAATATTATCTGAAACAAAATTTGTAAAAAGATTATTAATTAGTATGAAAGCCGCTATTTTGCTACGGAGATTTTTTCGAAATCCAAATTGACCAAATGTGCGGCGTTTTAGAAAAAAGTATCGAATTTAGCCTTTTTTCGACAGTTTTTCGTTAAAAAAAAATATAAAGATACAAAAAAAACAAAAGCTTCCGTAGCAAGATAAAGAATGGGGTGTCAAAATTTGAGGCGGATTGCTTGAAAACTCTTCCTTTGAGAGTGTGCACCGTTTTAGAAAACGACAGATAATGCGAAAAAACGATTTTTTGAAAAATTTATACTGTAATGATCCCCTAATAAGTTTAGATATTCAAGCTACTGGCATTCTCAGATCATGCGCACACATGATTGATACAGGACAATTGATATGTTCGATCATTGAGCAAGTTGATACAGATTACTTTTGTCAATTTACCAAACAGCCTTATTCCATTGAGATATGTGATCAATTCTATTACAGTACGTTGCACCCAAGAGGATTCAATATTTCATCCGCGCAGTCAATCTCGATATTATCAATTGTTCACGAAAGATCGAAATTAGTCGAACGAATGGAGTGCATTGATATATATATATATATATATATATATATATATATATATACATACTCTGTATATGATGCAGCAATAATTCCGCGGGATATGCGATACTCGCGTTATTAACGATCATTCGGAATGGGGACTCAAGCTATACATATACATATATATATACTATATTGGAATCAAGCAATGCTCTCTTGTTCGTTGTGCCACAGAACTCTCTTCTTACGCAATGCGAAACGTGATATCCTTACGATATATATGCAATATGTGTATGATATAATAATAACCATGATATATATGTATACCGGATTAACGACATTCACTTATTACGTGGAGTCTCGCCGATCGTTTCGTTTTACCAAACCGTCCAGGTGTGTCGTCCCCTGCATAAGGACAATCGGGTTAATTCCTTTTTAGTATTCTTTATTTCCGGAGCCTCAACGTATAACCCTTGCGGGTTTTTACATATTCTCGTGCAGAAATTTGTCGGGGAGTCCTCAGATCCTAACACGTTCCTATAGGGTCGCCACACGTAAGGAGTCCACATTGGAATCCAAGTGGATTTCGCGCTATTTCCCCATTCACGTAGTTTGAGTATTTGCGTTTGCAATTCTCAATCGGAATTTGTTGGATCTCCAAAAAAATATAATTTCGTAATCCCGTGCATAAATTCGTTGGGAAATCCAAAGATTCACATCCATTATTCTATAGGGATTCGTAAGGGACACCGCACATAGGGAGTCCTCATTGGGATCCAATAGGGAACCTTACTGCCAATTTCTCCCGCTAGAGGGGACGTTGTATTACAACGTAAACAAAACATGACGTTTAGTGAGATTCACTTTGGTTTTGCCCGTGTTTCTACAACTACCGTTGAATTTTCTTTAAAAAATCCGTTTGTCGTGAATAAATTGTGAAGAATGCATCAGTGTTGTGCAATTGGATGCAGCAACGAAGGCGTTCATTTATTTCCTAAAAACGAAAAACTACGCAAGCAACGAGAACTTGCTATACGTCGTAAGCACTTTACAGCCACAAAACATTCGAGGCTATATTCTGATCATTCTAGATCTGCAGACTATAGAAATGAAGGATTTGTTACAGCTTGGTGTATGAACATAATACTTTTGACGCTATTTACTTCTCAAAGTATATTGTAAAGTAGTTAATCATCATAACCTAAACATTTCTATTTGAAATATTTGCATTTTTTCAACCGTTTGGTATTATTTTATTGCATAATACTTACCTAGCTCATTTTCATTCTTTGCGGAGATGAAACTGAGCCGGAAAACATTGAAGAAACGGGTTACCCAGGTAGGGAATCAAAAGGCTGACGATGAAAACAAACTTGTGCGAGCCTTGTTTCACCGAGCCTGAGTGAGACAGACCTGGGCCAGGTTTCATTGCATCGTTTGGAGCAGCCTCGAACCAAGACTGGCTGCTTAGCCTAAACTCAGGGTTATTTCAAGCTTTATTCAGCCAGTGAATTTTAAGGCTAAAAAATCAAGGCTGGATGCAGGCTTGTTTCAGGTTGTGATAAAATAAAATAAATTTTAAATAATATTTTTTCTGTACTTTTATGAAAAAAAAAAATTAGCAATAAATTTGTCGGGTGCGAAGGCACGAGAAACGAAAGCGAAGCAGGCAGCTCAGAACATTTAAACATATTCTCTTATCGATATTTATGAGGTACACAAAAAAGTTTTTTTCTCGTCACATACACATTTCGTATATACTCACTCTCTGGGGTTCGCGTACACTCTGTGTATTACGTGTCCCATAAACAATAAATAAAATAAAGTATTGTGTTTAAAATATTTTATATATATTTTATAACAAATAATATAATGAATAATAAATATATATAACAAATAAAATGAATTCTTTACAAATTCATTAAATTTACCCCAATGTAGAATATAGAAAACTAAAAACAAGTCGCATATAGCCTCGAGAAGAGTTTGGGATAAGCTTGGTCATAAATGCTCGTGAAGGCTTCATTAAGGCTCGTTTTGAACCTTGTTGTTTCGTCGTTTCAGGCTTAGTACAGGCTTTTCTACCAGCCTTTGGTCAAGCCTGTGTGCAACAGCCTGAAACCGCGTTATCATTCAGGGGTTTAGCTAGGCCTGAAATCAGGCTGGTGCTCAGCCTGAATTAAAAAATGTGAGCCTTGTTTCAGAGCTTGGCGAGCCCTTTTTTCATCGTCAATTCCTACCTGGGTTATACCTTCCCTGTTTCTTTGGAGCAAAACAGAAACTTTAGAGGATGAACAAAGAAGGAAATGAATAGAAGTAATTATTGTCCATTATGTCCATTCATATAATTTAAGTACAAGACAGACACCGTGAAAATGTACCGCGCCGTTGAAAGTTATGTTTGCGTGGCGCCATCTGCGCTGAGCTTTGCGCAAGATTCCCTATTATGATGTTGAAGTTTGCATCGTTGCGATGCAACGAATTTTTTTTTCTTTTCCTCGGATTACCCTATTTTTATCCACCCATTTGGGCTGTAGAAATCACTGGAAGATTTTTGTAGATCCTTATTTGGGTTCCATAAGCCAAACTGAGCGAAAAAGAAGGTTTAGATAGTAATAAAAGTAACGAAATGAAAAAAAAATTAAGAAGAATTTTCGTTGCATTCCAACGATGCAAACTTCAATACCATATCCAATTTGATTCTGCACTGTTTCCCGATGAACGCCGTTTCAGAATTCTTACCACGTTCGAATCGAAAATATGTGAAAAGTCACGAGAAAAAAGTCGGCGTGTTGAAATGTAACCTGCACGCTTCGTGAGCGTGCACGCGTAGCCTGATATTATGTCAAAGTGCAGCAAAATAAATAACAAACGATAATTACAGTAGATTTTCAGTGATGTGATTCAAATCGATTTTTAACTCTTCGTCTGTAAACGTTTTTTCGGCACCTCCCGTCTGTAAACGTGGGTGTTTCACGTCCAGCCGTATTTTTCACCCCGTTAACGCGCTCAAAAAATTCCGAAAAAATGCACGCTAATGTTCGAAACCTTCATACTTGATATATCAATAATAAAATTGTGGAAAAATAATTTGTGTAATATATTTTTTATCAACCAAACGGAGCAACTCGGTAGAAAAACAGTGATTTACTAAAAAAATCGTAACGTTATGAAAAATTAAGATAATGCATTTGAAAAAACGGGAAATTGAAGGTTAATAATGCTGCTTTGAGAAAAAAATGTTCCGATTTATTTATTGAAAATTAAATGCTTAAGTTTGGACAGGTAAAACAGGCAATAAATCATGTATTAGGCATTGGTATTCACACATTTAATTTTTTCATCGTTTATTTTACAAAGTAAATAATTAAAAACTTACATTCGTCAACTCTTTTAAACGATTTATTCGTTTTTGAGATAAGATTTATACTTTTTTCAAGATCTACTAATTTTTTATGTCCATATATTTTGTTTGGAAAATTCAACGTTTCGAATGCTCGATGGATTCATCAAGAATCGTGTCGGATTCGGTTCGGTAATGTGGCTATCTTTTAAGATTCGAGTTGGATTCCAATAAGAAAACCCGATTAGAAGCCAATTTAAGAGCGTAATTTTTTTTGCATAGATATCCAATACTATGATCCATTCGATCCCTATCAGGAAGTGTAGAGAAGTATGAGAATCCCATTGGATCCGTACGACAATTTCTGCTCGAGGACTTTTTACTAAAGTATCTGGACCAAGGTCTCAGAAGTATTGGCCTTCCGCTGACTGGTCGATGCGCCAGCCGGTGAACGGCTAAGCGGTCACCGCTCCGAGTAACGGCCATGCATAACGCTGCTTGACTCGAAGTACCGCCGGAGCCGAACTCCAACCGCCCGTCTACCAGTGTCGTTAATTCGTTCTTACTATTCAAGACTTGCCGCAAATCTCCGTACAACGCACAATTTGTTCTTTCTCGATTATGCCAACGTGCTTTTCCTTTTTTTTTGTCCAACTTTTTCCTCTTTCGTTCACCGCGTGTTCTCCCATACTTTATTCTCGTTCCGATTGTCTCGAGGACTCAAGATTCGAGACCTTGAACGAACAATCCTTGAGACGAAACTTTTCTCTGCGAAAAGGAGAAAAAATAAAATGCCAACGAAAGAGGGGGGGGGGGGGGGGGGTGAGGGGTGAATTAATCTACGAGAAGCAGGTGCTTTGTTCGCAGGGTCGAGATACGAAATTACCGAGTATGCTCAAATAATGCTTGCACATAATTCGTACACTTTTATAAACAATAAATTATAGACTTCACTCGGATCGTATTTGTAAGTCCCGATATATTCGTACTTATTCATTTACATTGGAAACCTCGATAAAAAGGGAACCTCATCAAGGAGTAATTTTTTGTGTTCCTGGTACGAAATGTTTTCATTAGCTGTAATGATTACCTAACTCAATTTTGAATGTTTTTATGGCGCTGTGATTACAAGGATATGAAGGTGTTTTAAAAAAACGGATTCTTAGGTACATAGGAAACGTTTATTTTTTTCAGTATATAGAAAACGTTTTGCTCAACATCCTTAATGTGTACCATTAGCGGCCAGCAATCTTAGATGGCATTGAAGTTTCTATCGTTGGAATGCAACGAAAATTCTTCGTAATTTTTTTTGTCGCCTATTTTTATTACTATCTATACCCCTGTATAGATCTATTTTTTCATCGTCAGATTATAGAACCCTAATAAGGATCTTCAAAAATGTTTCAGTGATTTTTCTAGCCTATAAGTGCCGAAAAAAAAATTGGCAAAAGGAAAAAAAAAATTCGTTGTATCCCATCGATGCGAACTTCAATAGGTACCATCCCTTTAGAGCTTTGAGCCTCGTGAAACTTTCACACGGGATTGAAATTTTTATAACGTTGGAGTGCAACGAAAATGAACTATTTTTCTTCCTCGATTTTTTGAAAGTAGATTTTAGCTACCAAAATCCCTCAACCCTTTTGAAACATGCTTATCGTTTGCAAATTCTGTTCTTTTTTTTTTTTTACAAAACGTGCTCTTTTCTGCAAATTCCAATTGCGGATTGTGATTTGCGATTGAAATTTGCAAAAAAAAAATTCGTTACACATAAACAATAAGAAAATTAAAAAAAAAATGAATATTCGTTGCATTCCAGCGATGCAAACTTCAATACCACACTTGTACATTTTAACGTTATTACGGGAAATCAGGGTGTGAAAACTAATCCTCCCAGATTGATTCGATTCGTGGCGTATATTCTAGCGCTAATTGCCCCCGGATAGTGGTGGTTGGTTGCGGTAACAAAAGATTGTCGAGTAAGCGGAAAAAGCTGAGTGTATAAGATGATTCGAGATGGATGAGGTCACGATAGACAGGCGACGGGGCGGGGGGGGGGGGGCATGATGAGTAAAATGGAGGCGGGTGTGGCGTCCGGTGATAATTCCCAGTATTTTTACTAGCTAATGGGCATATTATGTGTTTAGTCCAATGTGAGTACACACGGCATGTTCCATTGATGGAACGTAGATACAATCTAGTCAAAAACACCGCCATGGAAGTTTTTTTTGGGCCGCACGCACTCTCGATAAAAACAGCGTCAACTTTTGCGAGTCACATGTGTATCCTGAGGTTGGGAGATAAAGTACGGTTCATCCAAGAGGGAGAGAGAGAGGGGGAGAGAGAGAGAGAGAGAGAGAGAGAGAGAGAGAGAGAGAGAGCGAGCGAGGTGTCGCGGTCTAGTCACCGAGCGAGAGATAAGGGAGTCCCGGGGGTCTTGTACGGAGAGCGTGCTTGAATGACAGGCTACACGACGTGCGCTTATATCGATTGAGAGCCCGAGGAGGTATAAATGATAGTGGAAGAGCGCATTGAGATTTCTATACACTGGCAGAACTCGAATATATCAGAGGCTTGGCCTCAAATTGTCCGGACACTTCTGAGATTCAATAGAAAATTTATTTCCCTACTCGTTCGCTCGCCAACAACCCGAAGGCGTGAGAAACTTCAGGTGAAAAGTGTCCTCCGCGTGCGAAAAAATCAACTGCCACGATTCGCCGATAATTCAATAAGTTAGGGACGATTTTTTTCGGCACACACGATATTCGAAAGCGTTTGACGTTGAAATGCAAACGCAAATAGTCCGCGAAACGTTAAGCACATTTGTCAATGCCAAAGTCGATGGCAATTGAAAAAGTGACATTCCCCGACAGTGGAAGAAGCTTCACGTCATTGACTTATACGTGCAACGTGTGCAAGAGTGCACTTGAATCCACAGAGGCATAGGCGGACAGAAACCGCGTGCACGATTTTTGTTTTTTGCTTTCTTTTATTCATTTGTTTTTTTTTCTTTATTGCGCCTCTTAAGTTACTCGAGAAAATCAAGTGCACCGACGGTCTGAGAATGCACTTAAACTCGCCATGCACCGGGCGTGACTGTGACGGACTTTATTTTTGCAGTGCGTGCGAAAAGCCAGTTTTTAATTTTTCGAATTTTTCGATGGATGATCGATGTGATGCCGGAAACGCTATTTGCGAATGCAAAGAAAGGACGTTTTGAGATGAAAGACGAGCGTTGTATGCTGAAGGATCTACAGGGGGAGAGGAAAGCGTGGACGGAGAGAAAACGATGTTGAAGTTTGCATAGTTGGAATGCAGCGGATATTAAAAAAATATATTTCATCATTTTCTTCATCATCCAAAATCTTATCCAGCAAATTTGGGCTTTAAATTTGTTATAAGGAGCCTAAAAAAATATTTGAGTGTCTTTCGCAGCCCAAATTTTATTATAAAAAGATCGAGTTACTGAACTTTCGTTGCGTTTAAACGATGCAAAGTTCAATGTCATGAGAGTACCTGATTGGTCGATTGGCTGATAAGATTTATTCGACCTTTGTAGGAGGTTCAACAATTTCAAATCATTGCAAAAATTCGTGCGATAACGAGCGTAGAATATTAAAGTAATCGTAGAAAATTAAATTGTAGTTGTAAGAATGAGAATAATAGTAATGATGAGACCAACAAAGAATGTTTCTTCCGAGCTTTTAACTATGTTTATAATGTTTTAGTTTTTAACTAAATCATAGTAATAATGAAAATAAGAATAATTATAATAATAAATATTAATAATAATGGAGAAAATCATTTTAATTTTTACAATAAAAATAACAGTAGTTTTTGTAACAATAAGAATTGTAACGATGATAATGATAGAGTATAAAAATCGTGACAATGAAATATAAAAACAACACTAATTCACAATAAATAATAATAACGGAGTGTACAACTATTATTTCCGTAATAATAAGAATTGTTATGATAATAATAAACCATTTTTAAAATAACAATAGAATATAAAAACATCAATAATCATTACTAAATAATAATAATAATTGAGAAAATAACTACAATTTCTGTAATAATACGAATTCTCATGATAACAGTAATAATAAATAAAAATAGCGGAATATAAAAACAAGTACAACAATAATAAACGCGATAGTGGAGATAATAAGATAATGATAAAGTATATAGCAAAAAAGGGGGTGGGGAGCAACAAGAGAGACGGCTATATAGTCGATTCCAAATGTTCTCTTAGCAACTATTAATCCAAAAAAGAAGATCGGAAAGAAGCACTTTACGCAGGCTATATCTCGGCCCTTGCTCGAAATGTAATCCGTCTCGGGGAAAATATTGCTACGTGCTTTTTACCACCGCCTTAAATTCACGATGTTGTAAAGGCAAAGTGCGTTTTCTCGTAAGTTGAAAGTTTGGAATGTTTTGTATTTCGTGTCTCTCGGATTAACGGAAAGTAAGGGGGGCAAGGGAGTTTCGCGATCGAAAGAACGAAGAGAGTTAGTCCAGTAAAATCGACGAAAACCCAGCACTGTTTAGCGTAGAATATGAATTTTTGACTTAAGGCGGTCCTCTAGTTTCTCTAATTTTTTACGGGCAAAGCATAGAAATAATCAATCTCATTGTTTTTGCATAATCTTTATTAACATTTAAATAAGCTTTACAAATTTTTTGAAGTCAAAATATATCATAGAATAAAAGTTATAGTGGCCGACAGGAAGACATTAAGTAAAAGAGGTGCTTGGCGGTGACCAAGATTGCGGCTGTTCTGCTTATCTGAAATCAAAAAACCAAACGGCATTTTAATCTTCATATTTAAGACTAGCGATTGAACTAGAGTGAATTCTAAATAACAAAAATTGACTTTTTTATACACTTTTGAAAATTACATTCTATTTTTTACTCATTTTTTCTTAAGTTTTTCGCTCGTACAAAAAAAACTATCGAAGCAATCATGATAATCCTAGTTCAATCGCTGGCTTATAACGTATTAAAGATGCAGTATAAATTTGAACAAGATCGGTGCAGTAGTTTCTGAAATATCGTGGTCACCGTTTCGAAAAATGGTGTTTCGAGAAAAACGCTTTTGAAAGTATACCTGCTCCGTATACCTGCTCCGTTCCAGGGCCGTAACTTGTGAACCACTTCGAATATCGAAAAATCCTTTGCCACACATTTTCTACACATGTTGTAGATGTTATTTATGAAGAAAAAAAATCGATTTTTTCGACCCGAGAAACTAGAGGACCGCCTTAATGTAGATGGTTGCATACTGAAAGTAACCCGAATAAAATATTCGCCCTTCAACTCGACCCAACCCTAAGGAATAGGGGATGAAAACTTAAAAATCGCCGTATCTCGATAATTAATAGCCCGATTGAAAAATGTTTCAAGCAAATGTTGTTTGGAATAATAAAATACGTATCAACTTATTCAACGTCCAATCCCCTATCTTTGAAAATGGCGACACAAAAACGTCTGCTCCGCTCGCACACGCATCAACCCCCAATTTCCTAATCGTTTTTGTACCGCTATTTTCAAAGATGGAAGCTTGGACGTCAGGTAACTTTATCGAAGTTTTACCACTCCAAACAACTTTTGTTCGAAACCTTTTTCGATCGGGCTATTAATTATCGAGATACGGCGATTTTTAGGTTTTCAACCCCTATTTCTCAGGGTTGGGGCGAGTTGAGGGGCTAAATTTCATTGGGGTTCCTTTCAGTATGCAACCACCTACCGTTAGTCAAAAATTCACATTCTACGCAAAAAAAGTGCTGGGTTTTCGTCTCTCTTACTGGACTAAGTGTTTTACATTCGCGAGAGAGGCAAAGTACCTCATACCGAGGAGCGGTGACGTGAAAAAATACTTTCGCGTACCTACTCGCGATCTCGCTCTCTCTCTCTCTCTCTCTCTCGGAAAGAATTCGAAATGAATCGCCTTTTTCCCACGGCGAGGGAGACCGGCTGGTATATTCCAGAGGTCGATCCTCAGCCCGCGTGGTGAAGGATAGAAAAGCGTGGGCAGCGAGCTAAGTACATCGACAGTTGGTGGCGCTGCGATGTGTGTGCCGCGAGTGTCGCACGAGGAATCTCTCGGCAAAGTCCGCAAGAGTAGGTACGAAGCTCATCGAGTCACAACGAGAAAGAGACACGTACCTACTCGCTATTTGCCATTCCGTTTCGCTCCTCGATGTCGAAGGCGTAAAAGGAAGAGGAAAAGGTAAACCTTGGAACTCTATGAAGAGTGCGACAACGACCGTAAGGCGCCACCATTCTCCGTCTCTCTCTCTCTCTCTTCCTCTTTGATCCACCGGACTGACGTCACTCTCTATTTTCGGAAGGATCGATCATCCTCGGGTGTCCTTCCCCCCCCCCCCCCAAATTTGTTTGTTTTCGTCCGGAAAAAGATACGAGCTGTGGTGCAGAAAGAGAAAGCGGTGTCATTTAAGGCGGGAGGCTGAATTAGGAGGTCCAAAACAAGCGTTTTTTCGGGATTTTTTTTAGAAGGAAATAAAAAACAAGTGAGCCCAGAAAACATTGAGGTATCTTTTCATGTATATTTGAAACGTATAAAAAAAAAGGTTTTAACATGAAACAATAAAAGACTGCAGATTTATTAGCCTATTCCATGTGCGTCTTGTCACTGCCGTCCCCAATCGGCGGAAAAGATGCAGCTCGTAATTCTCGACTGAAACAAAAAAACCAATAAGATTTTCAATTTTCATGTTTTTCTTCTGGGTTAAAGCGTTACCCCCACTTGTAGCGCAAAAAAGGGCCTTTTTCATGAATTTTTTTAAAGAAAACTACAAAACTTTTTTAATCGATCAATATACCATCTTAAAGAACACATCTTGAAGAAGTTTCAGTAATTTTTTTATTGAAAAATATTACATTGTTTAGTGGCAAATGGCCGTCAATGAAATAATGTTTTTATACACACGGTTTGCGGTGACCAACATTGCGGAGAAGTGGATCATCTGAAAAAATGCGGATGGATTTAGTCAAATATAAGTATAAACTAGTCTTTAATCGAAGGATTTTAAAAAATATTCATTTTTCACAAAATGGCGGACAGTCAAAGTTAATGGTTCGATTTTTGGACGGCCGTTTTTTGACTATAAAACGGCCATTTTTTTTCGAAAAAAAAAAATCGAACGGTTAAAGACTACAGTTTTATGTATTAAATAAGCCTGCAAAATTTCAAGAAGATCGGTTCATTAGTGTTCGAGTAATCTTGGTCACCGACTTCAGAAATGCCACTTTGAGAAAAACGCGTTTGAAGTTTCTCTTTCAACGCTCTTCCAACGCGGATTCTTCTCTTTCAACGCTCATATCTCAGTCAATTTTGTTCGGATCGACTTGAAATTTTCAGGACATATTCTCAGATACTTATACTTCAAAAAAATGCAATAAAAAAAATCGTTTTTTTTTCAAAATCGCAAGTGGGGGTAACCCCTTAATTAAGAAAAAGCCGAAAAAATCGGAAAATTTTAACTTTTCTCAGGTTTGAACAAAAAATGTGTTTAAAACACTGAGAAAAGAAAATCGTTGAATGTGCAAAATCCATTTGTTGTCTCGAAATTTTGTTGCTTAACAGTTGCTCAGACATGCTAAATAAGCTACAGTTCACACCACTAAAGCTATCAGTTAGATTGACAAAACGTGTTTTATGCCAACCAAAAATCAAGTTGAACGTATTTAAAGATACATTTTGTTAAACCAACAGAATTTTGGATGGATGAACGAATTTTTTGTTTAGTGCACTTTAACGCGCTATAAAAATTATTCAAAAAGACTTTTTCAACGACTTTTTCAATTCACTTAGACGAGATTTTCATGCTGAAGAAAATAAACTTTGATTCAATAGGTCGTTTAGTTTTTTTTTTTGCTATCACGCCCGCCAATTTGGAAAAATCGTGAAAATGAAAACTGGAGAAAACGCGCTTCAAAGTTTCCAATAGGAGGAAATATCAATATGAAATATCAATCGCTTCTCTGCTTATGGCCTCGTATCTTCGAAAATATTTACAATTGGCCTTTGTAACTTTGTAAATATATTCTTGGATAATTTATCTATCGATTTAAGCAATTAAAAAAAAAACGATTTTTCGGACCTTCTAATCGAGGCTCCCGCCTCAAGTGATGACATTTTTCGTTCGGAGCGCCATCTTCTCCGATCCCACATTGGCAACTCGACGTCCAAATTGGGAGGCAAATCAAGGAGTGAGAACTTATTCTCCACGAGAGTATACGGCTTCTCGGTAGTACGTTTTTAGAAGTCTCAGCGAATATATATATTTCAAAATGGATCAAAATATCAGCGTCCAACACGTGTTTATTACGGCGAATGCCCGCGCGACTCATTAAATCTTCCGCGACGAAGCCATTATTTCGTCAAGTAGATTAATACCGGCTCGTTAAAGATTCTCCAGGCTTGAGGGCGAAACAAGCCGAGAGAGAAATAGAGGAAAAAAGTGCACAAGTTTGCGCGGTTTTGTTGAGACTGCAAACGTATGACGACGAAAGTTAACTCATTGATTTATGGACACTAAGAAATATATAGTACGTGTACAGCGTGGCGAAAGACAAGTCACGTCCGAGATGAATATCTAGATGCCTCACTATCCTAATGAGCCCCGTGTATGTTCTACGATGGGTTTTCTACTTTTCGACAAGAATGCATTTTTCATTTTTATAATGAATGCACTTTCCTTGTGATATTTTTTACTTGTGAGCACTGTTTACTCGAAGGGCACTGTTGGGCAATTTGTAAATGAACAATTGAACAGTTACGTTGGTGCCTTGGATTTTTATCGAAAGTTGAGAAAGTAGGCTCGAGGTGAGCTGTCACTGAAGTACAGATGATGAAAAAGAAGACGTGTACTACTCTGAATGACTGCCAATTGCTTCAACAAAAATTCCAAAGCTATGCTACGGGAAAACAAACAAAATTCTATTTTCTCGAAAACTAAAAAAAACATCGTGAAACGTACAGGGCGCTAACTTATGGTGCTGGAGTTTACGTCGTTGGAATGCAACGGAGAGTATTTTTTATTTTCCCCAGTTGTCCGTATTTTCATACAAAATCGTTTTATGCAGCTTTAACTGATCTAATCTCTAGAAAAGATCGCTAAAAAACGTTTACAAAACAGTAACTTTTGGAGCCTAAATCTGCCGAGAACCATTTGGACAATTGAAAAAAAAAACTACTTTCATTGCATTTCAACGATGCACACTTCAAGATGATTCCGTTAAGTATCTAGAGGTATTAAGGAGTTTCGGGACAATTGACAAAATATTACCATTCGATTTAAATTCATAAGTAAATGCTTTGTTATTTAATATTGTTATAAAGGTGTAGACTCTACACTTTTCTATAACATTTATGATTGAAAAAAAAAAACACTTTTCAACATAGGGAGATGCTAGTATTGCGCATGAAAAAGTGTGAAAAAATGTTTAAAATGTTATGCAAAGCCGCCAAATCACTCAGTACATTATGACAATTTTGTCATCAGTGTCATAATGTACTTCTTATATTATCCGATCATAGGCATCTCCCTACGTTAAAAAGTGTTCTTTTTTCAATTGTAAATTGGATAGAAACGGTATAGACGATCGATTTAAGGGAGACTTTGTCCTTGGAGTGCCATATTTCAGGTGTTTACATTTTATTTTTTTAAAGGAAACGAGTAAAGCTTTTTGAGTGCGGTTTTTGTCTTGCTTTTATTCATGATATGCAGAACGTTGAACAATTTTTTTTTGAAAAAAAAAACCAAAATGGCGGCCGCTGCAGCTCTGCGAAAACAGGTCCTCAAATCGCGGAAGGTAAACGGCTGACATCACTGCCCCCTCTTTGTTGGTCTGAAACACAAATTCAAAGCATATTATCAATCTGTGACCCTTTGGTCATGAAATGACGGATGGGTTTTTCGTTTAGTACAAATTTCGGAAAATGGCGGCAATTACAAAAAAAATCGAATTTTTGCGTTTTTTTTTCGCATAAAAAGATAAATAATAAATGGAAAAATGTATCTATCGAAAAAACGATCCGTCATTCCGTGAAGACATATTTTCTGAGTATGCTCTCCAAATTTCAGGTCGATATGTTAATTACAGCGGTCAGGAGAATGTCAGCCATTTTTAAAAACGTGTTTTCGAGAAAAACGCGTTTGAAGTTTTGTAATGTGTTTACACAAATGTGTTTATAATTACCGCTAATCGGCAATGCCTGGTCCATAGAGGCATCCCTCCTCTTCATCTAGCTGCTCATGTTGAGCCGCTAACATCTCCCGCTGCATTTCAAGGACAAAGTCTCCCTTAAAATGACGAAAGTACATTCAGCATATGACAAAGAATTTACTGTATAAATTCGAAGCAAATGGTAACATATCGTCATTCGTCCCGAAACTCTTTAAGAGGTATCTAAAAACGTATCTACGACATATCTATTTTTACTCTTGGACGTCACTTTTTGAGCCACCCTGTAGTGCCTATTTTCCGAGACTCGTGTATTTACACGCGCTCGTCTCGTTCACATTTTGAAGAAAAAAAACGTTGTTTCCACAAACTACTGTTCGTAACACGTGACGAACCGTTGAATGAAAATTCTCTGGTGAGCCAAATGTGCGCCTAAGCAGAATTCGTACCAGAGTTAATATATATAAGCCACGAATGAGTCGAACAGTTATAGCGCAACTTTTCGTTTGAAGCGCGTAAGGATGGTAGGGGCGAGGATGGGTGGGGGGTAATAAAATGTACGCAAGAGCGGAAGTTCGTGAAAGGAGAGAGTGGAGAAGTTTACACAATTTTCTCTCGTCGGAAAGACGAAGGAGCTCCCCGATGACTGTAATGGGCGGTTCGCGACGAGTCTCTCAAGAATTACGGTCCTTATGCGAGCCCTCGGTTCCCTTCTGCATCTCTCTCCTCCGTTTGGTCGCGGCTTACTATTTTGCCAATCCATTCTCGGTTTCCAGCTGTATCAGCACGGACGAGGGAAACATTAAACTATCATTTCTGCGTAAGCCTCGTGGATCATTGTGGATCGACGTTTTTTCGTCTTTCCAACATATCCCCGAAAACAGTTTTAATTGAAAATGAACCGGATATTCGCGTTTTTCCAAGGCTCGAGTGGGGGTTCGATTTAGACGTGGAATTATTCTGGACAGAATGGCTCCCATACTTGGACAGAAAAATATCCGATGAGGATATTATTCTTTTTATTTGGGGGGGGGGGGATTATTATTATTAGTACTACTACTAGTAGTATTTAGTATTTCAGATATCCCCATTTAGGGTGTTTGCACAGCAGAGGTGGGCAAACGGTAACTCAATTAACAATTAATAATTACAATTACTACTGTAATTGATAATTGAATTACCTTGTAACAGATTACTGAAGTAACTTGTTTCCACAAATACAAAGTGTCACTAATTACTGTGTTGAATTTAATTGAAAGCTAATCCGATACAAATCAATGCTACAAAAATCCGAGTTACAGTACTTGCAATTCACGATCGCGAGTGGACCTTACATGTGGTAATTCGTGTAATTGCACGTTACAGCAGTGTGCGCTGTTTGCGTGTCTACCAGGCACAAAAGTTGTGTTTCCAAAGTTGACAGTCGCGCACACATCACATTTGATCCAACTTTAGAGGTTAAGCTGATATTTTCTCCTATATTATGCCATCAATAATGACAACGTAATTAGATCACAAAGTATTTGAACACATTCTACTCAGATTACTTTGTAATTAAATACATTATAACAGATCACATAATATGTACTGAGTAATTTAATTACGATATAATGAAATGCAATTCAATGATATTACTCTATAATTGAATTACTTTGTAACCAGATTAATAATAAAATTACCATGTAATTTAGTTATGCCCATCACTGTTACACAGAAACCTATATGTTTCCCCTTACAAAATTGTCTTATTTCTAAACTTATGCTCTACTGTCGTTTCGGCCATATCGTGTTGGTGGTTTTTTTTTTCGTTATATTCTTAATGTGTTTCTCGAAGGTGTTTCCTGTCGAAAAAAAACTACTCCCAGATAACGGTATTTCTTTACAAATTCCAATTTCTGGCAATAACCAGGAATAGCCACATATATCAATTTTTGGTTTTTCGTGTTTCGGTCCCTTTTTTTTAAGATTACAATTTTTGTCTTTTCAATGTTAACCGTTAAGTAATTTTTTTACATAAATTTTTTTAAAATTGATTTCAATATATCCTTTAGGCTCTCTTCTCATGCACCAGCAACACAATATCGTCCGCAAATTTGAGCGTGAATATTTTTTCGTTATTTATATCCGCACCCTGATCATTTCTTCGTGCATATCTTCTATGAAGAGACTAACGAGCGAAGGGCTCAGGGGATATCCTTGTCTCACCCCTCTTATTGTCTCAAAACCTTCGGTTGTTGCCTCCACTGCAATTACTTCATTCATCTTTTTGTGATACATTTTTTCCATCATTCGCAACAGTCTGAGGAAGGAATGTTATTATTTCTATTTGTGGAAGGAACATTATGATTTTGACTTGAGGCAGGAATGGTATGATTTTTATGTGAAGAAGGAATATGATGATTTTTATTTGTGGCAAGAATATTATGATTTTTGTTTTTGGAAGAAATATCATGATTTTTATTAGGGGAAGGAATATTGTGATTTTAATCCGAAAAAGGAATATTATTATTTTTATTTGAGAAAGGGATATTATGGTTTTGAAGCTTGCATCGTTGGAATGCAATGAAAATTCTTCGTGTTTTTTTTTATTTCTTTATTTTTATTACTATTTAAATCCCCTTTGCCAAGTTCAGAGCATGGGGCTCTAATAAGGATTTTCCGAAATGTATCAGTGGATTTTGTACCCTAAATAGGCCCAAAAAGTAGGGCAAGGCTAGAAAAAAAATACCTTCGGTGCAAACAATGCAAACTTCAATACCATAGGATATTATTTTCATTTGAGGAAGGAATAGCATGATTTTTATTTGAAGAGGGATCAAAACGTCCAGATTCATAACAACCCTTCGTTTTTTCCCTTTGATTTCAGATGAGAGAGACGCCATCCAGAAAAAGACCTTTACGAAATGGGTGAACAAGCATTTGAAGAAGGTAAGCCATACGTTTTTTTATCTTTACGTTATTGGACTCGTGATGAACGTCGATGTATCTGGGCGAGATTGTGGCATCGAATGAGAAAAAAATTAACGTATTCGCCGCGAGTGCGTTGTCGATCGATACTTCCATCTTATGCCCAAGAATTTCCGGGATTATCCAATCTCGGAATATTGCTTCAACGAGTGTGGGTAGGAAATTGACTTGATTAAATCGAGAGTATCGTATAATCGGCATGTTTATTGATCGAGCATGCCTTTTTGGGCAAAGTAAATTCTCCTTGCGCGGAATAATACGAGATCCATATGGATGTTGATGACGGATCGATGATGGCCGATTCGCAGTTGCGACGTTGATTGTCAGTCATACCGTCAAGGAAATGATCGTTTCTCCCGTTGAACAAAAGAACCCACGCGTTTTTAGCGCTCAATGCGGCATGTGGGTTACGTCTTTGTTGCCTACCGAGATACCTCATTGCCCACCTACAACGAGATGGGAATAGGTATGGGTGATCAGTAACGAGGCGTGGCTCGCTGAGGTCAGGCCACTTTTACCTTTCGCGACGGAGGAATGACGGAAGAAGTTTTTGCTTCTTTCTCGATTCCACGCGGGCTCATTGTTGATGACAAAGGGAGAATCGCAGAGACGCGTTCGAAACTGGCTCGGTTCGAGCTTCATGATTTATTTATTGGCACGTGGCGCGACACACGGCCGGATAACCGTCGCAATCACGTTTCTTTCCTGGATGTTGCTTATTCTCGGTTCAAAGAAATCGCGTCTTGAGACTCGGCTAAGAGATGCTGAACAAGCCAAATGCTAAACTTGACACCGCACACCTCGCTTATGCTCACATTGAATGGCTGTTATCGTTTCTATCGTAAACATTGCTTCTATACCGAAGAACAGTTTGAATACATCGAATAGGCAACTTTGCGAAGTTGCGAAACTTTGGTCGGTCATATCTCGCTGTTAATTAAGGCGTTACTCCCACTTGTAGCGCAAAAAAGGCCTTTTTCATGAATTTTTTTAAAGAAAACTACGAAACTTTTTTAATCGATCGATATACCATCTTAAAGAACACATCTTGAAGAACTTTCAGTAATTATTTTATTGAAAAATATTACATTGTTTAGTGGCAAATGGCCGTCAATGAAATAATGTTTTTGTATACACGGTTTGCGGTGAGCAACATTGAGGCGAAGTGGATCATCTGAAGAAAAAAATGCGGATGGATTTCGTCAAATATAAGTATAAACTAGTCTTTAATCGAAGGATTTTAAAAAATATTCATTTTCCACAAAATGGCGGACAGTCAAAGTTAATGGTTCGATTTTAACGAAAAAAAACGACCGTTTTTTGGCTATAAAACGGCCATTTTTTTTCGAAAAAAAAAATCGAACGATTAAAGACTACATTTTTATGTATTAAATAAGCCTGCAAAATTTCAAGAAGATCGGTTCATTAGTGTTCGAGTAATCTTGGTCACCGACTTCAGAAACGCCATTTTGAGAAAAACGCGTTTAAAGTTTCGGCAGTATTACGATATCTGTGGCCCCTAATTCTGACCACGCAGTCTTCATATTTGACCCAAAATAAGACTTTTTTCAAGAGTGGTGAAAATCGAAATTCGACCCTTAAGGGGGTGAAACGGAGGTTTCAAAGTTTATATGAGACAACATATTTTTTGGTCAGATTTGCTCAAAACTCGGTATAAATACACTCCAATACAAATAATTACACATGTATTTGTTTGGTATATGTATGCCAACTGAAACAAACACAGTTAAGGGGCTAAAAAAGTACTACTTGACTGTCTACACGCATCGAACACAGAGGAAAACATCTAGTGTTCTATATCAAATCAATTTAGTAAGTTTCAAGTAAATCTGGTAAAAAAAAATGTTTTCTCTTATCAACGTTAACACTCCCGTTTAACCCCCTTAAAGGTTAAACTTCGTAAATTGTTGAAATACGTGTTTAATTATTTGTATTTTAGTGTATTTATGCCAAGTTTCAAGTAAATCTGACAAAAAAATATGTTGTCTCATACAAACTTTTACCCTCCCGTTTAACTCTCTTAAGGGTCCACTTTTAGGAAATGCAGAAATACGTGTTCAATTATTTGAACAGTCCCATACAAACTTTAAAACCCCTGTATCAGCCCCTTAAGGATCGAATTTCGATTTTTACCACTCCTCAAAAAAGTCTTATTTTTGGTCACATATGATGGCTGCGTGGTCAGAATTAGGGGCCACAGATACCGTAATATCCCCAAAGTTTCTCTTTCAACGCGGATTCTTCTCTTTCAACGCTCATATCTCAGTCAATTTTGTTCGGATCGACTTGAAATTTTCAGGACATATTCTCAGATACTTATACTTCAAAAAAATGCAATAAAAAAAATCGATTTTTTCACCCCTTAAGTAACTGGGGTTCATAAGCAGGGTCGGAAACGTATTTTGATAGACTTGGACAATGCCGTTGGGCCTGTCCAGATGTCTTATTTCCTTCTATCCGAAAAAAGCCACCCGCAAATCGACAGCCAGAGGGGTAGACTGAGCAAACTTCTAGGCCTCTCGAGAAAGCTAGACCGACGGCCCAGGTAGAAGTGTCTAGGTCGAAAGGGCGATTCTAGAGAAGCCTCCAGACCTAGACTCGACATTTAGGTTGTGCTTGGTAGGATGCTGGCGAGGTGCGGATATGTCCGACAAGTTCCTTCGAAGACTATGAAAACTTTGCAAACGTAGTTTCCATTCTCCCTCTCTCAGAAGACAAAGAAAAAGATTAACACCAAGATAGGATGCGGGCGTGGCGCGATCAATTATCCATTCGATCGAAAAAGTGCTCTGTATCATTTTCTGACCGGTTTTCCATATTTTTTTCGCCCGGATTTGACTGCTATCGAGATCGTTGAGCTTTGCCATGAAAGTCGATCGAGTTTTCTGGTATCGCAAGTTGATACGACTCTCCTGCTGTAACGAGAAAAAGAACCCGATGAAAATGTAAGAGAGATACTATAGAGGCGTACGGGGATGAAAAAAATGTCAAACGGGTCTTTATGGCGTAGAAAAGTGACGTGTGCCGTGTGGCACGTATGTAGGTTGTAGGTTTTTCTTGTATCTCATTGCGACCGTGTGCTCCTGGCACGTAAGACTGCTATATATGAAAGTCACAGTTGTCCGGATCGACTTTAGCTTTCATCAGTAATGAAACGTGTGGGCGACGAGAGACACACGCGCTCAAAGGCAGTACGGTTGCGTTAGGTGACGAATAATCGATGGTAACATTCACTTCTGGTCGGTTCTTTTTTTGTAAGTAATATGTACATACTCGAATATATGTGTGTACACACGCACGTGCGCATGGACAACCGCACACGCGTTTTTTGATACATTCCCCTTGGTGGACTTTCCTCGTAGCGGCCAATTCGCCATTCAACGTCAATGACTTGAAAAACACCTTCGGATAAATGTCGGCAGGTTTGTATGAATATTGGCACGATGTGTAAAGTGGGTCTTTTAGGGAACTTGTTTGGGTCTTGAAGGCTGGGTCTTTTCAAATTGTTCGAGGCTTTAAAAAAATCAGAAAAAATGTAGGGTTTCTTCTAGAAGTATCTACCTCATAGTCCAGAAATTGCCAAAGTCAAGAGTTCAAAACGGTTGTTAATAAAAATGAAGTTAAGTCTTAAAAGCTGAAAGCGGTCGAGTTTGAAATGTCGACTGTTCCTTTGAAGACCTAGTGTACACAAGCAGAGTTCGGGACCGTCTCCAAAGTAGCTTTGATGCCCATAGACATCTGACGGATTGAAAAATATACTTCCTGCATATGTATGCATATATTCCCGTGCAGAAATGTGACCGAGCATTCCCTACTTTGTGTCCGGCCCTGACCAGACTCGCCTTGTCTGATTTACCTGACCGGGCCTGACGGGAATCTTACCCTCTATGTTTGGAAATTACAATCTTCCGGCCGGGATACAATTGCGAGCGAGTACATCTCCACGTAATGTCTATCCGGCCAGAACATTGACATGTTCCGAAAAGTGGAGCCTGTCTTTAAGAACTAAAGAAAAGCTACTTTGCTTTTAACCTCATCAAGGATATTTATAATTGATTGGGATGAAACTAACACATCTGCTGCAATTCTATTAAAAGCATTCATTTCATCAATGATTATGGACGAGGATAACAATGCTTATTATAAATACCGAGATTACGATAATTAATGATTTGAGCATAAGGAATAGCCAAATTATTTGATGAGTCAAAAAAGTAAAGCAGGTCATTCGTGATTTTGAACGCCTTGTCGCCAAGTTGGGAAATATCAATGTTCTGGCCGGGAAGGCATTACCCGAATGTATTTCGCCAACAATCCGCCAGGTGGCTGCGGGCGAAGCGCTTCGCGTAAGCGAGGTACCAATCGTACCTCGGTGGAAGGCCCGACCAGAGCCTGATATTATCTAGGGAAGGCCGAACAAGGGCAGTACTTTTTCCCGACTCAAATTTCTACACGAGTTGATGAGTTTTAGTTGCACTTTTTTTTGAAATCGAAGTAGTGCAGGAGTATACATCGAAAAACAACTTGTCACGGTCCATTTTGAACTTGCTCATTCGAGGCGTGTGTCTCCACTAAACATGACGTATTTTAGCTGGAACTTCGTGGCTCAGGGCCACCCTTTGAGGTGACGAAAGTGACATCTGTCTGTACAAAAGTATAAAACACCTAGGGACACCTACTACTATCGAACAGCGGCTTTCAATGCAACCACCATATGGAGGTAGAGAGAAAGAGACTGAAAGTAGTGTCTATGGGTTTGCAGATTTTAGGAAATTACCTAGAATATTATCTTGAGTTGCAACAATTATTTTACACGCATACACACTTGGACACAAAATACGCACATCATACTCGACGACACAATAGAATAATCGCCCACAAATTTCACACAGGAGTGCCCAAGTATCAAATTTCCTTCACCTCTTCAACCACACAGAGTCAACATTCGTCTTTCCATTTATTCCATACGTTACTTGTCCACGGTTCCCCAGACCTATAGTGCCGATGTTCGTTTGTTTAACTCGTTTTACCCCGCAATATCAATTTGATCATTTAGCGAACGCCACCTCAATTAGTCAAAGTTATTAGCCAACGCAAATACACCCATAGGCATGCGTGTTTATTTTTGTTTTTACAAAATAACATTTTAACGATTACTCATTTTTATCGTGATCAGTTGATTGTCACGATCGACGATATCTAGTTGTTTTTTTCGCGCTAAACGTTGAATTGATCTAAACTTGACGTGCCAGAAAATCTGCGGTACGTTTTTTTTTGTTTTATTAATTCAGACGCAGTTTTTCAAAACTCTTTTCACGAGCCCGGACTTTAGGAACAAATACGATTGTGCCCGAATATAAAAAAAAAACAGACAACATACATTCGTTTTCTCGGTATTCCCACATTTTTTTTGTTCCCTCTATAGACGGTGGAAAAATAAACGTAAATTGATCAACGAAACGGGAATGGGGTGGGAGACAAAAGTCTGACGGACGAATCTCTTCCAGAAATGGGTCGAATCCTGAGATTCAAGGCGAACAGCAACACGCGAACGAAAGGTGCACCTACATAAGTGTGTTAAAAATAAAACCGGATCGGTGCATCGAAGACCAAAGGGGATTTCGAGAGGTCTCTCGCTCTCGTCCAAATGTTTTCTCTTATTTTATTTATATATTCTCCCGTTCCTCCTTACGTTTACGTTACGTTTTATGCCGAATTCTCCCTCGTCGTGTAGCCTCCGTCGTGCATTTCTTTTTTTTTTCCTCTTCTCCCTTTTTGTTTTTGAACGACGAACCCGCGATGACTCACTCTCGCGTTCCTTTCGACACGTGATACCCGTACAAAGACCAGGATGAATAGAACTGTACTTGGGATTCCGCACGTACATGTGTGCATTTACAAACCTTTATTCGTGGAAGGTAAAAAATTCATTTGACTTTTTACTTGTCCGTCCTCGATTTAAATATCAATGGCGGTCGTGAAGGCCTCACGAAGAGTCTTATCTCCCGCAGTCGCAAATCTTGCTTCAGGGGACTCTATTCGCAATGGATACTCACAAAAGGAATCAGGCACAAAATGTCGAAGAAAAAATCGGGCCAACTTACATGAGAATAGAGGCAGACGCGAATTTCTTGGGCTTTTCATCGTTTCCGTTTTGCGAAACGGAGAGATAAATAATAGGCGGCACACGGTGTTGAAGTTTGCACAGTTGGAAACCAATGAAAGTTCCGTTTTCCATTTGATTTTTATTATTGTAGCGATATTTTTTTTATAGATTTAGCATGTAGATTGCTAACAAAATATTTTTAAAATGTTCAAAAGACTTTTGTAGGCAAAATCTGCAAAAAAAAAAAATCGTTGCAGTCCAACGATGTAAACTTCAGCATCGTAGGCGGCACTATGTTAGGCCAAAAACTTGAATTTGTTTTTAAAATAATTTGAGAACTTTATTAAAAAAATCTGCAATTTTTTTCTCATACCATCAAGAATGCCAATCGGTGGATGGAAATGAAAAAAGATTTTCTTAATTGCCCACATTCTTCAGCACTTCTGGCTTACTACAATAATTGACAAGTTTTTTTCAGCTGTTGATAAGGCGAAAGAAATTTGAAAGACTAAGAATTTTTTTCTCAATTTTCAACGATGCTAACGTCAACACGATGGATTTTACCACAGTGGGCGGTCTTTTCTATACTGAAGCATCCTTCGATATAATAACAAAATAACTTGGGCAGGATTAGAAATATAAATGAGCTACAAGTAGGAATATCCAATAGTCTAGAATCAGCGAATAATATTCCAATAAAAATAATAATCAATCATAAATAAATCACGACATCGTCTTTATCGAAAGAAAAAAAAACACGTACAGAAAGGTCTGTAATGAAAAAAATTGTAAGATTATCCATATCATTGTGGCAAATTGATTCCAGCGGGTAGAGGCTAGCCTCGGATAGCCAACTAGCTCCTCATCCCGTCCAACAACGGAATACATCAATGTGGCAGCAACCACAAGCAAATAAAACTCGTAGTACCGAAGAAGTATAATAAAATGCACTCTGCAAATGAAATTCCATGGTGAGCGAAATAAGAATCGTAGATATGAAGAAGTCAAAAAGGAAATGCAGACGAAGAAAAGAAGAGGCAATACTTGGGTCAATTTCACGCTCGATAGAGCTGCTTGTGTTGGATATCGCGGCTCTCCGTTGGCCCCTTTCTCGCTGCTGCTGGTGTAATTTATAAATCGACGTCAAAGATTAACGCCAGGACACGCCTAGAGCGCGAAACGCAGACAAAGTGGCCAAGAGTCAGCAAAGTAGAAGAAGAAAAAGAAGAGGTGGAAATAATTGTTACTCAGCAGGTCTCACTCGGCGAGCCCCGTTTTGCCAGCAATTTTTCAATACCTATCCGCCTTGCACTCGTTTCCAATCGTCTTTAAAACACCAAACCCATCAACGCTCTCTCTTCGTGGCTCGTTCTCCCTTTTCGACCGTGCGCGTCCACACCCTCGAGGAAGTAGTCATTTAAAATGTACGTTTCACGGCACAAGGGACTCCATCATCTAAGACGACCGATCATCTAAGACGGAAGAAGAGCCGCCACAGAATTTTGTTGCGCGAAGGTGCGACATTGCGACATAGGACCGTTGGCTCTGGATTACTTGGATGCAGTTGCATCAACGGGGGAGCCATGGGCCGAGGCAGGAGGTAGACGAGAGGAGGGACGGAAAAAATCTTAAAAAGGCAGTGGCGAGTGACACCCGAGAGTCGACTGCATGGGTGCACACTGCTCCGAGTGTACCGGATGCACGACCTTGCTTCATGTTCAACGTCTGCACTGAATATATACAAGATGTGCTGCTCTCGATGTACAGATAGTCGCTTACGCACCTTGGTAAGGAGAGTTACACCATGCTCGAGACGTACCACGAGCAACGAAACAGGCAGCGTTGTCGGATAAACGTCAAGGCTGACGTATCGGGTTATCCGAATGACCCCCTGTTGCTTATATGTGGGTTTATGTATTCCTCAGACCTGGTGACACGTTCGTATGGAGATACGAGGATTAGGAGAGCGTTGTAGTCGCAAAATCTTTTGGAAAATGATCGTATCACTTGCGAGGATCATAAGCATCAGAAAAAACATATACAAAGCATCTATATACATCATAAGCATCGTAAAAATGCATGCCAAGCATTGGTAGATACATCTGCGGTGATCGAACATAGTTGGTTTGGTCAAGTTCAGAGGCAACAGCACAATGCCTCGTGCGGAAATTTGTTGGGGAGTCCCTAGATCCTACCGCATCCCTATAGGGGTATCATAGGGATGCTGCACGTATCGAGTCCACATTGGAGTGAAAGTGGATGCTGCCGTTTTTTATTTACTAGTTTATGCCGATTTTTTTTTTATTGGAAATTTTTAAAGGGAATTTGTTGGATCGCCAAAAAAACGTATAATTTCGTGATCTCGTGCACAAATTTGTTGCGCAGTCCCAAGATGCATCCACGTCTCTATAGGAATTCGTCAGGGACCCTCATTGGGATCCAATTGGATTCTGCACTGTGCCCCGATTGACGCCGTTTAAGAAATCGTACCACGTTACCGTGGTAAGAAGCATCCCGACTAGAAATGTTGCTACGGGGCAGACTAGGGCTGCATCCGGCATGCCGTATTCCGTACCACGGCACGGTACAGGCCGCCGGATCGGGGCTTTACCGGGCGTGAAATACTTTTTTGCATCCGGCCATGACGCGGATGCCTGTAAGGGGCCGTCCATTAATCACGTCAGGCTCAAATAGGGGGAGGGGGGGTTTGGATAACATCACGATTGATCACGCTGGCGGGGTGTTGTGACATATCACGTGTATTTTTTTGTGTAACTGCGTGAACCGGAGAGCATCCGCTGTGAGCTATTGAATCGGAAAATTGTGCCCAGGGGGCTGGTACCTTTTGGAATTTTTGCTACGCAAAATGACCGCATTTTTAGTGTCGTACTCTGCCACTCGCAGCGCTAGTTATACTCTTACAACCTGATGCGTGCGCAGGGGCTATGTATATAATACGGTCGCTATGTACGCCGTGCGGGCCTCGCGCCCACGCGATAAGAATATTGTAAGATAACTGCTAGCGCCATGAGGAGAGGTAGAACTAAAAAAGCGGTCAAAAAGAGCAGCATTTGTATACCAGTAGGGAATAGAAGGTTTCAACCCCCTGGTTGTGCCTAAAAAGTAATCTAAACAACAGTTTTTAGTTCTGTTTAATTTCGACTGGCCACCTACTTAAAGTGAAGTGCCTACATCTGATCCACAAAAGGCTTGTCCACTTGTTACTGTAGAAAACACGCAAATGAGCCCATGGTCCTAGGACGATGCCATTTAAATATATTGACAATATAAATTATTTCGTTTTTGACAATTAATTACCGTACTCCCTTTCGGTTGTGTCTAACATTTCTTGACACAAAAAAATACACGTGATGTGGGCGGGGTGGGGGGGCGGCTGGAAATCTCACCACATATCACCACGGGGGAGGGGGGCTCAGAACGTGGCCTAAAAAACCTCACGTGATGAATGGACGACCCCTAAGGTAACTGATCAGTATACCTTTTCAGGCCTTGATCCGGTTGCCGTATCTATGCCTGAAATGAAAAATAAAACAAAAACCAAAATCACGAATAAAAAAATTCTGGTGATATTTTTTGTTTCCATGTGCTTTATTTATGATCCTGGCTATATGATAATTGGAATAAAACGTATCCTGCCTCGTTAAAGTTTTTTACCTACCGTCGGGATTGAACCTAGGTCTTCTAATTCTAGAGCTGAGCGCGCTACCTATTTGGCCATTCCAACACTTATGTAAACTTTCTTTCATTCTTTGCAAATCTTTATCATTCTAATTCTATTCTAAAGAATGTCAATAATTTTATTCATGACGTTGAAGTTTGCATCGTTGCAAACGACGTTTTAGTTTAGGAATTCAATGCGATGGACCATTGGATCCTTATCAGGAAGTGGAGACAAGTATGGCAATCCAATTGGATCTCCACGAGAATTTCTGCACGGGATGTTGCCTCTTGTGTTGATCGAAATTATGTTTGTGCCGCCTTGTATGAACTTTCTCGATGCCTATGATCCTTGTGAATGATACGATCATTGCTTCATAAATGTAGACCTTTCCAGACGTCAATGCGGTAACTTCCAACGCCCAGCATTGCAGCGCTCGCCAATCGTCAAAATGAAAAACGCACGAAAAAGTTCTTTTCCTTCCTGTCCGCGGCTCGCAACGGGGCATACTCGTTTTGCTTCTCCTTGCATTATTCATGTCGATTCGCCAATTATCGTGACGACGCGTGTCCTCGGTGCTGTTCAACGTGTAAAAATACGTCACGCCCGCGGTGTTGCGAAAGAATACAATGATGTGTGAGCTCCCCGCGTGAGGTGTGTAACGCGTATATGCACATGCGTTAAATCGTCCACGGCCGAATCGCCAGGGAAACATATTGCTTCTGTACACGTACGCGGAGAGAAATTTATGCGAAAAATTATTACGTTTTCATCGTAGCGTGGATTCGTATCGTCGTCATTGTCAGGAAGATCGATGTAAAAACTCTGAACGGATCATATGGACCGGTGAAACTTTGCAGCAGCATGTAGCCGTTTTATTATTGACGCATTTCGAAAAGTATGCTTTCACGAATTTTAATTTGAAAAATGTTCAGCTAGTAGAAAAGTAATTTTTCAAAAATAAATGATATATTCATTCTAATTTAAAAAAATGTAATACTATTTTCCAATTAATACAATATAATTTTTACTTCGAATTAATTATAAATACTACTTAATCTAATTCAATATTTAATTAACCGATTAAGAAAAACGTTAATAACATTTTCAACGAATCATATTTAAATTTTAAATGTAAAATTGAAATAATTTTTTATTTAAATTCAATTTTCAATAACTTAAATAAATTAACTTCTATTCTCTCTCTCTTTTTATCTATAACTATCGAACGGGAGAAACGTCATTCACGGATCCATGATCGATCATAATTAGAGCATCCTTATAATAATTTAATTACGTCAGTTGTCGCGATATCTGATGGATCCATTTCTTCCCTTTTTTTTAGTACCATTCTTGCCTAGCAAGTTTAACTTCTATTATTCTGATTTATTTTAAAAAACAAAACCTTCCTGGTTACTTCTTGACAATTCTTTGGCCATTCTTACTTTCCTCTCGTCGTCTTTGTTGCTCTAGTCTCGCATCAGACAACCATTTTTCGGATATAAGATTTCTCTCGAGTTGGGTCGATCGAACTTTTAATTGAAAAACAAATAAAAACGTAATGCAAATAAACGGCTCGGCTGAAATTTCCGTAAGTTGTCGGTGTGTTCGCAGCCCAACCCAGTTTCTTGATGTGATTTAACTCGTATGAGGAAAACGATGATTATCTAATTGCGAATAGATGTCGCAACAGACACGAGACAATTGCGACTTCTGTCTGCAACGAGAGATACATTCATTGTTATTTTACAATCGAAGGGTAGGGATCAAGGCTGTATAAGAACACCGATCAGCTCAATCTTATTTAATTATTCCTTCCTGCTTTGTTATATACGAATAATTTGCGCCTCATTGCTTCTGCGTTTGCTTTTATGTAACATTCTGAATTTTACACGAAAATTCATTGAATAAATTGCTTATTGAATTTATGTTTAGTAGAATGAGAATCGATCCTATTGGATTTGTCTGCAAAATTCGTTCATACAAGGCCTCGACGACCAGGTTTTTTCCCCTCTGAGGGGTCGCGTAAGGCCGGATACACACTATGTGGTTCTACCGAAGCGTTATAGCCGGATCTATAGTGTACGCACAGTTAAGGCGTTACCCCCACTTGTAGCGCAAAAAAGGCCTTTTTCATGCATTTTTTTAAAGAAAACTACAAAACTTTTTTAATCGATCAATATACCATCTTAAAGAACACATCTTGAAGAACTTTCAGTAATTCTTTTATTGAAAAATATTACATTGTTTAGTGGCAAATGGCCGTCAATGAAATAATGTTTTTATATACACGGTTTGCGGTGACCAACATTGCGGCAAGGTGGATCATCTGAAAAAAAATGCGGATGGATTTAGTCAAATATAAGTATAAACTAGTCTTTAATCGAAGGATTTTAAAAAATATTCATTTTTCACAAAATGGCGGACAGTCAAAGTTAATGGTTCGATTTTAACGAAAAAATCGAACGATTAAAGACTACATTTTTATGTATTAAATAAGCCTGCAAAATTTCAAGAAGATCGGTTCATTAGTGTTCGAGTAATCTTGGTCACCGACTTCAGAAACGCCATTTTGAGAAAAACGCGTTTAAAGTTTCTCTTTCAACGCGGATTCTTCTCTTTCAACGCTCATATCTCAGTCAATTTTGTTCGGATCGACTTGAAATTTTCAGGACATATTCTCAGATACTTATACTTCAAAAAAATGCAATAAAAAAAAACGATTTTTTCAAAATCGCAAGTGGGGGTAACCCCTTAAAGACTTTTAGTACACTATAGATCCGACAAAAACACTTGGGTAGAACCGTACACTGTAAACCTGGCCTAAGGGTAATACATAAACTATCGCGGATTTTTACGTGTTACCCTTCGTAATTGATCTCTTCACCATCAGTCTCTATCGCACAGCCGTCTTCAGCCGGGCACAAATTGCCGTAGGGATCCAATTGGATTCCCCTACTTGTCTCCACTCCCTGATAGGCATTCAGTGGGCGTACACTGGATTCTAATTGGGATTTCCCATTGGAATCCAGTGTTCGAATCCGATTCGAATCCTAAAGGATTGTCACATTATTGAACAGAATACGATACGATTCTTGATGGATCCCCTCACGGATTCTGTACGTCGAATTTTCTAAACAAAGTACATAGATATACAACATAAGTGGATCTTAGAAAGTATCAATCTTACCCCAAAAAGTATATATCGCTTAAAAAAGTATATCTTAAAAGTCGATTTAAATCACATCACGGAAAATCGTCAGTAATTCTCGTTTGTGATTTATTTGATTACACTTTGACATAATGACAGCACGCACGTGCTGCTCACGAAAGCGTGCAGGTTATGTTGAACCACGCCGACTTTTTTCTCGTGATTTGTCACATATTTTCGATTCGAACATGGTAAAAATTCTCGAACGGCGTTTCTCCGGAAACAGTTCAGAATCCAAATGGATCAAAATGAGAACTCCCCGCGTAGAAATTTCTTAGGGTTAGCCTGATCAGGATCAGGCCCCGATCGGGGAGTGATACGGGTAACATCTATTACGGACATCCCGATCCGGCCCCGATTGGGCCGGAAGTACTTAGGTCCGAAATCAGGCAATACTAAAATGGCCCTGCTCAGGCCGTCCCTGATAAGATCCTACTAAGGCTTTTCCTGATAGGTCTCTACCAAGGCTTGCCCTGATAAGCCCTACTAAGGCTTTCCATGACAGGGCCTTACTAAGGCTTTCTCTGATAAGGCCCTACTAAGGCTTCCCCTGACGAGGCCCTATTCTGGCTTTCCCAGGTGAGGCCCTACAAAGACTTTCCCTGATAAGACCATAAATAGGCTTGCCCTATAACTGCGTCAGCAGTCGATAGATGCACATAACCTCTTATTTTCTACATGGAAACTTCGATTCGACAGCATCGTAGCTTTGGAGCTTCGATGTATTCCTGAATTCTATTAAAAAAAGGTGTTATGGACTGTCCCGACAAAAAACGTTATGCAGCTCGGATGTTAGAAGATTTCGGCAGCTTTATTAGGCGGAGAGAGAGGAATTATATATATATATATATATATATATATATATATATATATATATATATATATATATATAATTCCTATAATATATAATTATCTATAATATAGAAATCCTTTTATATATATATATATATATATATATATATATATAAGGTTATGTTTGAAAAATCTATGGCACATTATTCGTTCAAAATCTCGAATGATCACAATGATATTAACTAATTGATATACGTTATGTGACAGAATTAATAATTATAAGAATGCATTTGGTGTTCTATGCCATATCTGCGACCAAGATGTTACAAGCACTTGATAGCATAGGGGCAATGTGCGTAGCTACACGTAGGTAGGTACTAGGTTCTATTCAATATAGGCGAAATATTTTCTTCGAAAAAAATTATTTCAGCAGACCGGGGAATGACAAATTACGAGACAAAATCATTGTAGTAGAAGTGTAAATTAAGTGTTTCATTTTATTTTGGATTTTTAAAATATTTTATGCATCTAGTATACTTGAATTTACAGTGTATATTGTAAGCAAATCAAGATTTATTCGGATCGAATCTGTATTTATTCAATTTAAATATATTTAATATTCAAAAAGAATAGCTAAAACAATTAAGATTATAGTACGCCGTGAGACAAGAATATTTTATTTAAAAAGATCCTATTTAAATTAAATGTTTTTTTTTAAGTGAAGGAAACCCCATAGCGGCCTGACCAAGAAACCCGATAAGAACCGGGTCTGGCAACCTGATTAGGGCCTCAGCAGGCGACCAGTTCAGGCCCATATGTGACGCAACGTAACATTTTCTAGCAGGGCCCTTTCAGGCTGCCTTATAAGTGCCCTACCAGGGCAGCAACCCGAACGGGCCCTGAATCGAGCCCTATCAAAATTTCGGTTCCTATGTGCGGTGTTCCTAACAAATCCCTATAGAGACGTGGGTCCATCTTGGGACTGCCCAACAAGTTTGTGCACAGGATCACGAAAGGATATTTTTTTTGGGAGATGCAACAAACTTCCAAATTTACTATTTGACATTCTCAAACGAGGTGAATCGGGAAATAGCGCGGAATCCACTTGGATTCGAATGTCGACTCCCTACGTGCAGCGTTCCTATGAAATCCCTATATCGATATGGTACAGTCTGGGGACTCTCCGACAAATTTCTGCACCGGGTCATTCAAGGTGCATCCCGTTTCTATACGACACCCCGATTGCCCATCCTTTTTTTCTGCCAATAAGGCGATCGTCTGTTGTACATTGTTTTGTTGACAAACAGTTGCCAAAGCGACGGAACCACTTGGCATATAGTTTAGCCGGCGTTGGGCGCCAGAACGCCGAAAATTCGTCTCAATAACCGGCCAATTAAGTCACGGGAGCTGCGAGAGTTTGCGGTTGTACACGAACGCGAGCGTGGGCGGCCTCGTAGCACGCGATCTCGTATTATTCCACTCTGTTTGACAGCGAGGCCGCCGAAAGGCCGTTCCAAAACTTTCATTCATAGAACTGCTCGCGTGAACGTTAATGTTGCAATCCGTCGGTATTTTTTTCTTTTTTTCCATTTTCTTTTGCATTTGTCTTTCTCGCTCTTTCTCCCTCACTCTCCCTAGCTTGGCGTTCGATACACCATTGAGGCTCGTAGATAGAAAGATCGCATGGGTCGATGTCCTCTCTTCTCTTGCTATTGCGTAAACGATTCTAGGCTGAACGTTCCCTATGCCATGTATATATCGTCTATTTCTTCATTCTCGTTCTTTGATTTAACTTTTTGGAGATTTCGCGGCGTGTATCACCCCTGTTCCGAGCAAGGCTGCGACCTTTCTCCTTTTTTTGTTTTACATTGACGAAAAACGTTGGTGGAAAAATAACAATTTGTTAAGAAGAAGACGTTTATGAAACACGCTGTGTGTAGGTATAAAATAAATGGGTATCAGCATTTTTGTAATTTACTACGCTTATCTTGAGAAGAGAAAAATAAACTAAGTACCTTATTCGTAGAGAGAAGAAATGGCAAGATTGAGAGGAAGGCAGAGAGAGAGAGGGATAGTTTTTCAAATCAGCGAAAATGCTGACAAAATTGTTTATATCGGTTTTTGAACATTTTTTTCTTTCGCTTGTCGACCGTCTAATTAATTGTGATGCTGAAGTTTGAAACGGCGGAACGCAACGATTAAAAAACATTATTTATTAATTTCAATCATTATCCAAGGCCTTTTTTCGCCAATTGAGGTAATTAATTTATAATAAAAATACGCGAAAACCTTTGGGTGATTTTCACAGCCTAAATCGGCGAAAAAAATTCACCAACTGAAAGGAATGAATTTCCGTTGCATTCCAACGATACAAACTTGGACGTCATAATTAATTGTAATTAGGGTAGAATGTAAGTGAATTACAGCAAAGTGTTGGAGCAGTATTTCGGATTTTTTAAAAGTTAGAACTTTCCGTTCAATTGGAAATTTCATAGTCGAAAAAAATGTTTTATCAATTGCTCCACGATTTAATACGAATTGACCCTGTACATTAAATCGTATAAAGCTGTAAAAATAACATCCTCCACAGACATTTATCCCGATATTTCGAACGTAAAGTTAATTAGCGTCCTAAAATCGTATTTTTGAACAGTTAAACTTTTCCATATGTTTCGAGAATTGTGAAAGAAATGACCCTCAAACAGTGTTTTATGAAAATCAAAAGTGCTCCAAAGTCTTAAACGTTTCACCGATTTTTATTAAATTCACGTAGAATTTAATAAATTCTACCCTCGGCAAATGCGGTGTAGTGTAGCTTAAGACGGCTGTGGACGCAACGGAAGTTAGGTTAGATTAGCGGAGTGCGGGTAAGAAGTGATAGGAAAGGGTTCCATCGGGACGGGTTATACGTAAAAACCCGCAAGGGCATACGTTGGAACTCAGGAACTAATTGAGACCTCAATAATCCTTCTAATTCAATTTAATTCAAATTAGAAATTTATTCAATTCCATAAAAAAATATTTCTATACAAATTTATTTAGAATTGAATAAAAATACTTCTGGGGATACGTTACTGGCATGCACAAATTAATCGAGACATGTTTAACTGAGCAAGTATTTTGGTTTAAAAAAAATCTGCGCGCACACAGACCAACATTCCTTTTCTAAACATCATACGTTGATGTTTTGGAATATTTTGTGCACATTTCAATTAAAACGTCAATTTTTTTCTCGTTTTCACGAAAACAAAACCTTCATCAGAATGAATTCCACTTAAAAGCAAATCACGGAAACTGCTCATCAAGCAAAAAAGAAATTATCACATCCGCTTTAATTAATCACTCTTTGGTTTTTATCGAGCGAGTTACTTTTCTTTTTCTCGCCTAGCAGGCCGATTATTAAATAATCTCCCCTTTGGATTGGCCTCGAATTCTTCACCGGATTATTTTCGATGGTATCTTTTTTTTTTTCGTTGCCTTCTCCCGCAACGTATGATTGTCCATGTGTCTACGGGATTGCTGCATCCGGGTTTTATTTACTGCCGAACTCTCCTCCGAATCTAAATTACCCCGCTCATTTGTTTCTTGTGTCTCGAAGCCGTTTGTTCCTTTTATCTCGTGTTTTTTTTTCTCTCGCTTCTGGTGCGAACGGATGTTGTTCGACGCGTTAAATCGCTGTTGCGAAACGAACCGAACCGGGCGTATACACGCCTCATGTATCCACTCCACATTGTACAAACGATCTTTTATTTTTATGCAGTTTGATGCGCAAATGAAGTAGGAGAGGGATGAACGAGCGACGCAAAAGAGGCTGTACAGTGAGGAAATTGGATTTTCTTTCCGGGTCAAACATAGATGCATATATATATATATAAGTCTCATTAATTCGATTCCAATCAATTTTCAATCAATCCCACAAATCTGCCATTTAGTGATCCATCATGTGTGGGTTGCTTTTCTTGATGCGTCGACGGGACTCAGTCGGATATGGAATTGCATGACTGGGTCATAACGATCAGGGTTGTTGATTGCGAAGTTAAAAGACAAGACAAAGGGCCCAGAGGTCTTAGGCGAAGAGCCTAGAAATGGACAACAAAGGGACGTGTCTTCAGACCTCAAAGAGACTAGTCCCAATCATCATCCTAAACTTTAGACTTTTCTATATTCGTTAAATCTACCAATCAACTCATGTATCCTAGAATCCTATCCTGATGATCGCCATCATCCTAAAGACTTTTTTATATTTGACGAATCTACCAATCGACTAATGGGTCCTATAATTCTGACCAGCAGGGAGGGCCGTATCGATAAAGTTTGTCGGTGTAAAATCCTAAGATTCTAGCTTCCATTATGTCCCCTACACAAATTATCGACCTCCGTCTTTATATTGTTGACGTTGACCATGACATTTCTTACTTGGCAATTGATCACATTCGACTCATCAGGATTTTTTTATTTCCCGATGTTGGGGTTCCGTTGATTGGCCAATAACAGTGTCGATCGTACATACTCGCATTAACATCGCGTACTGTAACCATCCTGTTTGTCTTAGCTCTGACAAAGGAAGCAACTACCAAGGGGCAAAGCTCATTCATCATTCCAACGCCCCGTATACCATATCCCAACTGTCCAACTCCGCTCGCTCCATCTTTTTTCCAGCTTGTTTGATTTTTAGTGCGTCTTCTTTTTTCGTTTCAATGATACGCGCAAGCCGCGTGCGGCTGTTGTTACCATCCAAAAGAGCCGCCTCCATACGAGAGGAAGAAGGAAAGGAGCTCACTCTCGTCGCCCCGTAGTATAAACCAGAATAAAAAAGAGGCACAGAATCTGATGTTTGCTTACGTCGCTGATATCACAGGCTGCTTCTCGGAAGACTTTCTTCTCCCCTTTACTTCCTCCCTTCTCGTATCCTCCTCTCTTCATCTCCATTCGTTTGCTTTCATTTGGCCTCACGCTCTTTCTCTGTTTTGCCTTCTCTCGTCAATTTCGGGGATCCATTCTGGGATGCCTTTTTATTCTTGGATCGCGCAGAGATCCTTTCAGTTGGAACGATACTGGCCTATTGTAGGTTCTCGCTTCTTCTCAGTCTTTACCTCTCGCCGTGGAACATGTAGCATTGCAGCCAAATGTGTGCGTGTGCAGCTGCAACGATGATAATCCTTTATCAAACGCGTTGCCAGGAAGACAGCTGCGAAACTACGGAATAGCGTGATATCCTTCCAAATAGAGACACCATTTCCTGGCTGACAAATGGATGGTCTCCTTGTTTTCACAATCGCCTGTTTGATCGAATCTGCGGTTAGCCATGATAGAAGAACAAGTGTTCAAATCCCTCAACACAGAGTTTCGTGTTGTCTCGAGACTAGGAGAGGAGTATATGATCAGTAATGATTCCATTCAGTTGCCGGAAGTCTTCATATAAAATGACATCAGGACCCTGATTCCCGCTATTACTGTACCCCTCATTTTTATTTATTCCTCCGTCTCTCTTGCTCTCCCTCGATCATCGTTTCACTTATGCTCGCTCTAGCCTCCTTGCCGAATCTTCGCGTGCAGTCGAAACGATCCCGATGTTCGACGATGATAGGTTGACTCTGTTGGGTGGACGCTCGTACGAGTGTTGACACGCTGCAAGCGGGTCTTTTCTCTTTCACTCTCGCGGCTTTAGAACGTGAGGAGGAGAGGAACGTCCCATTTAAAGATGATGTGAGTCACCATTGCGGTTTGGAGAACTGCCGTACAAAACAGCCAACAGACCAGTAGCTATTGATCCAAGCTCTCCACACACATGCATACGTGTATGCGCAGCCAATGAAACGAGCTGAGCTCGAAGTAGCAAGACCTTGTACGGTTGGAATTATCTCGTTAACGAATTATTTCGATCTGTCATCCTGCCCTCCTCATCATTGTCGGGCTTCCATACAGGCTCACCTTCGGGCCAAATTTCTTTCACTTTTGCCCTCATCTTGTTATCCCGATAACAAGTAATTCCCGAGGACTCCAGATGATGAAAGAGAGAAAAGGATGCAACGAGAGGTGTCTTACCATGAGATGTTCATCCTTTTGTTTTTGTTACTGTGGAAGAAGTTTTTCGTTGCTTTTCTTTATGCGTTGACAGGTCTCTGTTGAATATCGGGTTGCATGAGTGGGCCATAAACGCCAGGATTGTTATCGTTGAGCTCAGGGATAAAGACAAGGGAGAAAGGCCCAAGGGTCCTAGGCAAGGCGCCTAGGAATGGACAACGAATGGGTATCCTTCAGACCTCAAAGAGACCAGTCGCGATGATCATCCTAAAGATTTTTCTGTATTTGTTAAATCTGCCAATTAACTATTGTATCCCAGAATGCTGACCATCCGGGAAGATCGTATCAATTAAAACTTTCGTTGTAAAATCCTAAGATTCAAGCTTACTACTTTTCCTACCTTACATTCAAAACTTCTTCTTGGGCAACGGAGAATACCGCAAAAAGGTGGATAGGAGCATGCAAGCTATGCTGATTTTTTGTTCTACACAAGATATCCGAACATACCAGATTTATGGGCACGTATATTTCGTCGGCAAGATGAAACCACCCCGTAGCAAGTCGCGATACCAGGTTAGGTATCACCGATGCATCGTCGATAAGGCTGTTTCCTCGTATGAGAAAGCAAGCACACGATGTTTCGAGTTGAAGGTCTCTGCACATCGATTATCAGCTATCTCTCTTTCCCTCGCTCTGCTTCCCTCAAGCTGAAAAAATGTCAGTACCGAGGAAGAAACTTGAGGCAGGATCGAAGATGCTTTTACAGCGCTGCGTTTCTACCTGGTCATGTGCGTTTCCATGTGCGTTTTTCTTCTTACTTGAATTAGTGTGCGTTTATTCATTGGTGCAGGGGATAGAAGCTGTGCGCCTCCCGCTTGAACACGACTTCCTAGCGGCACTCATTAATTTGTGAAGAGGATACTGAATGTCCGGGAGCTCTCATGAACAAGGCTATGGGAACCATAGCTGGTTTCGTACCTTTTCTCAAGCCTGACTTCACCTGGTTCCCTCCACCGCGGTCCTCCTCTTCTTCACTCGTATGTAGGAAACTCCGGGCATGCCGCTGGCTGCAAAGAGTAACAGAGAGGTGAAGAATGCCGAAGGCAGGGAGGAAAAGAAGGATAAAATCTATGGTAATCCGTTACAACGTTTCATTGTGCACGAGATACCACGGTCACATTGGGTGTGTGCGGCTGTGTATTTTTGGACCACTTCGAGATAGATGATCCATTTCTACGCCAGTTAGTCTTTTTCTTCAATTCTAGATGATCGGACCAGTCGGCTTGTTTGGGTTTGTTTGATTCCATCAAGAAGGATGATGAGTAGGGCTAATTTATGCGGGAGTTCAATTGCTTCTGTTTCAGATTGAAAAATCGGAAGGGTCTCGTTTTCACAATGTTTATCTTTACAACGCTGCAAGTCCGTTTTTCAACTTTACAATGACTTTATCTTTCATCTGTATAAACTCGGGAATCCACCAACTGTACAAGAGTCTCAAGTTTGCAGTTTTGAACCTCTACAACGACCTAGCCCTATGATTATCCCTACAACGAATCCATTCGGATTTGCATCTATAACTCTACAAGAACTTAGAGTACTCAATGGTGTGAAGTTGATCACGTGGACAATCATGATCCATTTTAGCGGCTCACTTTTCAATTATGAACCGACCTTTTTCTGGCCTTTTCATATTCACTGTGAATTATCATTTTTCGCGGAAACGCAACATCACACTGCATTTGCTGGCCTTGTTTGTATCTCTCATCCAGACGGCAACAACCATATGAATCTCGATTCAAACCGTGATTCATGTTCGAAGACTCAAAAACGGAAACGTTTGCTTCTGCAAGCATACATTTCCGTATATGCTCAGAAAGGTAGATGGAGGATCGCGGCTCGATGTTCCCATTTTTCATTTGAATATCGTATTCCGTAATAGGCTGTTGGTTAATAGCGTATCGTAAAGCGGATGAGTATAGTATCTGGCCGCGTATGGTTGGATGTTTGGCTTTCAGCGATAGCGTTCTCGAGTTCCGACAACTTTTCCCACGTAGGAACAAAGTGGGAAACTGCACGCGCCCAATGCCATAACTCACGTTGCTGCTGCTGCTGCTTCCATGTTCTTTGTAGGTGCACATACGTGTGTGCGCGCCCGCAAACTCGTGGACGGTTCGATTTTATAGCGCGCGTAGGCGTGAAAAGATTCATGGAGATTTTTTACTCTCTCGGAATGGGGAAAATTGTACCCGAGGTCTTACGTTGGGCGGGGAAATTTTGAATTTCATTCAGAATTTACAGGAAATTGGTGTTTATTTTTGTTTGAATAGAATTGATTTTTTTTATCGGCCTACTAAACTTGTTATCGTTGTTTGTTTGTAATATTATTTTATAGAATATTAAACAACGGTCTAATGGGCCGAGATTCAGGCACCACTCAATTTGATTCATGCGAGCAAATGGATGAGTAATTCTTTTTTTTTGCGATTCCACATAAAACATGACGTGTCAAGCGTGAATTACTTATATACGGTTGATTACTTTTATTTTTCTCCGAATTAGGAGCACGTTCGTGTGGCAAGGCCATCCTTGGGACAGCATACGATAATAATAAAAAAAAATGAGGGCGCATTGCGGACGCGACTTTTAGGGTTTGTGATTACGAGTTATTTGTCCGAGCTCGGCTTATCCCCGCGGTGCTTTTTATCGCGGGAGTACCTTGCGAAAAGTCTCTGACGTATATGCAAGATCCTGCACGGTCGACCGCAGTTTTGTCTTTAAGGGGGTTTCGAATGAAAAATACCGGCATATTTTCAGTGAATTCCCTCTTGCATATATTCACGTGCATACACCGAGTTGCCATTATAACTGTTGTTTATGACGTATGAAATTATCGGAGGAAGTGGTGGTCAAGCGTCCAGTCATTCGGGCCATCGTATACAGACGCTTCAGCATACGTTCTTTTTTTTCATTACGCATCCATTTTTTAGCCTTCCGTGCTAAATAATTCAAGGCTTTGTTATCGCCTTGTTTTACAACCGAAGGCGTGTCATCTCTGACCACAAAGTCCCATGACGCTTTATCCGCGAAATATATCGTAAACGCAAATGTGGCGGCGGAGGACGGAAATAATGTGTCTCGGTTTTCCATCTGACCTACAAAGGAAAGGAATATTTATAGTTATTCGAAGATCAATGCGAAGTTCCACGAGAAAAATTATAAACCCTTCTTGTCCTCGCGCGATCTTCGTAGGTACTCAGGTCGGACTTTTCTTAACACGCTAATCAAAATATACAAGTGGAGAATAAGAATATTGCATTTTAATAAAATACAATAGACAATAAAATATATTATAATAAAACATCGATTATACCCATGTAGAGGTTGCCATGAGTTGCCCAATGTTACGATCAGGCCAATATTGGGACCATCGTATAAGCCAACAAAAGTGAAATAATATTGGCCCATTACTGTTCCGCTCTAAACTGAAAACTGGCACAATATCGGCCCATCCCTAAAGCCTGTCCTGGCCCATCTTTAAAAACTAATGAACAGCCGTGATAGTTAAACTAAATTTGCCAATTTACAAACTGGGGATACTAAAATATTGACAATTCCATTGGCGAAATATTGTTCCGTTATAAATTGAAAACCGACACAATATCGGCCCATCGTTTAAAACCAATAAATAGCCGTGATGGTTGAACTATATTTGCCAATTTAAAAACTGGTAATGCTAAAATACAAGCAATTACATTGGCCCATTATTGTCCCGTTATAAATTGAGAACCGGCACAATATCGGCCCATTACTAAAGATTATCCTGGCCCATCTTTCAAAACCAATAAACAGCAGTGATAGTTAATCTAAATTTGTCAATCCTAAAGCTGGCAATTCTAAAATACTAGCTATTACATTGGCTCATTATTGTCTCGTTCTAAATTGAAAACCGACACAATATCGGCCCATAGTTAAAACCTATCATGGCCCATCTTTTAAATTCATTAAACAGTCATAATAGATAAACAATATTTGCCAATTTTTAAACCAGTGATGCTGAAGTACTGCCAATAACATTGGCCCATTATTGTTCCGTTATAAATTGAGAACTGGCACAATATCAGCCCATTACTAAAACCTATCCAATAAACCAATAAACCGCCGTGATAGTTAATCGAAATTTGCCAATTTTAAAACTGGCAATGCTAAAATACTGGCAATTACATTTAATCAATCTAAGCCCTTTATTGGCTAAGTGGGTCAAACCATACCTGCTTTTATTTTATTTAAGCCTTGGGTTATTCATTATCTGTATATTGTGCCAGAATAGGCAAATAACTGGCACGTCATATATTAATCGTCTATATTTTGTAGTTCAGTTTTTGTATTCAAGTCTTGGCCTATTATTGGCATTTGTAAATAACCAACATAAGTAAGTAAAATATGCCAATTTTGAAACCTGTCATATACGCAAATCACAATTTATTTCAAGGTTATTCCATGAAATATGCATCCATAAGGACCAATCTCGGGCCAATCTTGGCCCGATATAGGTTGAATATTTATCACGCACTCAAACAAACCCAAACAATCTCACGGCCCAATATTTTAGATAGACTAATTTCTAGACAGACCAACTGTGAAGGGCCATCATAGAGCCAGTGGTCAATTTCTACCTAGGCCCTTTAAGAGGGCCCACATAGGGCCAAGTGCAATCACCAACATTGCCGCTACAATGAATTAAATCTTTGGCCCAATAATTGTTGGCTCTGTTGGCCGATATCGGGCCGTTCTTATCATTTCTACAAAGGCACCTCATTGGTAAATACTCACGGCCCAATATTCTAGAAAGGCTAACTGTGGAGGCCCGTCCCAGGCCCAACGGTCAATCTCTACATGGGTATTTGAATAAAATTTAAATATTATATAATATATAATAGAAATATTAAAAAAAAATTGAATAAAATCCATGCAATAATGGTGTTTTGATTTTTAGGATGGTTTATTACAAGTAATTTTACTCTGCAATGAACGCATATTTAATAGTTTTCAATGTGTCAATATTGGCTGGAAAAATCGCCAAGTTATGGAAAATGTGTCCAAAGTTTAAAGTAGTGGCGACAAAAATAATAAGAGTAATAATAAAATGGTAAAACTACAATAAAATGATCATAATTATGGTAATATACGACAATAATAATAATATTATATTAATATGATAGTAACAATAATAATGATAATAAAATTTCTGGTTTCGCGAGTACCGAGATGAAAAGACGGAGAAACACATCAGAGGCGATCCGGTCGAGCAAGCTTCTCCCTCGTTTCACAAGGTGTCTCAATTTCAGACTCCAGACCCGTGCCAAACATTCTCGTTGTCCGTCTTTATGACGTTCACGCGTATGCATTATTCTACGTCGGTGCGTGCCGGTTCACGTTTGAGCCTGATACTATATAGGGTAACAAGTACAATTATTGGCCGTCTCATAATAATTGGTAGTTACTCCGTCGAAACAGCTTCGATTTAATAACGCCGGGCGGGAGAAAGAGACGGAGAGCGAAGAGAGAGGATATCTGATTTTTGGTTGGACCTCGCGTTTGATGGCGTTGCAGTTTGCATCGTTGGAATGCAACGAACGTTCTTTTAATTTTTTTATATTTCTTCATTTTGATCACAATCAAAATCTTCTTTTCATTAATCGAGGTCATGGATCTTTACTGAAGACAGAAAAAATCATTCGAGTGATTCTCGTACTCTAAGTTAGCGAAAAGAAATGTGAGGAATTGAAGACAACTTATCTTTCGTTGCATTCCAATAATGCAAATTCCAACATCACTGCGTTTGAGGGCATAAGAGCTTACGGTAATCTTATCGCTTAGTTGACACTAGTCATACCGCTGATCATACTTGAGACTTGTACAATTCATATTTTCAACATATGCAAAAAAAAATTATTTGCATTAACTAAAAGTTTCCACGTGTAAACTGTTGAACGAATGTTCACATTTAGATAGAAAAATGAAAAAAATAGTCATTCCAACGATTCGCGCAGTATTTCTAGGTTTGATATTTGGCAACATTGGTTCTATCTCCGTCTTTTTTTTTATGAGGTTGAAGTTTGCATCGTTGGAATACAACGAAAATTAACATTTCTGAATTCCTTTAATTTCTTTTGGCACACTATGCCTCTAAAAAACCTTCAACCATTTTTTAAGCTATTTATTTGCCAATCTACAATGTAAATCTGTGAGAACATTTTTTTCAATAATGATAAATACACGAAAAATAAAATATAAAAAAAAACATTCGTTGCGTTCCAACGATGCAAACTTCAGCAGCATCTTTTTTTACTCAACCAGGGCAGTTTAACCTACATGTTTTTCAACGTCGATCTGTCAAAACAATGTCAGGTGCGGGAAATATGAAGCTTGTTTCCGAGCCACGACTGGTAAAAAGCGTGGAAAATTTGTGTCGGCGAAATATGTCGGTTAAAAGTGAAATATGTGTGGAAATTCGAATAAGTGAGATGAGGTTAGGACTACAGTCAGCTGTGCCTTCCTGTCACCTCTCTTTATCGTAGCAAGTGGCAATAAATCCAATACCGGAAGTTCAAATTAAACTTGATATTACTTAAAAATGAGGCCAATAAGCGTAATTTTTTCTGAGTGCATTGAATTACTGCAAGTGTTGAGTATGTAAATCTGATTATTTTTAAGAAACTGACGGATTCCCACTATTATATACTTTTGTAGCGACGGGAAATTGGGTTTTCGCATGTCGTCTCGGAATTCCTTCACAAAAATAAGCAAATTTTAATTTTTTTTTTTCTCTGTTATTAGGTCGATAACCGACCTTGAAATTTTACAGAGACGATTATTAATATATTTGGTGATGCTCAAAAAAAAAATGACATATGGATTGACGCCTGGCGATAGGATTACCTTAAGAAGTCATTTGGACACACTTCGAAGAATATTATCGGGTACGATAGAAATTATGACGTTGAAGTTTGCATCGTTGGAACGCAACGAAAATTAATTTTCTTTTAAGGGAGACTTTGTCCTTGGAGTGCCATATTTCAGGTGTTTACATTTTATTTTTTTTAAAGGAAACGAGTAAAGCTTTTTGAGTGCGGTTTTTTCTTGCTTTTATTCATGGTATACAAAACGTCAAAAAAATTTTTTTTTTTGAAAGAAAAAAGCAAAATGGCGTCCGTTGCAGCTCCGCGAAAACAGGTCCTCAAATCGCGGGAGGTAAACGGCTGACATCACTGCCCCCTCTTTGTTGATCTGAAACACAAATTCAAAGCATATTATCAATCTGTGACCCTTTGGTCATGGAATGACGGATGGGTTTTTCGTTTAGTACAAATTTCGGAAAATGGCGGCAATGAAAAAAAAATCGAATTTGCGCGTTTTTTTTTCGCATAAAAAGATAAATAATAAATGCAAAAATGTATCTATCGAAAAAACGATCCGTCATTCCGTGAAGACATATTCTCTGAGTATGCTCTTTAAATTTCAGGTCGATATGTTAATTACAGCGGTCAGCAGAATGTCAGCCATTTTTAAAAACGTGTTTTCGAGAAAAATGCGTTTAAAGTTTTGTAATGTGTTTACACAAATGTGTTTATAATTACCGCTAATCGGTAATGCCTGGTCCATAGAGGCATCCCTCCTCTTCTTCTAGCTGCTCATGTTGAGCCGCTAACATCTCCCGCTGCATTTCAAGGACAAAGTCTCCCTTAATTTCACACACTTCATTTGGCTGATTTAGGCCGTGAAAATCGGAGATTTACGGCCTTAATTTGCAAAAAAGGCTTCAGATAATGATAAAAATAAAGAAATGACGAACAAAAATAGCGTTGCGTTGCAACGTTGCAAACTTCAACGTCGTGAGAAATTAATGTTAAATTTTCCTTCTTTAGCCCGAATGTTTTTTTTCCTCGGTTTTTCACCCGTACATTCAAGGACCAAGCGGTTAGTCGTCGTCTGGTCGTTACGCGGATTTCGTCGGCCCACAAGATCGGTTCCCGTTGCGCCCACGAGTACATCTCGCGCCTTCCGAGTTCTGACCTTATTCGGACACCTTCCACTTCGCCCACCGAGATACACTGGCTTTTGCACGGACACCCTCCCATTTTGCGTCCCCCCCCCCCCCTCCCCCACCAACCTGTTCTTTTTCCGCCCTTGCCCCGTTGTCGCCGATAGACCATTGGCGATTTCGCAAATCCGCACAAGTGGGTGCCGCAGTTTTGTGCCTTCCATTCAGACGTTGATATTTGGAAATTCTACGATTTCGAAATTGATGTTGTGCGGCAATTATTGTCTTCGAGATTTTTCTTTGGCTGGAAATGCATCGAGAATAGTTTTCTTTAATTCGATTTACTATATGTTTATTATGATCGATTTTTTTTGCAGTTTTATAGATCTCTGACAAGAATGTTGAAGAATGTTCGGGTGTTCTTTTGCATTACTGAATCGGTGATAAATTGTTGTTTGCCTCGTTTGGCCATTTTCTTACGAAATCATGGGCCGGCTCGGATGCATTTTTGCGCGGGAAATTGCACAGCGGTGAGATTCACGGAAAAGAAAACTTCGGCTGTACCATCGATACGACTGGACGTTGTAAATATCTGCCGTATGTTCTACACAGTAGACAGTCCGGAATTTTCACTTTCGACGAAGCTTCTCGCCCCTCCACCGGTACGGGTGTATATAACGTCCGACAAGTCGCGTGGACGATGACGAGACGAGAGCTGTGCTGCAGTCCATAAAGAAACACGTTACTTACTTTTACCGTAAAGATTATATGTGTGTATGTGTATATATATATATATATATTATAGCACTTTATGTAGGAGACTTACCGCAATGGCTGAATCGAAAGTACGTTTTGCAATGAGAAGACAGACAATCCAGTAGTGCGTAAAGTACACGGTATGTACAGATTGGCTCAAAGGTGCCTTGGGATACATATCGATCGATTATTTTTCAATTATCGATCGATACTTCATAATAGAGAATAATACTTCCCGACAACAAGAAAGAAACCCAAAAAAGCAATCAGTAGTTATTGGGTTGTCTGGGTCTGTTGGGATATAATTTGATAATAGAAAATAATACTTTCCGACAACAACTGACAAATCCAAACAAGCAATCGGTAGTCATTGGGTTGTTTTAGGTTTGTCCGTTGTTGTCGGAAAGTATTATTATCTATTATCAAATTAAACCCAAAAAACCCAATAACTACCGGTTTTTCGTTTGTTTGGGTTTTGTTTGACAATAGAAAATAATACTTTTCGACAACAGCAAACGATCCCACACAATCGGTACTTATTAGAATGTTTTGGGTTTGAGTAGATAATGATACTTTCTGACAACAAACATATCGAAACAAGCAATCGCTATTCATTGGGTTGTTTGGGTTTGTATGGGGTTTATTTGATAATAGAAAATAATAGCTTTTGACAACAGCAAACAAACCCCAGGAAACGTAAAATCGGTAGTTATGGGTTGTTTCGGTTTGATTTGGTAACAGTAAATAATGCTTTCCGACAACAACCAACAAATCCAAACAAGCAATCGGTAGTTTGTTTGGGTTTGATTCGATAATAGAAAATAATACTTTCGGACAACCAAAAAGCAAACAATGAAAACGATAAGCTTGGACGAGCCCAAACAAACCTAAACGACCAATCAGTAGTTATTGACTTGCTTGGGTTTGTTTTGATAATAGAAAGTAATTAATAATTTAATAATAATTTAATTATTAATTTAATTTAATTTATAAATAAATAAATAAATTAATTAATTAATTAATTAATTAATTAATTAATTAATTAAAAAGAAAGTAATGAATAATAGAAAGTAAATAATAATAAATAAAAAATCTGAAATTTCTATTAATATAATTTGTATCGCGAAATTTGTAGAACAAATAAAGTTTCTGAAGAGGATCCGAACCAAGGATCGAAACGTAAACGAGTGAAAAAAACTCCTTTTTTCTTTCCACCACGACCTTGGAAATCTCACGGGCCGAATCGAAGCCGATTCCTCAACATCTCGTAATAGAAAGTAATACTCTCCGACAACAACAAACGAATCCGAACGAATACATACAACCCAACCAAACCCAAACAAAAAATCATTAGTTTTTTGGCTTGGCTTTGTAGCGTTGTGCATGGCCGAAATTCGGAGCGATGACCACTTAGTCGTGCGCCAGCTGGCGCTTAAATCAGTTCAATTGAGAACGGGTAATGTGTGAAAAGTCGCAAGAGTATACGTCGGAACTCAAGAAATAAAAATACGCCCTAACGAGGCTAGTCACATAAATTCGACAAAGATCCACGGTGCACTATTCCATTAACAATAAGATATTTTCCAACGACGTAGCCAGGACGAGGAAAACAATATGTTTCTGTAGTTGCCTGTATAGTGCAAATCAAATAGTATTTGCTGTCACGCACGTGGCTGGGAAGCGTAAAATTTTTTCTCTCGCGTGTCGCCACAATCTCGTCCCATAAATTTCTACGATATATGTTATTTAATTTAATAATGTAAGATCTACGTAATAACAATGCTATCTCTCTCTCGTACGTGTATTAACAAGACTCTTCTTCGTTTCCCATTAATGGAAACCTCGTTTTCTTCGTTTCACGCTAACCTCGCAGCACTGGAAATACGTGAAGGTACGCATAAGAATTCATGAAATGTAACATTTGTCTTCGTATTTTCGAATTTAGTTGTCGGGCGCAATTTCAATGGGGCGGAATCGTGTATCACATAGTTTCTTATGGACACATGAGAATTCAATGAGAATTTGACGTACATGGTTACAAAGTTTAATTATTTTTCAATCAATTAGTTAACTAATACAGAAAGTTGAACTAATAATGAATGAACAGCGAATAAAAAGAATTTAGAAAAAAAAACAAATAATCGAAACAAACATTCAATGAATAAATCATCAACAAATAAAATTAATAAGCCAATTGATTAACGAATTCATTCGTTAACAAATAAAGTTAATAAACAAATGAATTTTGTTTTTTTGACCATTGATCAATTGACAAAGAAGAACGTTATTAAGTAATTACCAAATAAATTTGATTGAAAAATAATTAATAAATAACAAAAATAAAGGCGTTATTGATTAATCAACGAATAATGTAAATTAATTTTATATTTTGAGTTTCGTGGTAATCAGTTCTCCATGCGTGAAACTACGATTGCATTTTTATTTATTCGAAAAAGTTCTTATTTAATATAATTATTATTTTCTTGCGATACGAAATGTTTCGTTGACTTTTTTTCCTCACTGATGCATCTTTCTTCGCTTCATGCGTCACGATTAAATAATCCTTGTGATAAATTTGAAACGACCTCTGATTCGACTTCGTACGGAATTTCAAACGCCATTCGAAAAGTGTCCTCCCTCGTCGCGCGCTCGTTCATTAAGTATTCTCTCGCTCTACCGGGAGAGAGTGAGGACGGGAGATGAGAACAAATGATACATAGTGCGTACACCATGAAAGGCATCCTCGAGATCTGCACGAATCGCGACGACGACGCCATTACGAGCTGTGGCAGAACACTCCGTTATCTTTATGTTCTTCGAGATGTAGCCTCAAGCTGCAATGACGAAACGTACTTGGTCAACCCGCCTCGACCGAGTATCGATGTCTCTCCCGAGTAATTAACTAGTCTCGCGTACGTACTGCGAACCGAGGTGTCTAACGTTATAACACTCGCGCATGATCAAATGTGTATTGTGGTTGGACACTGCTATCCATGTTTTTACATGACAAAAATATATTTTCCTTCGGCACAAATTCGTCCGAAAAAAAGGAGAAAAAAAAAATGCGTATAGGCTGCTAATTAGGCTCTCAACGCCAAGAAAGCAAACCAGTTTCGTTTGATTTGCATAATTGCGCCTGGTGAATGTAGCGACGGGGAAAGATTCGTTGGTCGGTTCAAATTCGAAATATTTTATCGCAAGATAAAGGAATAATGTTGCAACGCCGTAATGAAATTTCCGGTTGTTTTCCATTCCTTTTTACAGACGTACACGTGTCTCCACGTGTGTGTGGTAGTCAACAACCAGCCGTGCTGTTCGCCCACCGTAAGTTGCGATTCCTGGCATGACTTTTGCAGTCTCGATGCTTCCATCTATGAGGCTGCTGCAATCGCCACTTTGCGACGATTTTTTGTTGCATGAAAGCACTTTTTGTGTTTATTTTCAGCTTTCGAGAAAGTTATTTGATTTTTTAGAGTATGTGTAGTTTAGCATTTAATTTTATTCGTGCGTAACTATTCCCGTGCCGAAATTGTCGTAGGGATCCAATTGGATTCTCATACTTTTCCCTACTTTCTGATAGGCATTCAATGGCTCATCGCATTGGATTCTTATACTGAAACGTCCCGCTTGTACATTGGATTCTAATCGGGATTTCCCATTGGAATCCAGTGTACGAATCCAATTTGATTCCCGAAGGATTGCCACACTATCGAACACAATCCGCTACGATGCTTGGGGGATTCCGTCAATCATTCTGTACGGTGGATTTTCTAAACAAAATATTTACGTATGCAAAATGGACTGATCTTAAAAAAGTATAAATCTTACCGTTGAAAAAATAATATCTTAAAAATCGATTTGAATCACATCACTGAAGATCTACAGTAATTATTGTTCGTTATTTATTTTACTGCACTTTGGCATAACATCAGCTCACGCGTACATGCTCAAGAAGCGTACAGGTTATGTTTCAACACGCCGACTTTTTTCTCGCGACTTTTCACATATTTTCGATTCGAACGTGGTAATGATTCTCAAACGGCGTTGATTGGGGAACAGTGCAGAATCCAATGGGATCCCTATGAGGACTCTATGTGCGTTGTCCTTCACAAATCTCTATTAGTCCAGTAAAAATTTCGAAAGTAAACACTTTTTAGATATAAATACGGAAAATTGATCTAAGGGTAATTGGACGACGCTGAATGAAATGGCGATAATAATTTTGAAATCAACTCCCCCAGAAAATGTGTAAAAATGTTTTAAAACCGTTCAATTCGGAACCTAATAATTTTATCGAAAAATATGTCAAACAAAAGTTGTTTAGGACATCAAAGTACGTAAAAAAGTATTGAATGTTCGTCTTCGTATCTCCAAAAATAAGGGAGATAAAGACGAGTGAAAATTTGTTTGTAAGACAAAATCGCTTTGCCGCCGAAGCACCACTGGGAATGTAAGGGACGCAGGATATTCGTCGGAGCGCGTTGCGCGCATGCGCACATAGCCATAGCTATATAATGCGCCTTTTTCTGACAGTGATCCTCAACCAGTAATTTTGTGAATGATCAGTCGTCGTTTTTTTAATACAAGAAATAAAAATAAAAAAATATCTATGTTAGATTAACTCTTACTAAAGGAATATGTAACAAAAAATTCAAGATATTTACAAATTTGATATTTTTTTTTATTTTTCGAAACTTCGAGGGTTACGTCCCACAAATGAATGGTTTTTCGTTTTTTTTCTCCCTTATTTTTGAAGATACGAAGATAAACGTTCAATACTTTTTTACGTACTTTTATGTCCCGAACAACTTTTGTTTGACATATTTGTCGACAAAATTATTAGGTTCCGGATTAAACGGTATTTAAACATTTTTAAACATTTTTGAACGTTTTCTCGGGGGTTGAATGCAAAATAATTATCGCCATTCGATTCAGCGACATGCAATTATCCTTAGATCAATTTTGCGTATTTGTATCTAAAAAGTGCTTACTTTCATCCTTATTGCCTGGGCTATTTGGAGATGCGGGTGCATCTTGCGACTCCTCGACGAATTTCTGCACGGCACCACGAAAGGTATTTTTTCTTTGGAGATCCGACAAATTTCTGTTCAGAATTTCAAATAAAAAAATCTCAAAGAATAGAAATCTCAATCCAATTCGATTCCAATATGTACGCGTTACGCGCGGTGTATCCATCAAATCCCTATAGGGATGTAGAAGGGTCTGGGCACTCCGTAACAAATTTTTGCACTGGGCCCTCTCTGATTTAAACTTTTGTATTCCACCGAGAAAAGTCGTAAATCAATTTTTACGATCATGAGGCATTGACACAGAAAACATTCCTTTTCATCAACAATTAAAAATATAGCGACGAATAATACCACGAGACAATGTACATTGGGCAAAATTGATTTTTTTTATTGTTATTGATGTCAATTGGCCATTTTTTCATACGTCATTGTGTTCCTTGACTCGTGTTTATGACCGTATCATGTATCCCTATTAAATAGATCTTACACGCTATCCCGCCCTGCATTCTTTCTTCTTCCATCATTACTTGTATCCTTTCTCTCGATCGTACGATCACCCTCTTGCCATTGAGTCTCGAGCATTCATGTGCCGTGAATGACGCATACACTTTTCCCTCTTGGCTTTTTCATTCTGTATTTTATATTTAATGCACATCTACGTATGTATTTTAAGAGACGAGACGGCGTCTGAGTACTGCTTTATCAAAGTACACGCATACCCCTGCATATACGTACACACATTTATACAATTCTTATCTTTAACTTTTATTTGCACGCAAGTGTAAATTTCGTCCGTTTCACTTTATTATTCGACAAAATACGTTGAATTACGTAGATCAGACAAGATCGGTTACTTTTGAGGGCACGATTTTCTCTACTGTTCTTGTCGTTGTTATTATTGCTGTTGAAAGTATCATTATTGCCCGAGTGGCTGGCAAACGCATGCACAAAACCAACTTTTTTCTTTTGCTATTCAGGACCACAGTTATCTGTCTTATGTGCCCCCTTAAGGTGCAAATGAAAATAGAAGTGACACCGTCGAATGTAACAAGTAAAAATAATAAATTAGAATCAATTAATGAAAATTGAAAATTAACAATTAACAATTAGAATCAATCAATAAAAAATTTTAATTATCAATTAACTATCATAATCAATTTAAAAAAATTTAAAATTGGCAATTAACATTCAAAATGAATTGATACAAAATAAAAAATAAAAGATTAAAATTAATTTAAAAAAAATTAATTTTCCAATTCATTGAAATGAAAATTAATCAATAACAATTAAATTTTCAAATTCTTCAAAATAAAAATTCATCATTGAAAATTGAATTTGTAAATTCTTTCACATTGAAAGTAATCAATAAAAATTATGAATTTTTTATTAATTACATTCGATTGTGCTCGGTTAGTACCCGATTGTAGCTCTCTTATTTTTGCTTGTACCTTAACGGGGTAGATAAAACAGAATTGTGGTCTGGAATAAAACATTAACAATACAAAAGCTATATGCGCGCATGCGTTTCGATTAATTTTTCTATCTTAGCTGCCAGCTTCACACAAGTCGAAAAAGCTGTTGTTTTCCGTCGCTGTTTCTACCCATTGAAGATCGAATTTCGATTTCTTCAATTTATTTTGTATTCAGGCAGTCCAAAATCTGTTTGAGAAAAAAAGCACTCACAGGAACCGTTTTTTCGTACTTTCGTATTTGCGTTTTTTTTTCATTCACATTTCGTGCTACATTGCATAGTTCTAAAAAATTGCAAAATTTCGAGAAATACACGCATTTGACAATGTGACTTTCAGTTTGAAAATTCGAAATTGGAGGTCTGTATACGTAACCCACAAATTAGATTTCGGGCGTCACTGTCTGTCCATCGCGTCATGCAGTAGAACTTAAGTTGTACCATATAGCAAATTAGGATCTAGCGAAAAAAAAACTCGTAACGCTTATGAGAACTTTGGTGTACTGTAGTACGTTGCGTTGATTGTCGTGAGAGGCGGCTTTTTTTATGACTACATGTTGTGTATGTTTTTTTTTAATACTTTTTTATTCGAGCGGTCACCGTCACAAGTGTTTTATAAGAGAACACTCGAAGGCATTCCTTAGGGTGGCCAGCTGTTTCCGGATCGCGGAATGTACTTTTTTTAAATTAATGTTTGCGATTAATATACACATATATGCATAGAATAATTATTTGATACGTGTGTCGTTTTTATCGATCGTAGTTGAAGCTTGATTAATTAGCCGTTTCGTGCTTGTGCATAGTGTCATCGATCAGGTTGGTTAACGTCACTTTGTGTGTTGCAGGCAAGCAGACATGTCGGGGACCTATTCGAGGACCTGCGGGACGGGCACAATCTCATTTCCCTACTGGAAGTGCTCTCAGGCGAGCATCTTGTGAGTACTATTTATTTATTCGCGTATAATTTATTTCGGGTCTTTCTTGAGGCTCTGCAAAAACATCCACACCATTGCAAAGTTTTTAAACAGAAACAAACACACTGCAAAGAAATCTAACGATTAGTCGATTTTTCGTTGCTGAGAATGGAAAATTTTATGTCGATTCTAATGGCATTTTTTCAAAGTCTAAAACTTCGTAAACGACATTTTTTTCTTGCTTTGATCGTACAGACAATAGAGAATTGTCATCATAAAATGACACATCCGAAATGACGACGGAAAAATCAAATGACAAATTGGTTTTCTATAAAGATTACGATGTTCAGATTTTAACCATATTTGTTTCGTGAACATTTTTTGGTTGTACAGAAAACAGTGAGTTGTCATTACAAAATGACGACTCAAAATTCAAATGACAAATTGATTTTTATAAAAAATCACGATGTTCAGATTTTGACCCTATCCATTTCGTGAACATTCTTTTTCTGCTTTTGATATTTGTACAGAAAATAGTGAGTTGTCACCATAAAATGAAAGATCCTAAATGACAACTCAAAAGTCAAATGACAAAATAGATTTTTATAAAAATTACGATGTTTAGATTTTGATTTTATTCATTTGCTGAACAATTTTTTTTGCTCATGGTGTTTATACAGAAAATAGTGCATTTATCATAAAATAATAGATCCGAAATGACGATTTAAAATTTACATGACAGACCGGATTTTTATAAAAATCACGATGTTCAGATTTTGATCTTATTTATCCCGTGAACATTTTTTTTGCTTCTGGTGTTTGTCGAGAAAATAGTGAATTGTGGCCCTAAAATGATATATAAAAAATTATTAAAAATTCAAATGACAGATTGGAATTTAAAATAATTAAGATGTTCAGATTTTGACGTTACGATATGCCAGCACTCAGCACGACATTCCCGCCCAGAATGTGACGCACATTGCGCTCTTCTTCCCCTTAACGAAATATTTATTTGAATCCAATAATTTAGTGGATGACTCCACCAACCTTTGATGTCTTCAATAAATGATTTTCTCGAATTTATCATCGTAAAATTTAATGTATCGAAATATCCACGTGGTGCTCGAATTTCTCGTTTGTATTGAACCGTCAACGTTTATCCTCGTGTTTCAGCCGCGGGAAAGAGGTCGAATGCGTTTTCACATGCTGCAAAACGTGCAGATGGCACTGGACTTTCTTCGTTACAAGAAAATCAAGCTCGTCAACATAAGAGCCGAGGACATCGTCGACGGTAATCCCAAGCTCACCCTCGGCCTCATATGGACCATCATTCTCCACTTCCAGGTAAGTCTCTGTGCCATTTCTTTCGCGATCGCTGTATTACATTTTGGCTACCGTAAGAGTTTGTCTTGTCGCTGATAACTTCGTGTTCGGCTTTCGATCAATGTGCGCAATGAGCGCTTATCAAAAATATAAACAACCGTATCACGTGTGTCATCAATTGTTACTCTTCTTGAAACTTCGCAATCGCGCAAATAATTCGCAATCCAATGAAACGCTCAATAAAGTGAAAGCTGTTCATTTTTCGTTGAAGTTTCGAATCCCATTTAAAATAATGTTTCGCGTTGCGACATCTCCGGAACCGCCCTTTCGACCTAGGGACATGTACCTGCGCTCATTTTGCGCGGAATCGATCTATCTTGCGATTTGATTTTGACCCATCCGGCTAGGACGACTTCCCAATCCGGTGGATCGGCCCAAAGTCGACCTCCGGATTGCGCCAATTTTGCCTTTGGTTGTCGATTTTCGCGATGTTCGGGTGGCTTTTTCGTGCAGAAGGAAATGAGATATCGGGACGGGTCCAACGGCATTTTCTAAGTCTGTCAAAATCCTTTTCGGAAATGGGGTTATCAATCCCACAAGCTCAACTAGCGGCTGAGATATGGCCGATTGAAAAATCACGATGTGACGCTTTCGCGAAACCAGCCCGACGGTCGGCAAAATAAAGAAGTTCGATTTTTTTATCTTCCAAAGGCCCTATCCGATGGAAAATTGATTACCGATCGCGACGATTTTTGCCCACTAAAATTGTTATTTCAAGAAAAGCCCCGAAAAACCATTTTTTCGGCAAAACCATGATCTCTAATGGATCGTATTGCAAACCCAGCCCCAGGCAATGCAGCGTGTATGTTCTAGCTGATTCATCGTATTACTGAATTATCCCGAGTTATGCACGACATGTCGTTTATTTCCAATGATCGCAACAACAAAAATCAACGCATGGTCTGGCATCGTCTTCTCTTCGTCAACATTTGGATAGAAAGAATGTATAAGAGTCGAGGGTGCTCTAACGAGCCAAGCTTCGTACAGGCCAATTCGCTGAGCAAAAAGCCATAGAGAAACAGGAAGGTATCAGCGCAGGGAATTGGCGCGAGTCCATCTGGCGTCTCGGGGGAAAAAAAAAATCGTCTCGCGAATACAAATTGGGTACACGCGGAACTTGAAGCGTTCTTCTCGTATCGAATTCTCTGGGTGGCTCCAGTCGCGTATATGTGTCGCGTTGTCTCGCATTTGCTCTTGGTTGAACTGCAATTCTATCGCTGAAGGAGTCTTCGACTTTTTTTTCACGCGTCTTTTTCATTGGACGGCGAAATGATGGGAAATTTGAAGGAAAAAAGGAACAAAAAAGAAATGCCTCGACTCGAAGTGACTGGAACATGAAGTCAGCTGCTTCTCATGCGTTGAAGATTGCGTCGTTGGAATGCATCGTGAATTTTTTTCCTTCTTTTTTTTACTTCCACGATTATCGAACAAATTTCTTGCCAGTTTGTGCTGGAGATTTTTAATAAGGATGCTGAAAAACTCTTGAGCGATTTTTGCAGCTGAAAACGGCAAAAAAAAAGTTTGGCAATCGAAAAAAAAATCAATTTTCGTTCCGTTCCAACTGCAACATACTGCATACTGCAACATCATCTGCTGCTTTCGTTTCGTTGCGGTATGAGGCATTCCAGGCCGAATGGACTGGTCCTTCGGCCCTTTTTATTCCGTAGGCGGTTTTTGACGTCACTCGGACGACTTTTTCGCTGCTCCATTGCTCATTTCGTAGCTCACTATTTGATAATAAATAAATAAAATAAATCGCTTCCATCACTGGGGCTGATGGGAGGGAATCCCCGAATGACCTGGAATCCCTTGTAGGCCTATTCGTAAGACCGCGCGACCCTGCGTTCTCATTATTATGATTGTCCAATCGTTTTTTTTGCCGCTCGAACTCTACTTCTTGCACAGTCATTCGAGAAGACTTTTCACGGTCTGGTGGAACCAACGCCCGAAATCATTTCCGCAACTCGTTTATATATTCTCGGACACTTTCGCTCGTATACACGTCTCTCGTAATTCTCGGCCGGGAGCGCGTCAAAGTCGTTGCCCTTTTTTTTCGTCGTCGCCGAATGATGAATGAAAATCCGAGACGGCGAAAAAGTGCCAACCGCGAAAGAACTTCCGGTGCGACAGATCGGGTTTTTTGCACCCTACGGGCGAATTTTCGGAAGACCGTCCTACGAGTTTGTTTTTTTTTCGCCGATAATTACGGGGCTTTGTCACTTTTTGCAATTCTTTTTACGCCCGATCGCGTCTGGAAATTTGCTGCGGTGCGAGCCGCGGCCGAGCATTGAAAAAAATGATGACGCTGAGGTTGCATTGTTCGAACGTAACGATTTTTTTTGCCCGCCGATCGATTATTTTTTGCCGATTTAGGTTTTGAAACCTCTGAAACGTTTTTTCATATTGTTGTTGGGAAATTATGAACTTTGCCAAAAAAAGGCTTTGGGTAACGACAAACATGAAGAAATAAAATCGTCGAATTGTTGGAAAGCAACGCAAATTCATTCTTTTTAATCGCTCAATTTGTTGCCGATTAGGCCTTGAGAATTACTTTGAAGTTTTCACGTATTCTTATCGGAGATTTATTACCGCAATTTGCCAAAAAAGAAATCGCAGAGCGATAAAGATGAAATGAAAAATGGAGAAATAAAACCGTTGAATTGTTGGAAAGCAACGCAAATGAATTCTTTTGATTTGCTCAACTTTTTTTTCCGATTTAGGCTGTGAAAAACACTCAATCGTTTTCACATATTCTTATCGGAGATTTATGACATCAATTTGCCAAAAAGGCTTCGGATAACGATAAAAATGAATTAAAAAATGAAGAAACAAAATCGTTGAATTGTTGGAAAGCAACGTAAATTCATTCTTTTTAATCGCTCAATTATTTTGCCGATTGAGGCTTTGAGAATTACTTTAAAGTTTTGACGTATTCTTATCGGAGATTTATTACCTCAATTTGCCAAAAAAAGCTCTGGATAGCGATAAAGATTAAATGAAAAATGACGAAGAAAAATCGTCCAATTGTTGGAAAGCAACTCAAATGAATTCTTTTTATTTGCTCAACTTTTTTTTCGGATTTAGACTCTACAAATCACTCAATCGTTTTCACATATTCTCATCGTGGATTTATGACCTCAATTTGCCAAAAAAGTCTTCGAATAACGATAAAGATGAAATTGGAAATGAAGAAAAAAAATCGCTGAATTGTTGGAAAGCAACGCACATTAATTATTTTTATTTGGTGAACTTTTTTTTGTCGATTCAGGCTTTGAAAATTGCTTGCAAGTTTTCACGCATTCTTAGCAGGAAATGTATGACCTTAATTTGCCAAAAAAGGCTTTGGGTAACGATAAAGATAAAGAAAGGAAAATGAAAGAAAAAAATTCATTGCATCGTTAGAACGATAATGAATTATCTCCAATTGCTGAATTTTTATGCCGTTTTAGGCTTTTAAAACCGCTCAAACGTTTTCACGTATTCGTATTAGAGATTTATGACCTCAATTTGCCGAAAAAGTTTCTGGATAACGATAAAGATTTTAAAAAAACATATAAACAAATCGTTGCATCGTTGGAGTGTAAAGGAAACGTGATTATATTAATTCCTCAATTCGTTTGCTGATTTCGGCTTTGAAAATCACCCAAATAATTCCGTATATTCTCATTGGAGATTTATGACCTTAATTTGAAAAAAAAAAGTTTTGGATAATGATAAAAATAAATAAATCATAAGACAACAATAAAAACGAAGAAATGAAAAGAAAAAAATCGGTACGTTCCAACGATGCAAACTTTAATGTCATAAGAATGGAACTGATCGCAATTTCGTACAATCAAGGGGTCTTCTCACTTTAAACGCGAAAAAAGGCTATTTTCATGAATTTTTTTGATACATTTATACTACAGATATTGATATAAAAGTTGGTACACTTAATACACTTTCGAAATACATAACAAAACAATGTTTTTTTATCTATTGAAGTCGCTATTTATAGACTAAAATGGTAGTTAAAAAAATGTCCTAAAAAATTGTAGGTCAACGCTGATGATGAAATCTTGTAGATGGATCATACGAAACAAAAAAATCGAACGGTCTTAGATTCAGTATGTTGATGGCTATAGCTTTTGACATATGCAAAAATAACAAAATGGCGAACATTTTTCGAAAAAAACGTATTTTGTTCACCATTTTTGGGAACGAAAAAAATAGTAAATATCAAAATTTTAAAAAAATCCTTCATATGCGTTATAGCTATAGTTGTAGAGAATATGTGGTTAAAATTTCATAGGGATCGGTTCAGTAGTTTCGAAGATACATAAATACATAAAAAAATTAAAAAATGTATTTCGAAAGTGTATTTATTAAGTGTGACAACTTTTATATCAATATCTATAATATAAACGTATCAAAAAGATGCATGAAAATAGCCTTTTTTAGCGTCCAAAGTGAGAAGACCCCTTAAAAGTAGAATATTGTACTGCCACCGGCAAAGAATAGCAATGAAATTAGAACCCTAGAGAATAGCCTAGTATGTTTATCTTTCGAGTTGGGGCTATTGAACACACACACGCGCGCACATAGACCCGCTATTTTAATCGTAAACGTCCATCAGGAAAATAGCAATCCCGGCTATACACTCTGGGAAGTATGCTAATATGTAAGCGCGTGTTGCCTGGCGGCGCCTCCCTGAAATACACGAAGGTATATGCACGTATTTCCTATGTCTTGCTCTGCGCTCCCCATACCTTCCAGCACAAGCCGGGCTCACTTTTCCCTCGTCGTTGGTGCTTGGCATTCGACGTCTATCCGGTAATAGGCAAAGTGTCATGTTGTAAAGTCTCACGCCAGATATCACGTTGGGACGTCCCTTGCAGAGGTCGTTTTTGCCAGGCCTTCATCTCCCTTTCTTCTCGCGAGTGCCGGGCGAACGGAGTTTGCACTACGGGTCATCGTGCTCGTTTCGTTGGCTTTGCAGCCACCTTTTTTTTAACGATTCTGTTCAGAATTTTTTTTTACGCTTAGTCTTACTATTTTTTTCAGCCGTGGAATATTTATGAACCTTTTTTTTTCATTGTCAATTTCTTTTCGAAAGCGACGTCCGAGAGGAAAATTTGGATACCTCGTATCGATACTTATCCGAATCAGCCCCGTGTATGTTCTCAGATCTTTTTGACATTTCGAGAACATTTTTTTGAATAATTTTTCTCTCTTGTGTATGTAATGTCCTGGCGACTTTTTTAACTCGTTCTATCGTTACGAAGTGCACTGTTCAGCAGCGAATAATTGACTGGTTGATGCCTTGGATTTTGATCTAAAGTTGAAAAAATAGGCCCGAGAAAAAAAGTCACACAGCCAAAAAAATATTTTATTTAAATAGCATCGATTTACATCAAATAGGTTGATTTTTTTTTACTACGATCTTATTTTTTTCAAAGATATTTTTTTTGTTTCAGCTGTTTTTTTTTAAATATTAAATATATTAAAATTGAATATGTAAAGATTCGATTCAAATAAATCTTTGTTTGCTTACAATATATACCGTAAATCCAAGTATACTATATGCATAAAATATTTAATAAATTCAGAATGAAATGAAATACTTAAGGGGAGGTACCTGAGTAAACGGCGAGAAAAACAGGTAAACTTCGGGAATTTTTATCTGAAAAACTAATGTTTCGATTGGATCCGGATTTTTTTTATTGGAAAATATGTACGTTGAGGTATGTTTAGGAATTTGTTAAAATAAATTCGTTGACTGGAAGCGATTGAAACGCGATTATCTCGAAACATAGTTTTCAAATTCGGTGCCAGATGTATGTCGAAAACGACTTGTCCGATTTTGTCCAAATTTGTATACAATATTCTTCGTTAGTTTTTCTCGTTCGCCACGTAGGATTTTTTTGAAATGTTCATTTTTGACGGAATTGCGCCCGTTTTAACTTAACATTCGTTTTTCGTTCGCAATTTCCGACAATTTTGAATTGCATACACATTGCATAAAAAAGCAATGGTTCAATCAAATGAAAAAGCCCTACGTGGCGAACGCGAAAAACTATCGAAGAATATTAAATATACGTCTGTACATCACCGAGATACATCTGGCACCGACTTTGAAAACTATGTGTCGAGATAATCGCATCCAGTCAACGAATTTATTTGAAAAAAATTCCTAAACACACCTCAGTGTACATATTTTCCAATGAAAAAACTAATGTTTTGTTTGTATCCAAACAAAACATTAGTTTTTGAGATACAAATTCCCGAAGTTTACTCAAACAGTTTTAGATTCAGTATGTTAATGGCTCTAGCGCATATCATATGATTTTTGATATATGCAAAAATAACAAAATGGCGGACATTTTCCGAAAAAACGCTTTTTTCACCGTTTTTGGCCAAAAAGATAGTAAATATATTTTTTTTTTTAATCCTTGATATGTGCCATAGCTATAGTTGTAAAGAATATGTGGTTAGCATTTCATAAGGATCGGTTCAGTAGTTTCGAAGATTTTATCAACAAGGTGTCGAAAAACGTTGTTTCGAGAAAAACGCGTTTAAAGTTTGTAACGAGCCGATGAATGTGCTCAGGTAGTAAAGTAAAGGTCACACAAAAATACAGTTAGACTCCTTCGACCTTCGTAAAATTTTAGTATGATACTTTTCAATATGTATACTTTCGAAAAAGGTTATTTAAAAAATCGATTTTTTGAATATTGTAAAGTGAAAAGACGCCTTAATTTAAATTGAAAAAAAATCAATAGATACATTTAGTGGATCCAACCAAATTGTGATTTGAACAGATGAAACCGAATCACAGATTTACTAGGATTGAATAAAATATTCAGTAATTCAACGATATTGAACAGATTTTGATTTTAATAAATAAATGTATTCGAAATAAATAATTCCAATAATGGAATGCAATAGAAAATATTTGATTTTTCGAAAAATCTAGTTAATTCAAATTTAAAAAAAATCAAATAGGTGCGGTTAGTTAATATCAGTAGAATTTTTTTGTCAGTGCACTAAAGTTAGGATGATAAAAAAAATACTTGTAATAGTCCAAATGACTCCCGATTGCTTAGAAAAAAACTTCGAAGTGAAAAGTAATCACATAAAAAATAAAAAAATAAAGGGTTATGCAACAGAAAAGTTAGAAAAAAAATTAAATGCTTTTTTATCAAAAAGCAAAAAGATTGTAGAACATACATGGGAATGATTGGGGGGGGGGGGCGTAAATAAATGAACAATACTCGCCAGTGTTTAAGCTCGAACGCGCGTCTCGACGCCTGTTGCGCTTTTATTTTACAATTTTGCAATACCGATACACGAACATCCATGTATAGAAACGCAGAATTATCGACTAATGCGATCGAGTAACGCGGGAAGCGCCGACTTCGTATTCACGGTACATTTGCAAACGGTAGCCAGTCGAGCTCCATTTACATAAATTCTTTTGATCGATCATTATTTCTCTCCCGCCTGCATCGACGTACGTCACGTGAACTTCCGGGATTTTTCCTCGCCAACAGTATGGCGGCTGCGATAAAACATTTTTCCTAGCTCCAGGATTGTCATGCAATCAAAGAGTATCTGCTGGAGCGAAACGACTAGTCGTCGGGCGAAGTTCACGCAAAAATCCAGAAAACGAATGTGTGTTTCGTGAATGTGAAAAAGCGCGAGTCGAAAAGTAAACGCGACGATGAAAAATAATTATGAAACGTTTATTATTGCGTTGATGTTTGCATCGTTGGAATGCAACGAAAATTCTCCTTTATTTTTTCATTTCTTCATTTCGATGACTATCCCAACAATTATTTTCAAGTTTCGTTATGGAACCCTAATGAGTATCTCCAAAAAATTTTCAGTGATTTTGGTAGACTGAATCGGCCAAAAAAATTGGGCACAATGAAAAAAAAATCGTTGCATTCCAACGATGTGAACTTCGGTACCATCGTTTTCTGATGAATCGAGAGGAGCGAAAGTAAAATCGCCAAGTTGGATTAATTATTTTCTCATCTCGAATCTCAATCGCGAGTTTTCCGGAACGTCAAGGTTTTTTTCCTTACTGGCGAAGGAAAATGTACTTTCATACACTGAGACGCTTCTGTCAGAAAAACGCTTCGTTAGTGGATCGAAAAGAAAAACTAGCATCAATTATGCGTGAAACGAGTTTGAGATTCTCCATCGATAAGTTAACGTAGCGAGTCGAAAAAAGTGGCAAGCTGCGAACAAAAAAGAAAATCGAAATGCGCAATAGATTCTTGAATAATAAATTAAATTATTAGATTATTATCATGGTGCTGAAGTTTGCATCGTTGGAATGCAACGAAATTTTTTCTTGATTTTATTCATTTTTTAATTTTCATTATTATCTAGAATATTTTTTGCAGCTTTTGGTTATAGATTTTTAGGAGGAATCTTCGAAAATGTTTCAGTAATTTTCGTAGTCTAAATGTGGCGACAAAAAAATCGGCAATCCGAAGAAAATATATGTTTGTTGCAGTCCAACGAAGCAAACTTCAATACCATTTATTATCAGATTATAAAATTGAATAATTAATCTAAACTAAACACGAATAACTCGAGCAGGCGTAATATATTGTTGTTTGTTTTTTCCTTTTTTCGATTTTATTCGTCATTACTATTCTTCATTCCCATGCACTCATCTAATTGAGCAATCTTTTGTTTTCCGCGCCGCAGAAGTGGCGTCGCAAGGTAAGTTCGCAGAGATTACCCTTTAAAAAAAAACGAAAATCCTTGTAGAATTTTGAGCAGTTGAGTCGAAGTAACGTGCAGCTTGTCGAAACAAAATTGTGCAAAAAATAACAATTTGTATTGAATTGAATATATTAATATATTGAATATAATAAAATATATTTTATTTTATATTTTATATTTTATATTACAATATTATATATAATTATAAAATATTGTAATATAATAAAACATATAATATATTGAAAGAATATAAAAATGTTGTTTAATCGTTCAGTGAATAATATTCGAGGTAACGTTTAATTGTTGAAAGTAATCGCAACTAAATTTCGTTACGCGAGTAAATTTCAATTAGCATTGATTTTTTGAAGTAAATATGGGAATGTATTCGAATTGAATTAATTAAATTTGGCGCGTAGCTTCGTGTGGTTGTCTCAACGTTGATAATGCAGATCGCCGCTCGTACTGGCCACCGATATTGCTTTTACCTGTTTCTCTCTGTTGGGCTCTTGGAGCTCTGCTGCTGCTCTGTTATCGACCATGCCGCGACTTCCCCTTTATTAACATATTCTCTCTCTCTCTCTCTTTCCTTTTCTCTCTACGTATGTGTATCTCTGCTCTGCCTTGCCGATGCTCCGTCTGCTTCGTAACTCTGAATGTAGCTGTCACTACTTGGTTCTCATAAGTTTTTTCATTCATAACATTGTCTCGTTCTCCTGTGTATGTGTGTGCTCGCATCACGCACACACATATTTGGTGGTCGTATCTCCACGCTTGCCTCTGTAAATAAGAGTAGGATTGTTTCTCTCTACGTAGAAGAAAAAATTAACTCGTACGTTAATGTTTGCTAAGTAATATTCTTTAATTATTGAAAAAAATGCATACGTTGATCGCTCTGATGAACAAACTTCTTATTTTTTTATTTAAAAGGCGATTGAGGGGATCAACGAATAAATCAGAATATTAGAAAATTGGAAAATCGACAAACTGAGAATTTTTTTTTTGAAAATCGATAAATTAGAATAATGATAGAAATTTGATAAATTATGGGCAAAAAATAGACAATCGATAAATTTGAAGAAAAATAGGAATTTGACAAATGAGAAAAAAATTAGAAATTTGATCAAACCGAAAAAAATCAGGAATTCTATAAATTAGAAAACAAAACTAGCACTGTTATAAATAAGGAAAATTGGAAATTTGATAAAATTTAAAAAAACGGCAATTTTATAAAATTGAAAAAAATTAGAAACTTTACAAATGCAAAAAAATCGAAGTTAAAAAATAAAAAAAATAAAAAACACCTAGTAGTTCAATAAATGAGAAAAAAAATAGAAATTTGATAAATTCGCAACAATCTAGAAATATGATGAATAAAAATGAATCGAAATGTGATAAATAAAAACAAAAAATTACTTAATAAATTAGAAAAACGGCGGGCAAGTTCTTCGGGAAATTCCTCGACGTGTTTCTCGGTGGATGCCCGTTTATGGATTTTCACGCGGAAAGAAAACACGATCGCGTCTCGTATCTCGCGATACACTCGGGCGAGGTGTGCAATACAATAATAATAATAAAAATGATAATGAGAGTACGTGGGCGGGAGGGCTCTACACGGTGAGCGCGTCGTGGGCGATCAGAAGGCTCATGCGAGTATTCAGCATCTACCGTACATTTGAAGAAAAAAGCAAAAGACAGGAAAAAGAGCACAACACGTCAGGAGATTTCAACATAATTATGATCATGCTAATGTTGAACGGGTGAGGTATATCTTATGGGGCGTGATCGGGGCCTTACACGTAGAGTCCCACGTATTTATATTGTCATCAAGTGCTCCTTCCGGCGAGCTGTTTGTGGGTACTCCGTGTACGTATTTTTTTTTTTTCGTTTTTTTTTCAGGAACGCGAACCGTTTGCTCGAGGCCTTTATGCAAATTTTTCAACTAAGATATTACCTTCCTCTGAATTTCGTTCTGCATTCAAAAGGAGGGAATACCAAACGAATGTTACGCTCAGAAAACAGTTATTTTTACGATCACAAAATTTTTAATCCAAAGATCATCAACTTGATGATTAACCAATGAAATTACATATTTACTTCGACCAAATGTTTTATTTGGTTACAGTTCATTTTAAGATAAAACGTATTTAATACATTTTTTCTAAAATAATATAAAATTATTTTTTTTTTAATTTCGTTGCATCCAAACGATGCATACTTCAAGACCATGCAAATTTATTATTTTCTCAATAGCTCAATATTTTTTTTATTAGATTGTTCTCATTAGAGAGCTATTACCTCAATTCGCAAAAAAAGGCTTTGGATAATAATAAAGATGAAGCAAAGAAAAATGAAGAAAAAAACCTCGTCGCATTCCAACTATGCAAACTTCAACGTCATTCACCACATTTACTTGACTTGACTAAATGTTTTTCGAAGGTAAAACTGCTTCAAAAATATCCATTTCCTAATTGTCTAATACATACTTTGATTGGAGTACATAAATAATAATATGTGTGTTTCAAACAAGAATAAATAGTCAACTATAGCGTACTTAGTTGATTCAATTGAATCTTTTTCTCGGTCCCCAAGGACACACGAAATGCAAACGCAGTTTTTTACAAAAAGCTACGTTTTTAGTTGATTTTTTCCCCAGCTGACGCCATATTTGGAATAATCGTGACTTGTGCATTGTGCAACGAATATATTTTTCTGTGAGCAGCAAAAGGCCGAAAGACCGGAAAAAGTGCGTACACTTTCGAAAGTGACGGCGATTTTTTTTTTCGTACGTATATTTGCGCATGCTGACTCGCATTGCCTCAGCAATATCGAGTTTTGCGTGTCGGATACAATTTCCGCTAAACCCGTGTAACTCGCGCTAACGTTGTTAATAACCGGTCGATTAATCGATTTTTTATACGACGGTTCATCGCTGGGTATTCTTCGCTTCCTTCGTGAAGAGTGTCAAAAAATCAAAATAATGATAATACATAATAATAAAAATAATTATAATAAATAAGAATAAATAAAAATAAATAAAAATAAATAATAATACATAGTAATAAAAAATCAATGAAAATAAATAATAATTTATTATTTTTATTATTTTTATTATTGTGGTCTCAATTAATTCCGGAGTTTCAACGTATACCCTTGGAAACTGTGTAAACCCGTACCGGTATAGACAGCCCTATATTCTTCTGATGCTCTGGTGCAAAGACTTTAACTCAAGTATCTACACCAAGGTATCAGAAGTATTGGCCTCCCGCTCTCGCTGGTCGATGCGCCAGACGATGCGCGGCTAAACGGTCACCGCTCCGAGTATTGGCCACGCACAATGCTGCCAAACCCTGACCGTCCATCTACCTGTGGCGGTAAATAAATAATAAATAATAAATAGTCATAAAAATAAAGTACAAGAACCCCAACAAACGCGCTACCTAACTTTCGTGATTTTCGATACGAAACTTCGGCGTCTTCGCAAAAGTAAATGCCATTAATAATCCGTTTTATGATGCGAGTTTGCACGATAAATCACGTGACTGACTAAAGTATAATCCAACCGCATAATACAGTGGCGGGATGTAAAAAAAAACGATGTTTGTGCACGGAGGCAAGTTTATCGGCATCTAGTATTACGTGTGTGCAGCGAAGGAAAGTAATACTTGAACAGTTCGAAGTTGACGCTTTATTTTGTCCGCATTCCTGTCGCGAGATACACTCGTCCCACCAGTGACGTTACCACCTTCGTGACATCATCGGCCAACATAGCCCACCGGTTCATACTGTGTGTGTGTGTACAATATATATATATATATATATTGTAACGTACGTGAAGGATTTTGTTATATGTGCTCAAAGCATGTCCTGTTTCCGTGCAACAGGCGCGAGAACATATACATACATATACAGCTCGTAGTCCGCAAGGATGAGAGAATGCTCGAGCCTCGTTATCCTGACAGGCGTACATAAATATAAAAGCAGCGTCTGTACTTCACGCTCTTCGTCGTCTTTTTCGACTAACGGTACAGCGACTCTATCAAAGATCGTGATTTCAATTTTTTGTCATTTTTTTTTTGTTGCCAAATCTTTTAACAGCGTCCTTTGAACCTGAACGGAAGGCTGGAACGGTCTTAATCTGAACGAACCTAAACCTCAAACGAATGTTGACCCAAGTGCACAAAAAAATCCAACCTAAAACCCAAACAAACATAGACGCAAACAGTCTTAAACCCAAGCAAACCTAAACCCTGAACAAACCCAAACAAACAAAAAATGAAACCTAAAACCCAAACGCAGATAAACTTTTGAAGAATCATTAAATTGGCCAGATTGTTATTCATCGCGCCTACATACATTTTATCTTTCGTAAATCAGCCCTATCGCTAGCGCTTATCCCTGCGCAGAACCCGTGCGTTCCCCTCGTGAATACATTTCGCACCGAATAAAATACCCGGATGTCGCGATCGTCCTGCGTGTTAACCGCAGGCTAATTAGCGCATGGCGATCTTAATTATGCATAGAAACACGCGTGAACCGAGCTTTCGGTATACGTACAGAGGAGAAAAGGTGGTGGCGAGTATCCCAACGGAGCAGGCGAGCCTGCGAAGCTGCAATATCCGAGGCTCGCAGGTCATACCGCCTTTGTAATGGGCTACTCAGCTTGGGACTGAACTTTTTTTTCTTTCAATTTTCATAGGCGAAAAAGTTTGCCAACGGGGTAGCGCCGGCGAAGTAATTAGGACCAATAGGGCATTCTCGAATTCGTTTCTTCGCACATTATATTACTTCTGTCTAGAGCGGTACTTTTGTTTTATTCCCCCTCCCCCCCCTGTTATTATGTACCGTAAAACGGAAACCTTAAAACGTTAAAACCCCATTATATATATACAGATATAACATAACTAAGGCGTCGCAACGGGTATAAAAAAAACGAGGCCGTTACGTAACGATCCGTCTTCTCCTTCTTCTTTGAGGACAGACGACAACGACGATTAAGATAGATGCGTGTACAGGCCGTAACCGTATCGGGAGTAGAGGCGTTTGATTTCCTACACAGCTACACGCCTACGGCATTAAAGACTCGAAGGAGGTTCCAGAAGAGGCGAAGATGCATCAACGATCGTCAGTTTTGTAATTTTGTTTTTCACAACGAATGACTCTTATCGATTTTTCCTTCGCGCTATCTCGATTCGTTGAAATTAACGTCGGGCTCTTTTCAATTGAGATGCAGCTCCTTACAAGAAGGGATCCTTCCGCGTACTTTCAACCACGTCGAGTACGAGCCTCTGGCTTTGGGCGATCGTTATTTCCGCTTGTTTGATAAATAACGACTCTCCGAATTACCGTTATAGCGTCTCTCGGGTTTTGTTCTCTTTTTCGCGGGGAATGCGAAGCAGGATGATACTTGAGATGAGCGATGGGGTGAAGAAAATTCCGGTAATTCGCGTTGCGACACTTGAGACTTGGTATTTGGACATACCTGGAAATACTTGGTACTTGGGAATACTTGATACTTGAAAATACCCGATACTTGGAAGTACTTGAAAGTACTAGACAAAAACTTTGTACTTGGAATTACTTGGTATTTGGAAATACTTGGTATTTGATACTTGAAAATACTTGATACTAAGGAATACTTTATATTTTGGAGCATTTGGCACATGGAAATACTTGATACCAGAGAATACTTTATATTTCAGAGTATTTTGTACATGAAAATACTTGCTACTTAGAAATACTAGATAGTCGGAAGTACTTGATACTTTGGAACACTCGATGCTTCGGAAATATTTAATACTTTGAATTACGCGGTACTCGGAAATACTTGGTACTTGAAATTGCGCGGTACTCGAAAATACTTCGTACTTGGGAATAGTTGGTACTAGAAAAATACTTCGTACTCGAAAATACTTGGTACCTGGAAATACTTGGTTCTTGGGAATACTTGGCACTTGAAACTGCTTGGTACTTGAAATTACGCGGTACTCGGAAATACTTGGTACTTGGGAATACTTGGTACTTGGAAATACTTGGTACTTGGAAATACTTGGTACTTGGAAATACTTGGTACTTGGAAATACTTGGTACTTGGAAATACTTGATACTTGGGAATACTTGGTACTTGGAAATACTTGGTACTTGGAAATACTTGGTACTTGGAAATATTTGGTACTTGAAAATACTTGGTACTTGGAAATACTTGGTACTTGGGAATACTTGGTTCTTGGGAATACTTGGCACTTGAAACTGCTTGGTACTTGAAATTACGCGGTACTCGGAAATACTTGGCACTTGGAAATACTTGGTTCTTGGGAATACTTGGCACTTGAAACTGCTTGGTACTTGAAGTTACGCGGTACTCGGAAATACTTGGTACTTGGGAATAGTTAGTACTAGAAAAATACTTCGTACTCGAAAATACTTGGTACTTGGAAATACTTGGTACTTGGAAATACTTGGTACTTGGAAATACTTGGTACTTGGAAATACTTGGTACTTGGAAATACTTGGTACTTGGAAATACTTGGTACTTGGAAATACTTGGTACTTGGAAATACTTGGTACTTGGAAATACTTGGTACTTGAAAATACTTGGTACTTGAAAATACTTGGTACTTGAAAATACTTGGTACTTGAAAATACTTGGTACTTGGAAATACGTGGTACTTAAGAATATTAACTTCTTATTCATAATTACTTTTTTCTACATGTTGTTCCGAACAAAAGGCCGTGGACAATACTGGCTGAAATTTGACTACTGAATAGTAAAAAAAAAAATCGAATTTATCGACGCGTATGAAGATTTCAAGAGTGAGCTTGAGACTCCGCCCTTCCTGTTATTCCAATGAGGCATTTTAAGCGTGTCTCTTTAAAGTACGATGCTGTATGGTCATTGAGAAATTGACAGGAAACACCTGTCGCGCAGCTCCGCGCACTACTCCCTCCCACAAAGGCCATAACACATTGTCCGGGACCAAGAGCCACGCTGCTGGAACGAATAAAACGGCTTTTCATACGGATGGCATACAAAATGCACTCCGAGCGTCAAATACCTTCAGGGTCTCTCTCTGTCTCTCTCTATCTCTCTCCTTCTCTCTATCGTAGAGATAATTTGCATGAAATTCCGAATAGGTCCACCTGTGACGTTTAACGAAGATTGAAATCGCCGTCAAGCATCCTACTAGGTTTTCTTCCGTTCTTGCAATATTTCGTTTGATCGTGATTTTTAGAATAAAAAAAATTTAACGATGATTGAGCAAGAACGAGCAAGAAAAACGTTCGTGAATCTCGCGAGTCTCAGACAGCGAGCACTCAACAACAATTATATTTTTGGTATCGAAAAGAAAAAAAAATGAATTTACATAGTCAGCAGACACAGCTGTGTAAATTTTTATTTTCCTCAAGCACCATCCGGTCAGGTTACTCTGGCGTCGCCGTGCATTATGTGCATCAGGCTGCGATCTTGTCAATCGTCAAGCAGATAATTCACGTTGTTTGACTGGCGTCACGTGCGTGCTCTTCGCGACATACCCGAAAATAATTGAGTGTCGCGAGTAGGTAAAGAAATAATCGGAAATTACGAGATCTGTAGAGCCAACTGCTTCCGGTCGATACTTGGCGCGTGCGCTGTCTAAAAAGTATGTCGAGATTTTCATCTCCGCAAAAGGCATCGGAGACTCGACCAAGGACGCGATATTCAACAGGTATATTGCCGTTTGAATTTACTACGTGGACACCCACGTGCGCCTCGACATTCTTCGAGGAGGATGTTATGCAGCGAGCGTTTGCAATATTTTTTTCTCTCACCCTCGGTGGAGAGGCAACAAATGTTCGCGGATTACTCCTAGTGGAGAATGAACCGAACACATTTTCATATCTTTACACACTGGCGAATATTCCATCGCAAAAATATTCTTCCTCAGGGGAAAAAGCCAGTCCTTTGGCCATTATTTTCGGCTGGCCCATCGTTAACAGCATGCAATTGAAAATATCCCTTCGAGTGCAGCAGATCAGACTCGATAATAATTATGTTATTTGTATCGACAAAATGCATTTCCAGTTATGGTGATTAAAGAGCGCATTAAAAAAAGATCGCTCAATTTAAAACAATCATAACTAATGTATCTAAAATAAAGTCGCCTGAAATAATATTCTATAATAAATGAATCTAAAATCCGAGAAGCATGTCTGAAGAAATTTAAATGATCTCTCGAAATGGATAAATCTAAAATAAGCGATCTAAAACCTAAAAATTACTTCCAAAATAACTAAGATAATGCTCTTAAATGATTTTAGTAATCTCCTAGAAAATCTAAAATATGCGATCTAAAAAATATGCCTAAAATATTTTGAATAAATCGAAGATATATTATCTAAAATCTCACAAATGTGCCTCGAAAAATGAAAATAATCTCCTAAAATACACAAATCTAAAATGTGATCGAAAACTTGAAAAACTTACCCACAGTAATGAAAATACTTTCCAAAAATAAATAAATCTTAAATATGTGATCTGAATGCTAAAAAGACATGTACCCAAAATCATCGAAATAATACCCGAAGCTAAATAAATCTAGAAGATGCACTCTAAAATCCAAAAATGGTGCTTACAATAATCTGAATAATCGCCGAAAACAAATGAATCTTGAGTCGAAAAAAAATATGCCTAAAATATACAAAATAATCTCCCGAAATCAATAAATCGAAAAAAAGTGCGCAAAATAATTCAAATAATGTCTTAAAATAGATAAATTCAGAATGCGTGATCTAGGAACCCGGTTTGACGAAATTTGACTTGCTTCGCGACATTTACAAGATGCAATTTTGTGACGTGGCCTTCGAACCTCCACTCTGGCATTTCTCCTGTTTTTTTTTTACTTCTTGCCGGTTCGTAAGATGCTCATACTTGTAAAAACATGGCTCGCCCGTTCGTTTAAGTGCGATCAACGTATACGTACGTGACGGCTTCGGTGTGCGCGTGTATGCGTGTGGAGAACGTGTGTGTCTTTATAACATGCCGGCCGATCTTATATACATACATACATACACACACACACACACACATTTATATATATATATATATATATATATATATATATATATATATATATAAAAGCCGAGGTGGGGAAGTGTCTCACCTGCGATGGCATTTCGTTGCCCTACTCCGATCTCCGTGGCCGGCTCTCTCGTTCGTTGGTTTCGTAGTGGCGGTGGAGGTGAGCAGCCAACCTGCCACACCGTACCTCCACCAACATGCTCACCTTCTTCGTCGAACCGGAATGAGAGAGTGAGAGAGCGATTACGGGTCGAGGGGAAGGGAGAGGGAGAGAGAGAGAGAGCGAGAGAGAGGAGAGAGAGAGAGAGACAGAGAGAGAAACAACGAGGTAACATACGGTACGGAAAGTTGCGCGGGTGGGGAATCCCCGAAGCGACAGTCGCTGGATACCGCGGGCCGCGCGTGTTCTCGCCGGATCTCCCGAACTCGCGCCGGGCTATTTTTCTACTGACACAAACGCACCGCCACCTTATAAATTCCTATAAATATATTTATAAACAAAGCAACAAACGAAAAAACAAGGACTGTGCAATAGGAACGCGAGAGTAAGATCTTCCTTTCGGTCCCACTGGTTTTTACCCCACCCCCCTCTCTATCCTTCTCCCTCCGCTCTCCATTGCATTAATTTATTATTTTCCCATATCCATCGATTTATCCCATCCCCCCTGCCCTACCCGCCCACCTGTTCTCCGATACATTTTTTTTTTTTTTTACGGAAGAGAATAATTCATTGGCGAAACGAGGCCGCGAGTTTGACCCTGAAAGAGCGCATAGGCACGTAAAAATGTACATACGTACACACGGATTACGTATGCACGAGCCGAGACTCCCGGAAAAGCGCGGATCACGATTTATCCGTGACGTTTGCGCGCGGGCGTGAGCCCCTCGTGGGATCTAATAAATCGGGAGTGGATCGACATCGAACGGGGAGTTTGTCGCGCGTTTTTGCGATGCGCGCTACACCGTCGTGTCTCTTCGCGTTTTATTGCCGTCGCCGAGTTGAATTGTTGTTCGTTCGTCGTCGATGAGTGAGGCGTTTTTTACGCAATGTGCTCGCGTACGTATGCACCGCGGGAGGGAACAACCGGTGTCGTGTGAAAAGCTCGCGTTATTGTTTTTTTTTCCCCATCGACTTCGTTCGCGACTCGTTACCTTTGTCGCATTTTGCGAGTCGTAAAATTGAATTCGCCGGTGAAAGGTGCGATAATGTCGTCGTGTCTTGGCCAACGGGCCTTTTCGTTCCGATAAAATTGCCGAGAAAATCGTGGCCGAATTTGACGGAAGGACTGACAGACAATAATTCGCCGATAATTCAACGAATCGAAGGATTCGTAAAAGGGGAAAAGTATTGTCGATCGACGGGGGATCGCGAGATTTTTCGATCGTGCGAGCCGAGAGTTTTGGGAGATCGAGAATGAAGATTGAAATTACTGTGCCACGTGCTTAGGACGTGATATTGCGGTGCTCGTCACGCTTTGGATGCAGTGAACAAATTGAAATAACGACAAAGCCTAAACGCTCGAATCACATTTTATTATTAATAATTGAGCTTATCAATCATTTGATAAACGAATAAATAATTGGGATAATTATAATACAATTTGGATTATAATCAATTCCTAATAAATTTGTAATATAAATTATCATTTGTTATTGATAGATAAATAAATAATTATTATAATGATGATATAATTTGTATTTTTATTGATTATTAATCAATTATAATACAAATTATGATTTATCATTAATAGATAAATGAATAATTATAATTATAATATCATTTGTGTTATGATTAACCCTCGAACCGTGAAGGTAATTGAGGGGCGTTTTCGTTTTTGCACTACGAAACCAACAATAGTCAATGAAAAAAGTCTGAAATAATTCATGGTCAATCTTTAGTTTTTTCCTTCTTATTTTTATTATTTTGTTCTGATTAAATATTAAGCAACCTGCGAAGAAAATGATTTTGGGCAGGACGAAAACGACCCAGGTTCACGGAATGAGGGTTAATTATTCATAAATAACAAATTAATTTATTAATAATAAATAAACAGATAATTATTATAATTATAATATGATTTGTATGATAATTTATTATTAATAAATTATAATATTAATTATACTTTACTGTCAGTAAACGAATAAATAAATTTTTAATAAATAGTCGTCATCGTTCATCCCCGGCGCATATACAAACGCAGATCGAGTAGCTCGATAAAATCTCACAACGCGTAAAAACTCTCTCACGCACCTCTCGGTCGCTATCGAAATACACAAATCTTCGCCACACGAGTGTCCTCCGATGGAGTTCGATTAGCGTTAATCGCTTTAGAGATTGTTCTTTTTCTCTCTGCCGACAACGAAACAAAAAAGGAATCTCCGCGCGATCCCATTATCGAGTGAAAAGATACGGAAATGTGTTTGGCTTATCGGATTCACCGATCGCCGAGTGTGACGGTGTAGCTGCGAAAAACGGCCAGCAAAATATACTTTGAACTGAGGAAAAATTGAAAACGAAACGAAGAAAATGGCGATGTATCGATTCAGCAAGAGCGGACGATTGTTCGTTCAGGGCACACGTGAAAACGACGATCGCGACAATGTGGCCGGCTCCAGTCCGAACGAAAACTCCCCGACCGATCTCCAAGCTATTTACACGAAACGCAGACTCTCGACCGAAGTTCTAGGTACGATTGGAAATTCGGTTTCGTGTTTTTTCTTCTTTTTTTTTGAAGGGCGTGAAGGATTCGTCTTTAAGGGGTTTACTCACTTTAGACGCTAAAAAAGGCTATTTTCATGATTTTTTTTCATAGCTTTATATTATAGATATTGATATAAAAGTTGTTACACTTAATAAATGCAGTTTCGAAATAAATAAGAAAAAAATTATTTATTTATTTAAGTCACTATTTATAGACGAAAGTGGTAGTTAGAACAATGGACTAAAAAAATTGTAGGTCTGCGCTGTTGATAAAATCTCGGAGATGGATATTCGAAAACAAAAAAATCAAACGATTTAAGATGAAGTATGTTAAGGCAGTAGTCTGCTTTAGAAGCCGAAAAAAAGCGTTTTTTCACCAATTTTTTTGAAAGTGAAGGAAATGATTGCGGTAAACGAAATTTTGAGACTATAGTGTATTATATTCAAGCTTTAAAAAACAATTTTTATTATTAAAAAATATTGAAATTTTTCAAAGTTGTAACGATTTTTCTGGGGCGCCTGGAGTCTGCACTTGTAAATCGGTGCCGGTGATGGAGGTCGTGCGATGCATCTGAAACAGTCGAACCAATTTTTTTTTTAGTTTTTATAAGTTCCTTTCCTATATGAACTAAAAAAATACCGAAGAAATGATGAAATTCCAAATTTTTTCGGAGTTTGAAAAAAAATTCACTTTTTTGAAAAAAATTCACTTTAAGTTGCAAAACAAGTAATTTAAATAGTACTTTTGTCCAACTTTTTTAGTTCAAATAGAAGATAATTTAATACCGAAGCTAGATCACTTTGATTTTTTTCGATCGGACATATATTGTTTTTGCTATCGCCGGCACCGTTTTCTAAAATTTGTGAAAATGAAAACTCGAGAAAACGGGCTTTAAAGTTTTCGGTCCAAAAAAATATAAGTTTTTGGATACTTACACTAATTAGATGTTAATCAGCTATTCCCGGGCCATACAATAATCCTTCCTCTTCTTCAAATCGATTTTTTGAAGCCTGTAAAGCAGACTACTGCCTTAATGGCTATAGCGCATATAATACGATTTTCAAAATATGCAAAAATAACGAAATGGCGGACATTTTTCGAAAAAAAAAAAAACACAAACGGGTTTTTTTCACAGTTTTGGGCAAAAAAATAGTAGAAATCAAAATTTAAAAAAAATCCTTGATATGCACTATAGCTATAGTTGTAAAGAATATGTGGTTAAAATTTTATAAGGATCGGTTCAGTAGTTTCGAAGATTTAATCAACAAGCCGCCGAAAAACGTTGTTTCGAGAAAAACGCGTTTAATTTTTTTTTTGGGTTACATCAATACATAAAAAAAATGTTTTAATGTATTTCGAAAGGCTATTTATTAACTGTAACAACTGTTATATCAATATCTATAATTTAAACCGAGAAAAAAAATCATGAAAATAGTCTTTTTGCCGCGTCTAAAGCGAGAAGACCCCTTCAGGAAACTTAGATATAGAATTTTGAAAAAAGTGACGTCTCGTTACCGAGATCCGAAGAAATCAAACTTTCATATTTTTGCCAATTTTGAGAGAAGAAAATTCGTAAAAATAATTTTGATCTTCTACCTTTGAATTTTTTTCCCCGCCAACTCGCCCATTCCAAAGTGGACATTATTTTTCCCGATTCAGACATGCAGACAGAAATGACGAAAAAAAGGAAAAATAAATAAATGAGCAAGAAGGTAAACAATGGGGTTTTTTTGTCAATTACACTTCTATGGGCGTGGGCGATTATCGTGTTCCCGTAGAAGGGCCTCTACAATTAAAATAAACATGGGCGAGTGTGCTTCCGTGTGTTCCCTCGGACACACACGAGTACAGACCAAAATGGGAAAACAGCTGATCAATCGCGAGCATAACTGGAGCTGTGGAGAGTCGCGTCCTTGATCTTGCCCACGCATCGTTGGCCTTTAAATGGTCAGAGTCTGCGATATGAGGTAGAGCTGGGAATCGGAGGAGATGCTGCCGATTACTCCAACCGTTCGTACGTCACGAGATAGCACAGTGGGAGTTGTGACATATTTTTACCTGGCTCTATCCTCAGCCGATGCCATCAATCCCGTTGGCGTTTTGTCCTTCGGAATGCAGGCCATCACGACCCACTCTCTCGTAACGGATGTCACTTTTAATTTGATTTTTTTTATTACGAAAAAAAAAGTATATTTAATTGCGAGAAAATACACTCCGAATAAGACGAATCCTTTCAATCGACCTTTGATACTGACCGAACGAAACCGAAATTCGAATTGCGAGGTTGAAAACAACAACAACGAAAAAAACATGGTTAATAACAGGCTCGTCGATCGAGTCGACGAAAACTTCGAGAAGCGGCGAGAATGGAACGCGACGAATCGTGACGCGAATAGTGCGGAAGACGACCACCCTGACGAGGGGTGAGGAGAACAGCGTTGCCGAGGATTTGACGAAACGCGGAAACGTCAAATCTCTTCAGGATTCTCAGCAATACATGAAGATCACGACTCAGCATGCTTCGCCAAAGCCTAAAACCGTTAGGGTAAGAAAGCGTATGAAAAATGATTATTGTTATTACGATAATGGGAAGTCACAGATTGATGAGTCTCGTTTCGTTACGATTGATAGTGACCAGCTAGGACGAGGAGTAAACGGACTGCGTATACTTAGGCTTCTCCAACATACACTGCAATCGATGACGAAATTACAAAATAGTCTCACATGTTTAACTTTACATGCAATTTAAACAAAATTAATAAATCATTAAAAAATATAGATAAAGTGAATAAATAAAAAAAGGAATAACTCAAGAATAATTTAAAATTATTAAAAAGACATTTAAATAATTTAAAATAAAGAAAAAATTAATAAATACTTTAAAAATATTTTAGTATTAATAATACTTATCAATTTTAATTCATTAGATATTAAAAAATATTAATTTCTCAATATCTAATTAAATAAACATTTTTTGAATATTTTCGAGTTTTAAAATTTCATATTGATCAAACCATTTTCTAATACTTTTGAGTTTCGTAACTGAAAATAAATACTATTTTTTTAGACAACTTTCGTTTTTTTTTAAATCTAAAATGTACCTGAAATTTAATTTTTTCAAAAATAATTTCCACTTCGGCCTTTTCTGGCACGAACATTTACATCAATTTGATTCTTGATAATATACAACAGTTCGACGTATGGGATTTAAAAAAAGTTTAATTAATTGAATGTAAAAATGACAAAAAATAAGAGAATAATTGAAATATAACTTTTAATAAATAAAGTATACAGATATTTCAAAAGAAAACAAAATCTATAATCTCAATATGATTTTGTTCCATAATGGTAAATATAGTCCACACGTGATTTATTTAAAAAAAATGCATGAAACTGAATAATGTGTATCGAAAAAGTCATTTTTGTTCCGGATAACTGACGCGGCGTTTACGGTGACGATAATTAGGCGTGCATTAGACGAGTTTCGCGAGGTGCCATTTTGCTCTCGTGGGCAGCGGTCGAACGATTAAACAGGCTCTCTCGCAACGTCACGAGAGCGTTAAACTCCTTTCTCCGAGTTCCCTCGTGCCCGCTACGAAATATCACGCAAATAGAGATGTGTAAGCTGCCGGTATTTATCAAGTAGTTTCACACCAGCGTGTCTCCAGGAGTGTGCGTGTGTGTGCGTATCTACGTGCGCGCGTTATTTAGCGTTCGCGAGACTTTGTCTTTAACATGCCGTATGGGTACGAAGCTGTATCGTCGGAGGAGAGACCGCGAAGCTGGTCAGGGACGGCGAGGTGCCCTCTCGAACCCGTCTCCGGGCGAAAGCTCACTGGCATCGAGACCCGGCTCGCTAACTGAAAAAACGGCCATACTGCGATACTCTCCCATGCCAGCAGACTTTGGAGAACTCTCCATAGAGAATATTTGGCAAAAAGGCGATAAAAAGGAATTCTATCGAGCTTACCTTTTAAAACGATCTTATACTGATCTTGCCGATTTGTACCGATCTTGTCGATCTATATCGATCTTGCAGATCTACACCGATCTTGCCACTACACCGATCTTAGTAATCTTGCCGATTTATATCGATTTTGCCGATTTTATCGGTCTTGCCGATTTTATCGGTCTTGCCGATTTATACCGATTCAAACCGACCTTACCGATCTATATCGATCTTGACGGTGTTGAAGTTTGCATCGTTGAAAGTCAACGGAAATTCTTTTTTCTTCTTTTGTTGTCATCATTATTGAAAATATTTTTTTGCCAATTTACATTGTAGATTTTTAATATGGATCCTGAAAAGCGTTTGAGTATTTTTACAGCCCGAATACGTCAAAAAAGTGCTTTGCCAATGTAAAAAATTAATTTTCGTTGAGTTCCAACGATGCAAACTTCAACGCCATTCGATCTTGCCCGATTTTGCAGATCCTAGCGATCTTCCTGATTGACCGATCTTGCCGATTTATGCCGATCAACACCGATCTTGCCAATCTACACCGATTTCCACAATCTATACCGATTTTGCCAATCTATACTGATCTTGCCAATCTCTACCGATGTTACCCATCTTGCCGATTTATACCGATCTTGCCGATTTATACCGATCTTGCCGATCTATACCGATCTTGCCGATCTATACCAATCGGCGGTTTATACCGATCTTGCCAATCTGTACCAATTTCGCCGATCTATACCGATCTTACCGATTCATACCAATCTTGCCGATCCATTCCGATCTTGCCGATTTGGAGCGCGAAATTCTTTAATTCGATTTTCAATTGACTGGAATTCAGTGGATGTGCACGTTTTCCACTGACCCATTCGTGTAAATCGAGACAACGGCCTAAAAAAAGAAACTAAATACTTTGCAGCAGTGAAATCACTGTTCATGCGCTCTTTCGTTTTCTCAATCGTTGGTCCTCACTCGTGAACGCACAGGACTCATTCATACGGAGAGATGTATACATATTCGATGAACAGATTGATGGATGCCCTGGTATACGATAATTCTCGATAGCTCGGTACAACTGCGAATACACATAGCTGACAGGAGAATGCATTTCTTCTCGGGTGTATTCGATCGATTGAGAGGAAGAGAGAGATACATATCTCGTACGGCCAGGTCTTCCCTCGTCTCACTTCGCCATACACCGTTTGACATCTCTGTTCCATTGCTTCCAATATCTTCATTCCATATCGATAGATTTATTGCTCAATCAGTACACTCACAGATCATAGTTCATTGTCCATTGTTGGTTGTACCTAGCTCGTGAACATTTTTTTGTTGTTCGGTGAATCGAATCAGCGTCACTCACGTGATACACCTATACGATTTTACCTCGTGCACGCATGCGTTACGCATTGCTCGAGTGCGTACGCAATTTATTTACTGTATTCAGGACAAGGCTGAGACAGGCCGGTGTAAAGCATTCTTAGAGCGGGACTCGCTCGCAACGGCAGGTGAGCTCTCGAGGCTCTCTTCGTGTATGTCACCAAAGTGCGTGTCCTAGTGAAAATTGCGTCATGTCACCGTAGGAGGCATCGTCTGCCTTAGCAGACTTCACGTTCCACCAGACCCTCGTAGAAATTACGAGGAAACAAAAAAATCAACAAATTCAGTTTGTAAGTCATTTGACGTTATCAGTTGGTGGAGATGATTTAGTTGCGAGGATATTATTGTCAGGAGGCCTATGATACGTACATGGCGACGGAAATGATCCGAGAATTGCGATCATCGAAAGAATCCTCGAGGAGTTCGCGTATCGGTACGACCATTTAAGGATTGCTTCATTGAACGAGCTTCGAACCTCGGGGCAATCGCACACCCACTCTATCTTGACTTTATCTCGATAGAATACGAGCGAGGGTAAAAAAATCTTCTTTTATGGATCGGCATCGTTGCCGTTTCTGCTCTCGTTATGCATAGCCTTTGTATCGAATTCCTCAAAGATTCATCTCGCGTCTAGCCTCTGCGTCCTTGAATGTTTCAAGCTCTGACCTTGCTCGTCGAATAACCTTCAGTCAGGAAATTATTGTCAAGGTCTATGAATGCATTATTGTGTTTCCCCTTTACTGAAATGTACTTCAGTAAAGTCCTTTACTGAAGTGTTCTTCAGTAAAGTCCTTTACTGAAGTGTTCTTCAGTAAAGTCCTTTACTGAATTGTTCTTCAGTAAAGTCCTTTACTGAATTGTTTTCAGTAAAGTCCTTTACTGAATTGTTCTTCAATAAAGTCCATTGGTGGGTTGTTCTTTAAGAAATACCCTTACTGAAATGTTCTTCAGTACAGCCTTTTACTAAATTGTTCTTGAGTAAAGTCCTCAACGGAATTGTTCTTCAATGAAGTCTTTTATTGAGTTGTTCTTCGGTAAAGTCTTTTACCGAATTGTTCTCAATCAAAGTCCTTCACTGAATGGTTCTTCAGTAAAGTCCCTGGCTGAATTGTTCTTCGGTACAACATTTTATTGAATTGTTCTTCGGTAAAGTCTTTTACCGAATTGTTCTTAATCAACGTCCTTCACTAAATGGTTCTTCAGTAAAGTCCTTTACTGAATGGTTCTTCAGTGAAGTCCCTCACTGAATGGTTCTTCAGTGAAGTCCCTTACTGAATTGCTCTTCAGCACAGTCATTTACTGAATTATTCTCCAGTAGAGGACTTTACTGATTGTAATTCAGTAAATTATTTTACTCAGTTGTTGTCCAGTAAAGTACTTTACTGAATTGTTTTTCAGTAAAGTCCCATACCGAATTGTTTCTCACAGTCAATTCCATTACAAAATTGTCCTTCAGTAAAGTCCCTTGTTGAATTGTTCTTCAGCAAAGTTTTTTACTAAATTGTCCTTCGGTAAAGTCCCTTGCTGAATTGCTCTTCAGAAAAGTTCTTTATTAAATTGTCCTTCAGTAAAGTTACTCAGTTGTTGTCCAGGTGTCCTTCAGTAAAGTTACTCAGTTGTTGTCCAGTAAAGTCCCATACTGAATTGTTTCTCACAGTCAATTCCATTACAACATTGTCCTTCAGTAAAGTCCTTCACTGAATTGTTCTTCAGTAAAGTCCTTCACTGAATTGTTCTTCAGGAAAATCCTTTACTAAATTGTTTTTCAGGAAAGTCCTTTACTAAATTGTCTTTTAGTGAAGTCTAAAGACTTTTTGCTGAGTTATTCTTCAGTAAACCCCTTTACTGAACTGTTCTTCACTAAAGTCTTTTACCGAATTGTCCTAACGGATTTTCGACCCTCTTCGAGGCTTTTTTGCGCCAACGGCTCTCTACCGAAGGCTATCGGTAATTGAATAGTGGTTGAAGCTGTAACGAGCCAGCCTGAAATTATGATCGCGTATCTTACAAGCAAATTCAACTATCCTAAAAAAAGTCAGTCTACAACAGGTGACGTCTGATAGCAGGAAACAATATCTCATTTGTGTGCGTGTGCACGCGCAAAATGTAACTGGTGTAGCCTCGGGAGTTTCCGGTAGCTCTTCATCCATCACATCTCCAGACCTACCGTTTTTTTCGCTTTGAGAATATCCCGCGCACACATTTTATGGTTCCCGCTCTTTCAACACGTTACAATCACATCCAGAAAGCATCAAATAATTTTCCACTAATTAATCGTCGATGCAGAAATAAAACGATTACACGCAGCCAACAACGTAGAACGGGTGCTTCAATTTATCAACAATCAGCATCTTGTTTATTTTATTTCGCGATGTCGTGGCGAGTGTTAAAGGCTGTTGGTACAGCCAACTCTTTCACCGATTAGTTCGGTTGCCGCACGTACCGGCGAAAGTGACGTCACTGCGGTACATCGGCTCTTATGGCGATGTCGAGACTCTCGCACGGTCGTCCCCGACCCCATAAGGAAACGTATGAACCATCATAAGCCAGTCGTTTGCCGGAAGGCACAAAAAAGAAACAAGCGTTGCGAAATGCAAAGAGTAGTCTGCCTTTTCGTGGCGAATTCGTGCAGGTGTATTTTCAACTATTCGCGACACGCCACGATCGGCCTTCGATACTTGCCGATTGTTTTCTTTCATACCCTTTAGAAATGGAATGATTATCGACGAGGTGAAAAAAAAGTCAAACATTTTCCCGAGATTTTGTTGGAAATGCTTTCGGGTTATTCGAGAACGATGAGAATGACCATCAAGAAAATGGTTTAAGGCGTTACCCCCACTTGTAGCGCAAAAAAAACCTTTTTCATGAATTTTTTTAAAGAAAACTACAAAACTTTTTTAATCGATCAATATACCATCTTGAAGAACACATCTTGAAGAACTTTCAGTAATTTTTTTATCGAAAAATATTACATTGTTTAGTGGCAAATGGCCGTCAATGAAATAATGTTTTTATATACACGGTTTGCGGTGACCAACATTGCGGCGAAGTGGATCATCTGAAGAAAAAAAACGCGGATGGATTTAGTCGAATATAAGTATAAACTAGTCTTTAATCGAAGGATTTTAAAAAATATTCATTTTTCACAAAATGGCGGACAGTCAAAGTTCATGGTTCGATTTTAACGAAAAAAACGGCCGTTTTTTGGCTATAAAACGGCCATTTTTTACGAAAAAAAAATCGAACGATTAAAGACTACATTTTTATGTATTAAATAAGCCTGCAAAATTTCAAGAAGATCGGTTCATTAGTGTTCGAGTAATCTTGGTCACCGACTTCAGAAATGCCATTTTGAGAAAAACGCGTTTAAAGTTTCTCTTTCAACGCTCTTTCAACGCGGATTCTTCTCTTTCAACGCTCATATCTCAGTCAATTTTGTTCGGATCGACTTGAAATTTTCAGGACATATTCTCAGAGACTTATACTTCAAAAAAATGCAATAAAAAAAATCGATTTTTTCAAAATCGCAAGTGGGGGTAACCCCTTAAGTTTGAGGAGCAATCGTAATAGAATATTTTTTCCTGTATAAAATTCAGATTCACACAGGGTATGGGAGTACAATTTGATTCCAATAAACCATTAATAATCCAATAATCTATTCCATTTATCAAGATGACTCGAAAGAGAACCAACGTTAGACCGCATTTTTCGTAAGTCAGCCTCGGGAGACGTCACTGAGATCGGCGCTTCTGTATCCCGAGATAAGATAGGAACGATTGCAGAGCCTATATAATTGAATCGGGTAAACAGCCGCTGAATCGGGAATAGTCGAGTTCTCGGTGCGTTGAGATGAAATAAATTAATGGTGGTCTCGGTTGCTCTTCGACTCGTGTTCTGTGTGCGCGCGCGCGTGATTACACTGCACGATTGCCTTGCTCGTTGAAATCTGGTGAATCAACACGAGTCGTTACGGCCATCAAGGCGATATCGGAATTAGTATGATTATTGCAAATTATGATTAACCAATTTGTCAATCTACATGAGGTTGAAGTTGGCATCGTTGGAACGCAATGGAAATTAATATTGCTAAATTCGTTCAATTTATTTCGGCATATTTCTACAAAAATCCGGCAATTACTTTTTAAGATACTTATTTAGCGATTTACTGTATAAATTTACAAAAAAAAAAAAAGATAATGTGGTTGGGGGTGTACGTAACGGGACACTACCCTGATGAGCCTAATTAACCCGCCCCCCTTTTATGGTGTCATCGGGTAGCGGGTGTCGAGCGGAGTAACTTTTGTTTGGGTAATTTATGTCTAGGGTCAATGACCTCGGAGTTACAAGGTCAAATGTGTCCCTCAAACAAACCGTGACAAAAAGTGGGTTTATTGGGGTTTGATTGTTAAATTAAAAATTTCATAAATTTTCAAACTCGATCGTGTTTCATGATAAAATGGCAATTAGAATGTAAAAAACACTTTCGTTGCGTTCCAACGATGCAAACTTTAACAGTATCAATCTAGAGATATTGAAAATATGAATTGGTCGTACATTTTTATCATTGGCTATGAGGCAACTGCATGGATTTCAACTTCTCACTCGCCCCTAATCTGTTTTTCGAAAAAAGGAGAACCCAGAAGAATACAGGCAAACCTAGATATAACGAATCTCTAGGGAAGTTCGTTATATCGAGATAATGTTCTTTAAATAAATATATATATATGTACTATAAATATGGGGATATTTCTGAGAGCAAGAGATGTTTAAATTAGAGCCATTTTTACAAGCAATTAGCTTTAATTAATTGGAGGACAATGTATATCATTATGTTGTATCAAGGTTTCGGGTGTCTATCGGAAGGAAATGAACAAATTTCCGTTATATCGAGGTTCGACTGTATTACGATTATTCATATGTTGAAGGATGATATTATTTTTTTCCTACCGACTAACAGGTCTCACTTTCAAGTTTCATCATTGAAAAAGTGAAAGAGCATTGAACGATGGGTTTTATAAATGAAAAAAAAAGTGTCTTCAAGAGCAGTAAGCTGAATGAACCCGTCGATGTTGATTCATGAACAGGTGCTTGTATCTCCGTGGATTCTATTTCTGCCCGCCTGTACGGAGGTTTATATTTACCGATGAGAGTCCACAGAATGTATGTAATATCGGAGCATCGTGGCTTTTATTTCATACTGCTCACAAGCCTACCGACGATTAGAACAATATGTTGAAGCTCTCATATACGCCCATCAGCCAAAGTCATTTCGAGCGAGTTCATTGACATTGAGCACCGCTAGCAGCCCGTTCTTCGATCAAGTAGCCGTGTGTTCCATCAATTTTATAGCTCATTGAATTGAGAAAAAAAAATCGCGTTGTAAAGATTCTCACAACTGAATCGAAAGAGTATCGTAAAATCGACGCACTAAAGTCGTGAGAATTAGAGCGTTTGCGAATAAGAAAACAACACGTTTGCATGACAATTCGTTGTTCACTAGAATTTCTGATTTTCATCTATCATTCATTTAACAGTGAAATAATATTTAATGATTAATTGAATAATTATGAATACTTAATTAATAATTCAATAATTATGAATATTTAATTATTAAATCAATCGTTATGAATATTCAATAATTATTCCAATCATGATTATTCAATTATTAATTCAATAATAACTATTCAATTATTCATTTACTGATTATTGATATTTAATTATTAATAAAAGTACAGTTGTGTAGCTAATTGAAGGCTTGTGACGTTCGAGTTAAGTTCATCAAAGCGTGCAACGATCGTGCACTCTAAATTTAACAAAACCCATTGTTACACTGGCACATAAATATCGCTCTCCCTCGAAAAATATAAAACATTTCCCGATGCAAGACAGAAGTAATATCAATTTACTGAATTATCGTTTTTTTTCGGTCGGTATAATATTCATTGTGGCAAAACATAAAATCGGCCAGCGCGACCTAGAATCACCGACCTCGTTAAACGCTTCTATTAACAGCGCGCACCGATTGTAAGAATAATGGAATGAAATTTACATTTAGCGTTGATGAGTACTTTTTCGTTCGATATCCATCCATACCGACTGTAAACTCGCGTCAAACGATAAGCCAGCGCGGCGTCGTCTGATGCCACATTAATAACGTATCCACGAAGGCTAATCACGTCCGAGAATTCTTTACAATGACAATACATTTTTTTTCTTCAATTAAACACTACTTTCATGCCGCTGTCGTGGCTTTCCCGTTTGTTGGTATACATAGCGGGATATCTTTAGCGTTCAAATAAAAAATAAAAATTGCCGGATAATCATAGTAGAATGTTTGCGTGATGTTTGCAACTTTTAGTAACTTTTTGTAGCTTGAGTTTTTCAAATTCTTATTGGCAGATTTAAGTTACGAGAAGCTCACAAACTTGTGTATTTAGCAATACACAAGCTTAATCTGCAGAAAGATTTGTTTTAATTTCCTCAACGCTTTTTTTATATTTATAATCTATTTATTATTTAATTACTCCTAATTCTTATTTATTTAATTTTTTCATTTCTCATTTACCAATCCACAATCTCAATCTGCAAAATATGATTTTCCATCATAACAAAATCAAGAAATTAAAACGAATCAAAACAATGTTTTGTTCAATTTCCCAAACGCTCCTTTATTTTCGTTATTTATTTACAATTCGTAATTCAGCTATTTCTGATTTTTTTATTAATAATTTATTTCATCATTTATTTCAATGTATTTTTTAGCCCCCCACAACCTTAATCTGCAAATCATGATTTCAGATCATAACAAAAATGAGGAATAAAAATGAATAATCTTTTTTTTCAACTTCCTAAACGCTTTTTGGCAGATTGAGCTACAAAAATCACACCATTTTTCAGGATCCTTATTTGGCAAGCCACAACCTTAATCAGCAAAATATGATTTTTATATCACAATAAAAATAAGGAATTGAAAAGAATTTTGTATGGTGGCTGCGATGAATGCAATCAAGGTCTGCGATAAACGCAAATTCATTTTCAACGGGAATGAATAGAGATTTATCTTTGATGATCTGAAATTGAATTGAAATACGATCTCTTGCAAAACGCCGGAGGTAATTTTACCTTTTTTTTTGGTCGTGCATGCATGGCCGTCTGGTGTTGCAAAGGTAGAGTAATACACAGAGAATCTATATGAATTGTAACAGATTGAGGCACACGATCTCGGGCCTATCAGCCAAGACGTTCGGACCACCAGCGTGTGCCATCCGTTCGATAAGCCGTTATATACGCATATATATATATATATATATATATATATATATATATATATATATATATATGTATGTATGTATGTATGTATGTATGTATGTATGTATATCTGAATACATATATGCAGACTGAGTGCTAAACCCACGGGAGGTAAATACGAAAGAGCCTCTGAACGATTTCCTCGCGGTAATGCGAGTTAGCGGGCCGCGGGAAAGGGGAACAAGAACGCGACTCGAGAGTCGTTCGATCTCTCGACGTTCGAACACCGTTGTGCCGAGTTCGATGCACCGCTTCCTCATATACTATAGAGATTATGCATACGACATTCCAGGCTCAATCGATGCCATTAGCTTCGTGACTTTTTATTCTTCATTTGGGCAAATTGTGGAGCGCACGGGAATGAAAAGCGGCATATTAAAAATTGATTTTTCCTAAGGTCGATCGGGAGGAAGGAAATTACGAATTAAATCGACATAAGTCTCTCGGTTTGGCTTTGAACGTCCTATGGATGAGATTAAAGTTTACATCGTTGGAATACAATGAAAATTATAATTTTTCAATTGCTCGAATTTCTCGCAGTCGATCTTCGTCACGGAAATCTGTCAATCATTTTTTAAGTCCCTTATTTAGAAATCAAGAATTTGAATCGGAATAATCAAATAAATTTGTGAATTAATAAAAATATTTAAAAAGACTTAAGTTGCATTGCAACGATGGGAACTCGAAGTCATTTCGCTCCTCCACCCACATCCGCTGAGATTGGCGATTACGTCCAATCATGCGAGGATTGAATTCACGAAGAAAAATGTTGAGTTGTAGAACATTTTTCGTAACTTTTACTTTGCTGATTGCGTAGAAGCGCGAAAAATAATAATAACTCGTTTTTAAATATCAATTTAAATATTAATAAACAGTTTAAAAAAATATTTTTTATATTTATATTATTATTTATGAATGAATAATAAAAATGCATTGTGTCTCAAAAAGCTGTACCACACCAATTTGATGACGTTCTCGACATCTCATTGATTTTAATCTTGATCCATTGATCGAAGGTCGAACCGTAGCAGCATAATTTTTGCGATTTTTAGTGGGCCCGCTTGAGCTTTGGAGCTAAAATGTACGTCGAGGATTTTTTTCGATTTTTTTTTCAAACTAGAACTTCGAATATATTGTATGCGAATTTTGTTTTGGTAGAACTTCTTAGATGATTTTTTGGGACCTTCCGTAATATGAAAATGGCTGATCATTTTTGTTTCGTTCGTCGTTCGATCGCAGATATCGGATATCATCGTTGGCCAGGAGCCGAACGTGACAGCTCGCGAGGCGCTGCTGAGATGGGCGAGACGTTCGACGGCTCGTTACCCGGGAGTTCGCGTGACCGACTTCACCAGCTCTTGGAGGGACGGCCTGGCTTTCAGTGCTCTCTTGCACAGAAATCGTCCCGATCTCGTAGATTGGAGAACAGCGAGGTCGTATCAGGCGCGCGAACGACTCCATCAAGTATTTTACGTCGCCGAGCGCGAGTACGGCGTTACGAGGCTTCTCGATCCCGAAGGTAAGCTGAATCTCTCTCTCTCTCTCTCTTTCTCTCTCTCTCTCTCTCTCTCTCTCTCTCTCTCTCTCTCTCTCTCTCTCTCTCTCTCTCTCTCTCTGTGTGACCACGTTATTGACCCACCGGACACTTCTGATTGGAGATTGAATGAGGCGCGTAACCGTTCGGAAAATATTGCTTGGTCTGAGTACCTGAAGAGCCGAAAGGTGCTTTTGGGAGGGCAGACCTTCAATAAACATTTTTTGCCATTGTATTTTAAAAAATAAAAATATCCGTCAAGCTCATCAGGATCTACAATATTTGGCAAATCAGAGACAAATTAATTATATTATTAGTAGATTATTCGTTCGTAGAAATGGAGCTATTTGATTTTCTAAATGACTAGCTCAGTAGGATTTGCAAATTATTGAAAAAAAAGCTTCGAAGAATGAAGGGTTAGCCCTCCCCCGACCGAGCTGAAATTTTGCACAAACGTTCCTTTTAAAATAACCCCTATAGGGATTTTTGGCGCAATAATTTTTGGTTTTGCTTGGGTCTGTTTGGACGAAACTGAGAGCGCGATAACGTATGGGAAATTCCACTCCATTTCACCTTTCATCACAAGTGAAAAGTAAACCGTTTTAGGCCTGTCGAAGCCGAATTGGAAGTCACAAAATCATTGATAACATTATTGGACATTAAAATGATAAAAAAATTCTAAAAAATATGATTAATTCGAAAAAAAGTACGAGGAAGAATGGGCCCACAATGAGACTGGTCTTAAAAATCATAGAATGGGTAAATATATTTTAGAGAATTTTTTGAAAAGAATAAAAGAAGTCAGTCACCTTTGAAAAAAATTGTTTTCAATTTATGAGAGAAAAAACGTTGACATTGATAATTGATCATTTCCTTCATATTTTTTAACGAAAGTATGCTTCAAAATGAAAAAAATGTATATAGTAACATTTGTCGATATGTCTATTATTATAATTTTTAGGAGTTATAATTAATTATAATTCCGAAAAGAAACGAGACAAAAATCTCAAAATTGATGTGGATATTCCTTTCATGGGGTACAATTTTACATTAAAAAATCCGGAAAACAAAAATAGTCGGGATCCCGGGCTAGGTGAAATGACCTAGAATTTCCCATATATAGGTATGAACGGAGACGTAGCAGATATAGATGTGGTCAGGGTGCGTTAAAAACTTGAAAATTCAATATCTCGAAAACTATTGCGAGTCGCCAGAAATCCCTTGAGGAGTTGTCACAAAATATTAAAAGGAGGGTTTGTGCAAAATTTCTCGATCGGTGAGGGGGGGGGGGGGCTGTCAGAACCTTATCCCGAATGAACTTGGATTCTGGACTTTTGAATGGAGTTTGCATAGTTGCAGTGTAGTGAATGATCTTTTGTTCATTCAATTTTTGAATTCCTTCACTTTCATTATAATCGATTTTTTTTATATTGAGGTCATAGATGTCTGATGAGGATAGAAAAAATTGTTTGGCTGATTTTTGAACCCTGAATCGATGCTAAAAACGTGAGACGTTAGAGAAAAATTGCCACTCGTTGCATTCCAACGGTGTAAACTTCAACATCATACTTTTTATTTTCGTTTATTTTTGAAATTTGTATCATTGTCGACTTGTATTGTCGACTCATCCAGTCATTTTCCTCGAGGATTGAAAATTTCGGGGCCTTGCATCCAAGAATATTCCCTTAATTGAAACGAGAAAAAACATTTCGAATTGAACGGAGATCCATTCGAACTTTCATTTCCAATGGTTAAAAAGGTCGCTTTTTAACAAAGACCACTGGAGCAGAAACATTAACATTGCGAGGCTTTCACTTTCGAGTCGTGATCGAGGATGGAATCCACGTTGTCGTATTTGCTTTCTTGATTTGGGTGCCCTCTCGAAAGGAGAAACCTTTAGTGGTACTTCAAGCTTTTTCCTTTTGCTCTTTCTCTCTTCCTCTCTCTTGCAAAGAAGAGAATCTTTGCTCGACTCGTTTATCGGGGTCTCGTGTCTGGAGCGCTGTCTCTTCTGCAATCTCGTGTTTCCCTCGTTCCGCGAGATCAGAGGTCTGAGAAAGCGTTCCTTGAAGTTCCGCAAGCCCGGCAAGGAATCTCGCGATCTCCATGCGAATCTTTTATTCGTCTCGGAGATTCGCGACCTCGCAATAGGTCAGGCATACTCCCTGAAGGTGCTTTGATTTCTTTTCAAAACGAACTTTCCAATTCAAAAAAATGCCAACCTCTCACGAGAATTCTTGAATGTTCGTCTTTCACAAACTTCCTTGCAAAAAAAAAAAACACATCAGAAAGGATGACAACACATTTCCAATCCCTCCATTATTTGTTTGTCTCCCCATGATGGGTGTCGTCAATCGACAAATATGATGTTAAAGTTGGCATCGTTGGAACGCGAGGAAAATATTTTTTTTTCCAATTGCCAATTGTTTTTCTGGCAAAACAAAGTCTCTGAACTTTTCTAAGATCCTTATCAAGGCCAGAGCCTGAATTAGGAGGACCAAAAAAGTTTTCGGGTATTTTTTTAGAAGGAAAAAAAAACAAGTGAGCCCAGTAAACATGGGGGTATTTTTTCAAGTATATTTGAAATGTATAAAAAAATGTTTCATCATGAAACAATAAATGACTGCAGATTTATCAGTCGATTCCATGCGCGTCTTGCCACTGCAGTCCCCAATCGGCGGGAGAGATGCAGCTCGTAATTCTTGACTTGAACAAAAAAACCAATAAAATTTTTAATTGTCGCATATTTTTCTTCTGGGTGAACTAGAAAAAAGCTGAAAAAATCGGGAAATAAAATGTTTTCTGGGGTTTGAAAAAAAAAACACTGACGTGATATAAAAATGAATTGAAAATCATTTTTCAATGACTTTTTTAGTTCACTTGGAAGAGATTTTTATGCTGAAGAAGATAAATTTTGGTTTGATTCAATCGGTCGTTTAGTTCGTTGCTATCACGCCCGCCAATTTGGAAAATCGTAAGAATGAAAAGTGGAGAAAACGCGCTTCAAAGTTTTGAACACGAGAAAATATCAATTTTTGCTTACCTACACTAATAATCCTCCTCAAAAAACGACACCACTACGAGCTCTAAGTATTATTTTGGAAGACCCTTGAACTTTTTATATGAAATTCGGAGTAGAAGATCTAGCGGCGGAGCACTCACACACCCGCTCGACGCTTCTCTGCTTTTACCCTCGTATCTTCGAAAATATTTACAATTCGCCTCTGTAACTTTGTAAATATATTCTTCGATATTTTATCTATCGATTTAAGCAATAAAAACAACGATTTTTCGGACCTTCTAATTCAGGCCCCGGCCTTAAAAACCTCCAACCTAAATCTATCAAAAGTGATTTTGTATAACGATGAAAACGGAGAAAAACGAAAAAGAAATTTCGTTCCATTCCAACGTTGCAAACTTCGCAACATCAAAAAATTCCAACATCTCACCAGAATTATAAAACGTTCGCCTTGCACAAACTTCCTTGCAAAGATAAAAAAACCACATCAGAAAGAATAACAACAATTTTCTAATTTCTCCATTCCTTTTTCGTCTCTCCATGGTGGATGTCGACAGTCGAAAAATGCCAGCCACTCACGCGAATTTTCAAACGTCTTTCACGAACTTCCTTGCAAAGATAAAGAAAAACCACATCAGAAAGAATATCAACAATTTTCTGATCTCTCCAGTCTTTTTTCGTGTCTCTCCGTGGTGGACTTCGGTACACATCTTTCGGGCATGAGAATGTACATGTGAAAAAATATACACGCAGAGAGACTGCAGCACACATTCCTTTCGGTCACGGTAGCCGGGAGTCACTTCCGGTCGCACTCACACTCCGTGACACACGCTTCAGAGAGCTCTCCTCGAAAATAATTGCCCTTGCCTCACGCGTATATTCCCCGCGAGCGTGTGGGTGCTCCCTTTCTTTATTGTTCGGTGAATCCGTCGGGCAAGCTCTCTCTCTCTCTCTCTCGAAAATACGACGATCCGAAGAAAAGAGAATTTTCATTACAATTAAAATTATGTGTTATAAAAATGATAAAAATCTGTTTGTCTTTCAGATGTCGATACCCCCGAACCGGACGAGAAGTCTCTGATAACGTACATCTCTTCGCTCTACGACGTATTCCCGGAGCCACCGCCGATACATCCACTCTACGACGCCGAGGCCCAACGTCGCTCCGCCGAATATCGCGAGCTCGCAAGCTCCATACATCTGTGGATACGCGAGAAAATCGCCCTGATGCAAGAGAGAGCCTTTCCACCGACGCTCATCGAGATGAAGAAACTCGCGGCCGACAGCTCCAAGTTCAAGAACGAGGAAGTGCCGCCCCGTTATCGCGACAAGCAGAGGCTCACTCACATCTTCCGAGATTTGCAAAAGTACTTCGAGGCCGTTGGAGAAGTCGATATCGAGCCCGAGCTACACATCGAAGTCATAGACAAAAATTGGAATCGCTTGCTTATGCTGCACCAGGAAAGAGAACAGGCTATTATCGACGAGATCAAGCGGTAAGATTTGTTCATCGGTATCCAAAGCCTGACGTTTTGTTTTTTTTTCGCCAGAACAATTTTTCAACACTACCAACGAGCACGTTTACGGATGTTGTGTCCAAAATGAAAAATGGCGATAAAATTTATTAAATTCGATAGGGTATTATGCGAAACGTTTGAAAGGTTGTGTAAAAAATTCACGACGACTAGGAAGCTGGCTACTGAGAAATTAGAATTCACAAATTACACGCAACCTCATGGAAAATGAAGTAACTTTGCAATTATTATGAATGAAGTAACATGGCAAATATTTAAGAATTATCGTTTTTTTTTATTTCAAATATATAAAAAACAAAGGGGGATTAATGGTGCAAGAAACGACGTCGTTCGTGAACGAAAATGAGTAGTTGAATTTCCCGCTACTTTCATTTACTTCAAATACTCATTTTCGTTCACGGACGACGTGGTTTCTTGCACCATAAAGCCACCTTTGTTTTTGATGTATTTGGAATAAAAAAAAAACGATCATTCATAAATATTTGCAAAGTTACTTCGGTTTCGATAAGGCTGCGTGTAATTTTTTAATTCTAATTTCTCTGTAGCCAGCTTCCTAATCGTCGTGAAATTTGTACACAACCTTTCAAATGTTTTACATAATGACTTATCAATTTTTTAAAATTTTATTACCATTTTCAAATTTGGACACAACATCCTTAAGGTGGAACGATCGCGAGCTCTTGATTTTTATAGATTTTGTTCAAATTTACATTGTTCGTATCGTTATGCATGTTTGAGTGAAAGATCAGAACAGTCGACTATGTTGATTGGGAGATAATGGGTTTTTAAATTGCAGCATTGAACACTGCTTGATCTGCATTGACCGAAATCAGGTCACATAATTCGTCGTACCAGTCTATTGTGTTTATAAATTTTTAAAACAAATGTTTAGCTAGCAAATTAGTTAGGAACAGAGTGAAAAAAGTGTGGATTGCCTGTACCATTCAGTTTTGCTAAAAACATTCAGTAACGACAGAATAATTGTCCGTAAAAAATATTTATCCCCTATAATAAGAAGGCATATGGCAACACCGCAGAACAATATTGTTCAATATTTCGAGAAAAAAATTATCTTGTTCCTAAAATTAGAAACTTTTATCATAAAAAAAATATTTGCGTTATAAATATTAATATTTTATATTATCTTCATTAACAAATAAAAGTGTTGGTTAATTAATAACTACTTAAAAACTTTGTTCGGTTAAAAATTACTTTAAAAAAAAATGTATGTCGCAGTGTTATTTTAAATATGTCGCGCAAACTTACGTCATTGGATACGCGAAATGATGCGGTGTTGCCATTTGTCTTCTTATAGGGGACAAATATTTTTTACGGAAAACTATTCTGTCTAAATTCCAATGAAGACCTTGCAGTGTTAGAAGTTGCAATTCAAAAACTCATTATCTCCCATATAAATAGTCGACAGTTCTGAAATTTCACTGAAACATGCATAATGATATGAACAATGTCCGGTTAAAATTTGCACAAAATCTGTAGAAATCAAGAGCGCGCGCTCCTTTTACTTTAAGGTCGATTATACATTTAGACGGTAAAAAATTAACCAATTTTGAGGGATGTTTAATCTAATATATCATTATTCGACATTTATGAAAGTATAGGTATAGTTCAATAGTATATTTAAACCTCCCTTGACACACTGGATCATTTTGGCCCGGACGAATTTGAAATAAAACGCTCACTTTCCCAAAATTGAAAGTTTTCAATCATTTTTCTACAACAATTCAATTTTATACTTTCCGAATTTCAATCATGCACATATATCAAGAAATGTTCAAAGTGTATCCCGGTTTTTTTTTCAATCAAAACCGACCGAATGGTTGTTAATGGCAGGTGGATAAAATACTATCCGGGTCAAATTGACCGAGTGTGTCAAACTCGTAGCCAAATATAAGTGTGTCAAGGAAGGGTTGAGTATACAAAAAAAGGTTGCCGCGGGAGTTGCGAATCTGCGATATGCAAAAAAATTCAAATTTTTTTTAGTTAAAACATGTATACCTCCTACTTGACAGTTATTATAATTACGAAAATGCAAATTTGAGAGAATGGCACGCGTTTACAAAAAATAAATAAACATTCCACGCAAAATTTCCGTAAGATTTGGATTAAAAAAATAGTTTCTTTTCTAATTTTTCAAAAATAATTCTCGTCAAGCAGAAGGTAGCAATATTATCAATATTTTAACCAAGCTTCAGCTTAATCGGCTTGATAGTTTTTGCGTAATCCTGCACGCCAATTACGAAAATGCAGTTTAAAAAACCCATTTGAAGTTTATGTAAAATTTGAATCCAATTGCCCTAGGAACTTGTGGTAACTTATTACTTAAATAATCTGTTACAAAGTAATCCAATGAAAAATTACCGTAGAACTTGTAGTTGTTAGTTGTTAATTTCATTACTTTTTGTCTATCTCTGCCTGCACCCCTGCGGTCTTGCTTCTACTTGCGGCGCGTGCGCCGAATTTTAGGAAATTAGGAAAAATATTCTACATGTATCGTTCTATCGTTTAAAGAAAAGAAAAAAAAAACAAATCGTTTTTCTGATCGTTGTAAATGTATATCCCGCCTTAACTCGCAACATTTTCGTCCGCGCAGCCTTGAAAGATTGCAGCGCCTTGCCGAGAAGGTTCATCGCGAGATGAAATCTACCGATAATCGTCTTGAGGAACTGGAGAGACGAGTCGAGGATGAGGCACGTCGTCTCGATCGGCTTCATCCGCTCGAAGCCAAGCATGCCGTTGACCTGCTGGAACAGGATATACGAAATACCGAAATTCAGATACAAAATATATTCACCGACGTTCATACTCTTACCGAGGGCAGATACAGCCAATCTGCGGATCTCCACAAGAGGTGAGGAACTAACAAAAAAAAACACCAATCTCGGATATATTTATACACACGCGCGCATACCAAGGATAGTTGACGTAAAGTGGAACACTTGTAGCTGATGGAATCTTCCAACGGTCTTTTTGATTCCAAACGACTCAATAAAGATCGATGTTGAGAGCAGTTTTTAGAGCAAACGATTGCGAAGAGAACGCACGCAAAGCGGAGTTTCAAATTAAAATGGACAAGGAATGAGCGACGATTGAGCGGATACGATTTTTAGTCGATGCGACAAATTTTTATTTCTGACGAAAGTTTATCCCTCAGTACGGATTCACCATTAATTTTCCGCCCAAACCCCTCCATTTTCATTAGAAATCGACGGAAGTATGAAAACGCATTTTTCCGGCACAATTTTGAGCTTTGGATGAAAACTCCATGATATACGTAATCGGCGTGAAATTGTCCATCGGATAGGCTCTTAAACAGTATTAAAAGGTGGAAAAAAATATTGTTCACCTTTTTGGCAACTTTTCCAAAATCGCGAAATTTTAAACAACCGTAGCGCCGATTCTATGTGAGTGACATGGATTTATTGGGCGAGTTTTGAAAATGATTTTCATAGACTTAGAGAATGTCGTTGCATTCAACCCGGTAACTTAATTAGTTTTTCCGGAGAATCCACTTGAAAAATGGCCGAAAAAAGAGGCAAAGGGGGTAGGGAAACAATTCACGAAAATCGATGGTTCGATAATTATCGTAAGTCATTAAATCAAACAAAAAATGATAACAAAGAGAATGAGCACAAAGTGGAGTTCCAAATCCAGATTTGAAATTCTGCCAAAAATCGAAAAATCATCAGTACCCCACGAATCCACGGGCATTTCGATGAGAAAACGAAGAATAAGCACAAAGTGGAGTTACAAATCGGAACGAAAACAAATGATCGATGATTCAGTGAAGCTATTTATGTTTGGCCGAGATGGGAACATTTTTAAAAAATTTATTTTCTCCTTTACGAGTCCTTATCGATGTATTTTTATCCCCTGAATCCGAATTCACCATTTATTATCATCCAAACCATTAATTTAAATTAAAAATCTTCAAAAATGTGGAAAAATACGTTTTTCGTGTCTAGTCGACGTATTTTCGAACTCTCGACAAAAACTGTGATATTCGTAATCAGCGGCAAATTTCCCATCAAAAAGACCGTCGAAATGGTTTAAATTGCGTTGCGGAGACTTATTGAGGGGGTTTTGACAGATTTAGAGAATTCCGCTGGGTTTATCCCGATATCGCAATTAGCTTGCCCGGAAAATGCTCTTGAAGAATGGCTGAAAAAGAGGCAAAGGTTATGTATGGAAGAATCCGCGAAAATCGATGGTCCGGCTTTGAAATACTGTCAAAAACCAAAAAATCATCGGAACTCAATTATTTACTGGAGTTTCAAATCCAAAGAGAAAAAAGATGGGCGGCGATTGAGTAAAGAAACTTTTTTTTTACCAAAGTGCGAAAAATATTTGCTTTTGGAATATTTTTGTCTAGATATAGATCGAGATCCATCGATTCTCGAGAATTTTTGATAAAATGGTCGAAAAAGGCATTTTTCGCTTTATTAAAAGTTTAAAAGGTCAAAAAAATAAACCGTGTAAAAGGTAAAAAAAACACATTTTTCGATATATATATATAGCAGGTAGAACCAGCAGATATAGATTGATGTATTTTTACCCCCTCAACACTCACCGACCGTTTATTTCCCCCAAAAAGCTCCACTTTTATTTGAAAAATCGTTAAAAGTGTGTTCCAGGGCGCACTCAAATTAGTCTCACTTTACGTGAAAAAGCCTTTCCACGTATCGCCATCTTATTTTTCATGTTCACCCTGGTCGTGCCTGATGATTAACAATTTAAAAAATGCTCCACAGAGTACAAAAATTGCACCAGCGTTGGGTGGCGCTGCGTTCGCTCTTGCACAAGCGTCTCGTGCAGCCATTATCAGCGGTATCGTTCCCGGTTGAGGAGCGCGTTGTCACGAAACATCGTACGACCGTCCACGAGACTCGTCTCGTCGACACCAATCCGCATTTCCGCAATTTGCACGACTGCATCGACTGGTGCAAGAGCAAACTGAAGCAGCTCCAGGAGGCGGAATACGGTTCGGATTTGCCGAGCGTCCAAAACGAGCTCGATCTTCATCAGCGCGAGCACAAAAACGTCGAACAGTTTCACGCAAAAGTTGACAAATGCGTACACGCGAAGAATAACTTTCACGGGGAGGAGCTCGCCCTCTACAGCCAGCATCTCGGGGCCTTGCAGAAAATTTACGCCGAACTATTGGCGGTGTCGAACAAGAGGCTCTCCGATCTCGACACGCTTCACGATTTCATACAATCGGCGACCGGAGAGCTCGTTTGGCTCAACGCCAAGGAGGAGACCGAGGTTACTCGCGATTGGAGCGACAAGAGCCTCAATGTTCAGAGCATCGAACAGTATTACGAGGTACGTTTTTTTTAAATTCGTTTTCATGCCCCATAGGATAGCTCAAGATATCCATAAAAATGGCTCCACATAAAGAATGACAAATCTCGTTTCGTACCGAGGCTGTATAACTGTTTTAATAGTGGCAATTTATCCTACAAGCAAACATACGGATCTGGAATTGAGGTAAAGTTAGAACGTAGATCGATAAAAATCCCTATAATTTCCAAGCACTATCAACGTATGTTAGATACAAAAATAATTGACAGCGTTTATAAATGCAAATGGGCGGTATTTAGAAAAATGAAGACTGAAAAAAAAACGCGTGTATTCCGATATTGACACGTTGAATTTGAATTGACAGTCGCTGATGAGTGACCTGGAGAAACGCGAGATCCAATTCTCAGCGGTGCAAGATCGGGGCGAGGCTCTGGTTCTGCAACATCATCCGGCAGCCAAAACGATCGAGGCTTACATGTCGGCGATGCAGAGTCAATGGGCGTGGCTGCTGCAACTGACCCTTTGCCTCGAGGTGCATCTGAAACACGCGACTTTCAGTCAGCAATTCTTCAAGGACGTACATCAGGCTGAGCAATGGATCTCGAAGAGGGACGAGATTCTCAATACCGTTTATTCCCAATCGGATTTCACCCTCGACGAGGGTGAACGTCTGCTGAAGGGAATGCAAGAGCTGCGAGAGGAATTGAACAACTACGGTGATCAGGTGCAGCGTCTCGTTGATCAGGCGAAGGACGTTGTGCCGATGAAGCAACGGCGGCAACCAGTCACGAGGCCCCTGCAAGTCACCTGCATATGCAGCTACAAACAAGTCAACGTGAGTCTTTGAGCGTCCTCGCCATCGCATTATATTCAAACTCAACAACCGCGATCTTTTGTTTTTGTCTTTGTAAATTATCGCAGATCTCAATCGAGAAGAACGAGCAGTGCATCGTGTACGACAATTCGGGACGGGTGAAATGGCGCGTGAAGAATTGTCAGGGAGTCGAATCGCCGGTGCCCGGTGTGTGTTTCGCTCTTCAGCCACCGGACAAGGACGCGTTGGACGCGGCCGAGCGTCTGAGACGCCAGTACGATCGTAGCGTGGCACTTTGGCAGCGTAAACAGCTGCGATTGCGACAGAACATGATATTCGCGACGATAAAGGTGGTGAAGGGCTGGGATTTGCCGCAGTTCTTGGCCATGGGTCAGGATCAACGAACGGCCATTAGAAAAGCGTTGAACGAGGACGCGGACAAGCTTCTGTCCGAGGGCGATCCCGTGGATCCGCAATTGCGCCGATTGAGACGGGAAATGGCCGACGTGAATCGGCTCTTCGACGATTTCGAGAAGCGCGCGAGGGCCGAGGAGGAGTCGAAAAATGCCGGTCGCATATTCAACGATCAGGTGTCGAATCTCCAACAGGCCCTCGACGAGGCCGAAAGAATATTAAATTCGCGTATCGCAGCACCGTTGCCGCGCGATCTCGACAGCCTCCATCATCTTGTCCTCGAGCACAAGGATTACGAGCAGAACGTCGGTCGTCTCGCGCCCGAGGTCGACCAATTGCAACAAACGTTCCGCGGCATAACACTCAAGACACCCGCGATGAGAAACAAACTCGACAACGTGATGACCAAGTGGAATCACATCTGCAACGTATCCATCTCGTACATCGAACGACTCAAATGCGTGGAGATTGTGCTCTCGGGACTGGACGAGAACACCGCCGCTATATCCGAATTCGAGATTAAACTCGCCTCGTTCAGCGAGCTACCCGCGGACGTTAAGGGCCTCCAAAACGTCCTCGAGGATCTTATGATACTGCAGAACGCTATCGCCCAACAACAATTGTCGATCGATCAGTTGAACGACGACGCGCACAACGCCCGACGTCTCGTTGAAAAATCCCGACCCAATCATCGCGGTCCTCACGGTGACATGGATCGCCTCGATGCCGAGGTCAATCGGCTCAACGCACGATGGACCAACATCTGCGGGCAACTCGTCGATCGCTTGCGCAGCGCCGAGACCGCATATAGCCTTGCGCAACAATATCGCAGCTCTTATCAGAACGAGGTTGATTTCGTCGACGAGAGCTACAGTAAGCTCGAGAACGTCGCGCCGATGCACAACAAGCCACAGGAATTCGAATTCACCAAGGTATGAGGAACAACGAAGAACTCTGAACGACTTTCCTTATCGAAAGCTTGAGATGAGTCTTGCGATTGAAAATTGTTGGCTGGAAATCAAGGCGGTCCTCTAGTTTCTCGGCTGTTTTTTTACGGCTTTTTCAATAATTTTTTACGGGCAAAGCATCGAAATAATCAATCTCATTTTTTTTGCATAATCTTTATTGACATTTAAATAAGCTTTACAAATTTTTTGAAGTCAAAATATATGATTGAATAAAAGTTATAGTGGCTGACAGAAAGACATCAAGTAAAGGAGGTGCTTGACGGTGACCAAGATTACGGCTGTTCTGCTTATCTGAAATAAAAAAACCAAACGGCATTTTAATCTTCATATTTAAGACTAGCGATTGAACTAGAGTGAATTCTAAATTACAAAAATTGATTTTTTTATACACTTTTGAAAATTACATTCCATTTTTTACTCATTTTTTCTTAAGTTTTTCGCTCGTGCAAAAAAAACTATCGAAGCAATCATGATAATCCTAGTTCAATCGCTGGCTTATAACATATTAAAGATGCTGTATAAGTTTGAACAAGATCGGTGCAGTACTTTCTGAAATATCGTGGTCACCGTTTCGAAAAATGGTGTTTCGAGAAAAACGCGTTTGAAAGTATCCCTGCTCCGTATACCTGCTCCGTTCCAGGGCCGTAACTTGTGAACCACTTCGAATATCGAAAAATTCTTTGGCACACATTTTCTACACATGTTGTAGATGTGATTTATGAAAAAAAATCGATTTTTTTTACCCGAGAAACTAGAGGACCGCGTTAACGAGGATCTTGGCGAGAAAGAGGAAACTCTTTGTGTAATATTTTCCACGTTCTTTCCTTAAGTCGTTATACGCAGTTGCAAGGCCAAAAAAGGCGTTTTTTCGCGATTTTTTTCTGGAAAAGGATTTCATTTGGGCAAAACGAAAAGTATTAGGCAGTGTAGTGGCATCTTTTAGCTTTAGATTGACATTATTTATTTTCAAAAATATTCATTAACATTGCTCCTGTAGGAAGTCTCCTAGAGGTCCCCGAAAAAAAGTGTCCGGCGGTGAGCAAAGTATCTCCGGTTTGGATTATCTAAAATGAAAAAACCAAAAAGATTCTTTTAGGGGATAGATGAATCCAGGTATTGATCGAAGGAATAGTCGAAATTTTAATTTTTGACAATATGGTGGCTCCGGAAAGAAACAATTCTGATTTCCGACCAAGTATTTTTCGTTAAATCGTTGAAAACAAAAATAGAAATAATTATCGGAAATCTTATTCCTTCGATCAATACCTGAAGAATATATCTGACAAGGTTGTGTTAAAATTGCAGACCGATCGGTTGAGCCGTTTTTGAGAAATCGTGCTCACCGACTTTGAAAACATCGTTTTGAGAAAAATGCGTTTGGAGTTTCGCGCGTTTACTCTGGAGCGCTCCGAGCGTCCTTACAAATATGTGTGTATTTCCGAGAATATTCGCTCGATCGATTTGCAATTTTCAGGAAATATACTCACTATTTGTACATTCCGAAAATGCAATTAAAAAAATCGATTTTTTGAAATTTGTAACTGCGTATAACCCGTTAAGAACATTTACGTGCCCCTAGATATTCTACACATTTATTTGTATAAGACTCTTGCGGGTTTTTACCCTGTACATTGATACACTTTTACAGGTTCCTTCTTTTTTTTTGTTAACATTTGTTTTTTGTCCTTTTTCTCCTTTATGTTTTCTTTCTTACCATGCATTCGAAAGCTCTTACATACTCGCACGATTCTTTGATCGGTTTCCCTTGCATTTCTCGATTGAATTTTCCTTTTAGTGCCTCCCCCTTGTACCCTCTTCGCCACCTTTCCAAACCATCCACAACTTGCTTATTCATTTTTTATTTTATTTTCCCGCATACAAGTACGCCTTTCAACCTTTCTTCTTCCTTTCTACAACGCTGGCATAGAGTATCTCCGTATCCCTTTTTTACTTCCTTTTCCTCTATTTCCGCATCTAAACCTAGCCCATGTTTCTAAAGTGTTTTCGTCTATGTCCTTCTCTCCACAGTACTCGTCCATTTCTATACTTTGTTTTCGACTTTTGTACTCCCTACAATACATCGAATTCTCAGGGTTGTTCCAGTCTTGTTGTATTTCCTGGTCGGCTTTGATTCGTACAGCTCTTTCGATTATTTTTCTTACTCCCTTTATATTTTCGTCTCTTATTCTCTGCCATATTACTCCTACTGGGCATATTACGATATCTGTGGTTCCTAATCCTGACCATGCATTTGACCGAAAATAAGACTTTTGTCAAGAGTGGTAAAAATCGAAATTCGACCCTTAAGGGGGTGAAACAGGGGTTTCAAAGTTTGCATGAGACAACACATTTTTGTCAGATTTGCTTGAAATTTGGAGTGTTAACGTTTGTATGAGAAAACATATTTTTTACCAGATTTACTTGAAACTCACCAAAATTATTTTATATATAACACTATATGTTTTTTTCGCTGTTCGGTGCGTGTAGACAGTCAAGTAGTACTTTTAACCCCTTACCTATGTTTCTATTGGAATGTATTTACGCCAAGGTTCAAGCAAATCTGACCAAAAAATATGCTGTCTCGTATGAACTTTAAAACTCCCGTTTAACCCCTGTAAGGGTCGAAATTCGATCTTTACCACTCGTGAAGAAGGTCTTATTTTGGGTCAAATATGAAGACTGCGTGGTCAGAATTAGGGGCCACAGATAGTTTGTTGCTCTTTTCCAGGCTTCTATTCCTATGCCCCTTATTCCCGCCTCAATTCTGCACATTCCACGCGTATGATACTTTCAAAACAGGGATAATCCTAAATTCAGCTATTTGTCATATTATTAAATTTACAATGGAATGATAATTTTGCAGAATTTACTGAACAACGTGGTTGGACGTGCACCAGCGATCGAGGCGGTCAACGTGACGGGTGGAAGATTGATTCGGGAGGGCAAGGTGAGATGAGATTATACAGAGGGACCGAAAAGAGGAACGACAAATATCTGGCAAAAGCGCCAAAGCATATATAGCCTTTATAGCCCATGGTACGAATGTTGCGTGAATGTTGTGTCTAGTCTCTGTTATTCCAAACACCACCACCACTGTAAATATCGTTTCATCATGTTTTTTTTTCCCATAATTTATATATCATCACATGTACAATGTTCGTCAAGAAACAACCTTTCAGCGGACAGGAAACGAACTTTGTCGAAACGTATCGACTTCTACAACCGGTCGTACGCTCCTGGAGAAACATACATCTGTCAACTGTTGTATACCTTCTCTCTAAGGGCTGCAAAAAAAGCAAAAACAGACTGAACCAGGATCTCAATTCTTTTTCTACCTTCTTCTTATTCTTATATTTACATTTATTTGTTCGTATAGATATATATCTACATTCGTGCACATATATATATATATATATATATATATATATATATATATATATATATATATACACACATGTTTGAATTAATGTTCGCTTTAATTGTCTCTAACGATTTCACCACTCTTTTTTTATATTATACACGACTAAAACCACGAATTTTTACGTCACGAATAATATCACGCATCGTTTTTTTTTTTTGGTAACGGGCACTTGGTCTGTCCGTCCTGGACGTTTTTTTTTCTCTCTAATCAACGTGTGCGACATGGAAGAAAAAAAGAAACACCGAAAATCAATCATGCGATTTATTTTTGTTTCTGTTTTTTTTTCACTGATCAAAATGAGTAGCATGGTTGAATGGTGCTTGGGGAAATTTGGGGGCGCTTTTGCCGCGAGCAGGAAGAACAAAGCGAAACGACCATTTGTTTCGCGCGTTAGTTTTTCTCTCTCGCGATTCACTCAAGTTTGACGTACGAATTTGCACGCAGAGAAAGTGATAACCCAGTGTGGTGGAATAAAAAAAGATTAGCGTCGACGAAGCTCTGCTTGCCGAGAATTTTCTTTCTTTCGTTTCCACGCTAGAGTGCAACGATGTTTTTTTTTTCGGTTCACGAGATAGCAAAGTGGGATTAACAAATTGGCGATTGAGTTAACTAGAAAGAATAATTAATTGGATTAATCGTATAACAATGCAAAATTAGAGCAGATAACAAACACCAAATTGGGTTATCACCAGAGGAACTGTGAAAAGGTATTTTACAAATAAAAAAAATGGAAAATAGCGTGCTAGGAAGAAAAAAAGGAACATAGTAACGCAACGCACACGCGGAGAGTGAACAAAAGAGCACATATATATATCGTTAACTGTTGACATATCGCTTCTGGAGCCTGACGGGTAGTGGCCGAGAAGTCTAATTTACTAACCCTAACGGACTAACCGAACAAAACTCTAGATCTATGGGCAGAGACTGAGAGCTTTCAAGGAACAACTCGAAGAGGTGTGCCCCTCGTTGGATGCTTCGGTGAAAAGGCCGCGCAGAAATTCCGTCACGACCGTCGATAACGTCGCACACGATCTCGACATCCTCAACAGACGTTACTCGACCCTTGTCACCTTGCTCCAGGATCGCTCGAGAAAGTTCGTTCAGCTTCATCCCGACGATTTGACTTTGCAGGTTAGTCGCTTCAATCGCTACATTCCTACCTTGTTCTAGATCTATGGTTACTAAAATCCTGGAGACACTTGATGTTTCGGACGTATTTTTTTCTAAAGTACGTTTTTATTAGGAAACGCGGTGTTCTTTTTATCATTGATTATTTAATGAAAAAAAGGTTTTATTATTGAATATTGAATAAAAAATGGTGCAAAAAATGTATTCGTAAGGGATCCTCGAATCAAATTTTTGAAGCAGTACACCATCCAAGTCCACCAAGCCCGTTTCGGCAAAATATTTAGTAAAATAATTGTGGCTGAAATAAAACATTTTATTTTTCATGACGTTCAAGTTTGCATCGTGATAATGCAACGATATTCTTTTAAATTCTTTCTCTATTTCTATCATTAGGCTTTTTTTAATTGAGGTCGTTACTTTCCAACAATACGTAAAAACGATTTAGCGATTTTCACATCCTAAATAGGCCAAAAAAATGAAGTAACAAAAAATAATCCATTTTCGTTGCATCCAAACGATGTAACCTTCAACGTCATAATTTTTCTCGCTGTAGGCAAGCCTTTTTTCCGTTTTGTCGGTCTTTCGAAGTTTACTTTTTCATTCGCAACGATGCAAACATTCAGCGTGTTTGAAACTTTGTTGCATGACAAACAGCAAAGTCAAATACGCGGGCTATTTTCATTCGTCGATAAAACCCGATCAAACGTGTGATTTGATTGACAGACGAGTGCAAACTTGATATTGCAGGGTAAACTCGTGCTAGAGCAATTAATCCTCTAGTCACGCACTCGGGACGCTCTCAGATATTTTGGGTTCGTGATCAACCTTTGCACGTTGCAGAATTCGTCGTGGCTTGTACGTTTCGAAAATAGAATTAATCCGACCGACTTAATTCACCGATGGACAAAAAAAGGCAAGCGCGAGAGCGCAAGAGGGGGGAGGGGGGATATCTTTGCGCCAAGTTGACACGGGAAAAAATGTACGTGAATCGTAACGAACCTCCGCCCATTCTATTTCGACACTTTTTCTTTACAATACAATTGCACGTGTGTGTAACGAGACGAGACTTTTGAAACGTTGAGCTATCACGCGATTGTCGATCACGTCGACGCGGAAACTCGTTACGTGTCTACATTCAATTCCGTCCAATTCTGAGAGCCCTCGAAAGCCTTTTACCGAGTCAAAACATTCGCCGAGCGTTTCGCAAATATCGCGACGCCTCGTGTACACGATTTGGGTCAATTGAATGCCAAGATTTAGAAAAAATAAAAACGTTTGGACGAGAATCTCAAAGTGAAAGTGTTGAAATGCGATGCGAATTAGAAACTCCCATCCATATATAGGAAAAAGGTAAATAATAATAATGAAAACGTACATAATTTATGTACACCAGCAACACAAACCCGACGACGTTTAATTTTGCATCTTTGGAGTGCAACGAAAATCAATTTTTTTTAAATAACTCAGTTTGTTTGGCTGTGCAAAACTCACTGAAATCTTTTTACGTATTCTTATCAGAGATTTATCACCTCAATTCGCAAAAAAGGCTTTGGATAACGATAAAAATGAATAAAAAAATGTCTTGCACTCCAACGATGCAAATTTCAACGTCGTCAAACTCGAACAATTTCCAACATAGTTTACCCAAATATGGTCGTAGTCGTTTGTTTTTACATTTTTTTACGAACACGCACTATTTTCCTTCGCCAGGCTACGAAAAAGAGAAAAAGATTTGAAAACATGAATCCTGGAATATGCCAGGGATAAAACGGTTTTTTTAAACCGTTGACCACGACGAATTTTCTCCATCATTACGTATCTCCGACCCTCGCCATGCGCGATTCCATCAGCCAGTTAGGATAAAAAGAATCCGAGGGAAAATTCAGATTACACGTACACGAAATTCTCCTGATTTTTAACGCGCATCGCTCAACCGGTTTTGAAGAATTTTATTCGGTCGCCTCGGTCGAAACCCAACTGGCTCTAGCTAACAGGCTTCCGCGATGACGTTATAACGAGAACGTCAATGTCAATCCGGGTACCCTATATATTCATCAATGACATCATATTTATTTTTGAACCACACTCATACGGTATTCGCGAGAATATATTTTTTTCTTACTCGACAAGTTCCTGGGAGAGTACGTTCTCTTTTTTTTTTTTATCGTCATGCATTGTGGGTTGACACATCATGATTAATTATGTATGGAGCTATTAAACGTTATTGAGAGTTGAATTCAGATCGGCTGCGTGTGGGCTACAACGGAAGTATTTTTTTTTAAATACGTTCTCCCTTCGACTGTTTTCCATGATTTTTATTTTCTTCGGTTTATCGTGAAAAAAGGAGGTCGCGTCAAATTGGCAGGTGACATTGTAATGTTGAATGGATTTTTCGCAATATTTTATCGACGGGAGATTGGCGATGAAAATTTCGAATCGTAGTAATCGATAATCGCTGTCGAGAGATACGGCAATTTTTTTGAGATTTTATGGTCGTCTCTCGACGGTGCGATACTGCGAGCGCGGGATCAATAAGAACGAGAAGTGGGTAGGGATAACGCAGTACCGGCGCGACATGCCGGCATTGGCCATCGCGTAGGTGTTCAAGATTGCCCGCTGTCCTTGTCGCCCATAAATGTTCTCATTATTCTCGAACATGTATTACGGATAATAACACACTGATGCAAACATACGTCTTCAATATAACCATCGGAAAGACAAGAGGAAATGAAATTTGTCGATTTTTTATGCTGCGCGATATTCTCGCGAGTGCGGGTAGATCGTAACTCAAGAATTTATACGGTGTATCGATTTTTTAGCGAGAAATTTCTCGTTGCGTCAAAAAAATAGGTTGATCGTAAAATTTGGAAAAAGAACGAGACGAATAGGCAATTATTTTGGAACGCGTCTATAAATAATCCTTAATGGGAATTTTAATGACGTTGAAGTTTGCATCGTTGGAATGCAACGACATTTTTTTTTACTACTCAATTTTCTTTTGCCTATTTGGGCTGTGAAAATCGCTCAAACGTTTCTACGTATTCTTATTAGAAATGTTCGATCTGAATTTGCAAAAAAAAATTTGGATATTGATAAAAATAAGAAAATAAAAAATTAAGAGACAAAAAATTTCGTTGCGTTACAACGATGCAAACTTCAACGTCAAGGAAAATTAATCGTTTTAATTGCCCAACTCTTTTTCGGCCGATTTAGGCTGTGAAAATCGCTCAACCGTTTTCACGTATTTTTATCAGAGATTAATTATCTCAAGTCGCAAATAAAAATGCTTGCGATTATTATAAAAATAAAGAAAAATCGTTGGAGTGCAACGATAGTTAATTCTTTTTAGATGTTCAATTTTTTTCGCTCTATTCGGGTGGCGAAAATTTCTCAAGCATATTCATGACGTTGTAGCTTGCATCGTTGGAGTGTGACGAAAATTAATTCTTTTTAATTGATCAATGTTTCTGCTTTCGCTGATTTAGACTGTGAAAAATCACTCAAACCTTTGTACTCATTTTTATTGGAAATTTATGACCTCAATTCGCAAAAAAAGGTTTTGGAAAATGATGAAGAAAAATAATCGTTGCACTCCAACGATGCAGACTTCAACGTCGTACATTATCACGTACTCTTATTAGAAATTTATGACCTCAATTCGCAAATAAAAAGCCTTTGGATTATTATAATAATAGCTAAATGATAAATGGAGGAAAAATCGTTGCATCGTTGGAGTGCAACGATAATTAATTCTTTTTAATTACTCAATTTTTTTGTTCCGCCGATGTAGGCTGTGAAAATCACATAACCGTCTTTACGTGTTCTTGTTAGAGATTTATCACATTAATTTGCAAATAAAAAGGTAAATAATGATCAAAATTAAGAAATGAGAAATAAGCAAAAAAAAATCGTTGCATTCTAACGATGCAGACTTGAACGTCATGCATTTTATTCCTAATTTCAAGCATACAAATGACCATTTTTATTAATTTCCCTACGCAATGTTCTTCACGTTTGAACGATGAAAGGCTGAATAATTTTTTGTTTTAATAGTCGTCCGCAGGCTTATCAGTTCTAGAAGTAGTGAGCGTGCTTCGGAAAATAAGCATACACTTCTCGTCAGGGTCATAGTTTGAGAAACGGGATGCCCAACGACTGGAGCGATTTACATTGGAGGCTTATCAATTCAACATATCAGTATTGGCGGATAACGATAAATCTACTCGTGCTCCCTTTCCTTCGTCTATTTGGCGTTTTTCGACGGGCTTCTGTTTGTTCGCCACGGGAACGTGTTTGACACCGTTCGCTGGTGCAATCGCGCGATATATACTCAAGATGCACCTGCACGCGCAAAAAAGGAGCAGTGATGAAGATAAGAGAAGAAATAAAAAGCACCGAAAATCGCGATTCATTCGAATTCGAAAGGGAGCAAGAAAAGTTGATATCGAGTGCTCGAGGGGCGCGCTGGAAGTGCGCGGTCAGTCGCTGTCTTTCTGCTCAGTCGCGTCGGCGAGTCAGAGCCGCGCGGACGTTGTTGCGATTGCTGCGTACCGAGCAAAGTCACCTATCGATTTTCTTTCGTAAGAGCACGTGTCTTCGTTTTTCATTAATTAGAAGATTAAAAAAAAAAAAAAGTGTCATCGAGGCGACCCGAGAGTGAAACATTTTTCGACGATTTTCGATCGAACTATTTGAAATTCGCAAATTGCGTCAACAGTTCGAAAATTCGTTCAATACGGCGTTAGTGACTGTACGAATGGCCAAGCTCGGTGCTAGTGTCCCAAAAACGTGGGAAGAAAATTTCCATCGATTTTTCTCGATTAATATCGAATAATAAAGTTGCGGATTTCGTGGCAACGCGAAGTTTGCCTCCGAGTTGTTGTTACTACGTTGAAACAAGGCGGATTCCTTCATAATTTTTATGCATTTAACCGTGATAAGATTTTCGATTCACTTTATCGTGTTATCCGCGTTGAAGGAAATTTACAATGATCGCGCGAGAACGTCGATAAAATTAACCTTTCGAATCCCCTTACCTCGATCAAATCGATGCTTTTGAATTTGTATTTCTCTCGATCGCGATCGGCGTTCGCCTTGGCACTTTTATCTTCGGAGATTTTAACTGCCTGACGTGAATTTCGTGTTATTTAAAACGTATTGTGTTTATGACCCTACAGTGGATAAGACGGAAAAACAACAAGATTAGTGGATTTTTTTTGCCGCATTTATAATGTGCCTTTACTAAGTGGAGCATCAAGATGCCTGTGCAAAGAAGGTTCATTCGCAAGGTATTTCTCGTTTAGTGATACGCAATTAAAACCATACGAATAACGTCGTACGCTCTTTCCCGAACGAGATTTGCAGCAACAAACTCACATTTTCGGCAGACGCAAGCTCGAGGCTATTTTGGTGTGCCGGGAGCAATTTCTGCCAAGTCGCGTGAATATTTATTCGAGACATTGTTTCGTGAAAATTGGACCGAGAGGATTAAGACGAGAAAAGCGAGAAAAGAAAAACACGTGGCAATGATTTGACGGTTCAAAGAACTTTTCAGATATCTCGTTATCTTGGGCTTATTGGCAGCTGGGAAACATACTGCTTGCTCCTTGTGTTCTTTATCGAAGTCTGCTCTAGTCTCGTTTGTAAACGAGAAGAAATAAACGAAAGAGAATACTTTCGTCGCTGGAGTTTTTGAGCTCTTTGAAATCCAACGATACTTGTTGTAATCTCCGTTATCAACTTCGTATCTTCAATTGATAATAATATTTCGCATGCATTTTCACCTCTTTTAATTCGGCGCTGCTTTCTCTTTTGTATAAAAAAAATTCTTCGTCACCGCGAATTATTTTTTTCTATTTATTATCTTATTTTAATATATTTTTATATTTAATATTTTGTTTTTATATTTTTCATATTTAAAAGTAACTTTTTATATTTATTATTTTATTTTTGTATTTTTTATATGTATTATTTCGGTTTTATATTTTATTTTTTATTTTCATCATCGTGAAAATAAAAATTTGCCTTTGCCGGGGCCAAAATTCCTCTTGGCGATGTTAAGCTCTTCTCCTCGAATTGTTGTGATTAATTCTTTATTTTTTTTTTCAACGGGTCACTTGGTCGAGCTCACCAATTGAGTAGCTAAATCAGCGCGTTTCTTTTTCGTCGCTCGACGAAGTCATGAAAACAGAAGTTATGTTCTCCTCCTCTCAAAGCTCGGCAGAATTTTAGTAATTAATAGGAATACGTGCCTTCATATATGTACATTTTTTTTCCTTACACGCGAAATAATAATGCTCTGAAATTCGAATGATTTAGGGTTCGTGAAAATAACGTGGGAGATTCGGCGCGGTCGGGAATAGTATTCGTCCGTTTCGCAATAAACTTTTCTGTCACTGCTCCAAACTCGTCTCGTTGCGCAATCATAACAAGCAATCAAGTTCAACGAGCAGGTTGTTCGCTAGCTGGCACGTGTGATGTCATCGACCAACGTTCGAAGCGATCGAGTATAATGTTCTCACGCATATTCACATTTACTCGTTGTGCTCTTCTCCATATCCGCCGGTCACACTCCAAAACTTTTTTTCAAACGAATTCATTTCTTTTCTTTATATACCCGACGACCGTTTTCCTTGGATCATTAAATTAGAAGCACACCGGGGATTCGAGTAGAGTTTAAATTGATATACATTCGAAGGCTAATTGTGTTGCGGGAATTAAAAAAGTTTTAATCGGTAGCACATGGTGGGAGATGGGAAATAAGCTTTGGGGATCCGCTGCTAAAAATGTTTTAGCAATGGAAAAGAATAGGAGGTTCCCGTATGATAAAACATTGAACAAGCCGTAGAATATAAATAACGCATACCCTCTCGTTTTAATCGTCGACTTATGACTCGTGACCAACTTTTGCAATAGTAAAACAAAAAGTGATACTTCAGAATCGAGGTTAATGTTTCTTCGTATGTTCTTTTTTTATCCTACAATAGCAGGCAAATTCCCATGCACGAGACATTAACTCATTTTAGTGTGCCAGGGTCGCTGCGGTTGTGGATCAACTGATAACACCGCGAATTATTGCGATTGTTGTTTTGTTATTCTGGTTTTTGTTTCCGTTGGTATTTCTGAGGGATTATCGCAGTAACGGGTTAAAAAATAGCTGCTTCTCGCGATTTTTTTTTTTCGATGATTAAAATACCCTAATCAGTCTCATTTTTTATGTCAAATCAAAACACTCGCGAAGCATAGACAATACATTTTTAAACGTTTATTTTCATTTTTACATTTATTTTAACGGTTGAAAATGTCTTCGAAAAAAACGGAGTCCTCACGGTGCACACGGTTGTGGCCGTAAATATAATCTGAAACTGAATTTGTAAGAAAATTATCGCTATGGAGGTTTTTTTTATATACAAATTGACAAAATGGCGGCTGTTTGAAAAAGAAATATCGAATTTAACCTGTTTTTTTTGTCGACAGTTTTTCGTTAAACAAAATATGAATATTAAAAAAAGCTTCCATAGCAAGATAAAAGTGGCGTGAAGAATGTTGTATCAAAATTTGAGACGGAACGCTTGAAAACCCTTCCTTTGAGAATGTACACCGTTTTGAAGAACGACATTCCGAGAAAACCGCGTCTTTTCGCGCCGGGTCTCACGCAACTGGTCGAATCCCTTTTTCTGAGAAAGGCTGTAGCAACCGTAATAATTTGAATTTCGTCCCAAAAATTGAACAGCATGTTTATAACCGTCTATACTATCGGATAATGCAAAAGAAATCTTTTTATTTATTTTACACTGTAATGATCCCTTAACTGATTCACCTAAAAATGCAAAATCGTGTGTCAGAAGAAACCCCCTTTGAAGTATCGGTAATTCTTTAAATAAGTGACTTTTCCGAAAAATGAGGCTAAATGCTATTTTTTTGCTATTTTCTCATTTATTGGGTTACAAATGATGATATTCAGTCAGGGAAGCAGAAATTTTGCATCAAACATTTTTACACGAGCAAAAAATCGTTGAAAATAATTTGGAATTTTTCAAAAACCCAAACAAGCCCAATTTAGGCGTCGAAATGTTCGAAAATGCCCTATTTTATCACGTGTTTCCGCGAACTTCAAAACCCTATACATTTTTATTGGGGGGGGGGGGGGGGGGGGGGGAATGAATTTCAGCTTCCTCTGACTGAATATTATCATTTGAAACCGAATAAATAAGAAAATAGCGAAAAAATAATTTTACGCTCAATTTTCGGAAAAGTCACTTATCCAAAGAATTACCAAAGTATCTCGAAGTTGTTTAAATTCGAAACGAGTTTCTTCAAACGCGAAAAGTTCAAACAAACTGACGTTTGAAATACTTTTTGGCCATTCAGACAAAAAGTTTTACAATTAACGAAAACACATTACCAAATTTCTGTTATCTTCGGCAATTAAATATTTCTTGAAATATTTCAATATATTTTTGAAATATTTCTTGAAATTCTGGTCGATAAAATACAATTATAACCGTTCAACAGATTTAAAAGTGATAAAAATAGTTTCCTATGCAAAAGTCACCAATATGTCGTTTAGGAGCGAACAATTTGCGAATTTTCCAATACACGATCATTCACTAATGAAAATGAGCCTGGCACTCCACGTGACAGACTCTGATGCCCGATGCACCGTCCGTCCTAAATAACAGAACCGAATACAAACGTCATTGCAAAATAAAACTACACAAAGACCAAATTACCAACAAAAAAAATGACGTGTCTCTCACGCCAGCTGATTTCGCGAGACAGACTTCGCTCTCGTCTCAAACTTCCAACTCGAAGGAGGAAGAGCTTCCTCGGGCGAGTAGGAGGGACGAATTTATTAATAGACAATTTTTTTTTCGCGATGTATAGCGCACGAGATGTTTCGGTTCAGTTTTCCCCGGCAGTCCGGTTAGAATGCGTTTATTGAAAACGCGCCCGCCACTATCGGACTACGCGACTTCCGTTGCGCTATTGCATTTTTTTATAACGTCTTGAAGAATTAGAACAAAAAAACCGCCACGACGTGACCATTAATGCCAGTGATATCGTTCGTGGCGTGATTTTTTTTCCGCCTGCGTTTCTACCAACGTGATACCGCGTGCATTTGTGCGTCAAACACTCTTGCCAAGCGTTAGTCGAGAACTGACGGATCAGGCCGATGGCTCAAACGTTGGTCGAGTCTGACTTTGACAAACGAACAAACGCGTTTGATTGTGGCTACGTAATTTTTTCTTTTCACGAATTCACGAACGTGTTTGCCGGAAGTCGCGTCTTTTGAATCGTGTCGTGGAGACCGAGAAAAAATGTACGTGGACAATGCTAACTGTGTCGTATCTGTTGTCGCTGCTGTTTCAGCGAGTCCTTCAGGAGCAAAGGCCACTACGCACTTTCCGCACCGAGTTTAACATCTACGAGAGCACGACGAGCGAGGAGAGATATACCTCGACAACCACCCATTACACACAGTCGCAGTGAGTTGATAAAGAATGATGGTCATTGAATCAAACGCTCGTTTAGATTTGAAGCGCAATTTCGCCCGGGGTACGAGTATGAAAAATACCGAGCCCGATTATTCGAATCGTTTTTCGGGCTATGTCCGTTTTTCGCTTTCCATTGGCGTTATTATTCGGCTTTGAACCCGACATCATCTACGAGGGAAGCGTTTATGAGATTCTTGCGATACTAATCGCAAGAATCTCATTTGAAAATATTTCTTTACACTAGTAACAAAAAAATTTGGTGTTGGGGAGCAGTAAGCAAAAGGGCTTTAGGGACAACACCACTCTAGTGGCAGAAAATAAGGCCTAACTTTGACAACTTATTTTGGGAGTATAGAAAAAAGGAATAGGATTTATTTTGAGGGGGTTTATTTAACACATATTAAAGTATTTAAAAAAAATGCATTATAATTGTCATACAAAATGGCGGTGACAGAGTCCCCTATTGAAAAACGTGTTTTTTACAATGAGCTTCACAGGGGGATGGTTTTTTCGTAAAGTATAAGACCTGGAACAGAAACCAAAAAAAAATATAATCTATATATTATTGGCTATGGGACTACGTAAGGATTTTTCAAATCAAATTGAAAAAATGGCGCACTTTGAAAGAAATAAATCAATTTTTTGCCCAAAAAATGAGCAGTAAATTGTTTATAAAAAAAAAGTTTACATTTAATCAAAAAAACGGCTACGTACTCCCATAGAGAATGTCATTGCGAAGCTACTATCAAAATTTCAAATCGATGCATGCAACAGTGTTCGCGTAATCCGTTCTCCCAGTTTGATAAAAAGTGGTTCCGAAAAAAGCACGTTTACAGTTGTACGAGGCGCCTGAAAGAAGTCCGAGGCGCTGCGGCAAAATCAATAATTGAACCTCAAAAAAAATCGCTACACGACCAATTGCATATTGTTTTTATGACCCCAAAGTATTTTTGAAGCAAAAAAACGATTCTTCCAAAATCCTAGAGCGGTGTTATCCCTTAATCGACAAGATTCTATTTATATTTTCGTTATTATCTGAGAGTTTTTACATGGCGACTAATGACAATTAATGAAGTTTGCATCGTTGAAATGCAACGATATATATTTTTTTTAATGTTCTCTATTTTGATCAGTACATTAATCTTTTTTTTTAAACTAAGCGTCGTAAATATCCAGTAGCAATACGTGCAAACGATTGCGCGAATTTTACTTCCCAAACTGGCAAAAAAAATTGTGTAATTAAAAAGAAATAATTTTCGTTGCAGTCTAACGATGCAAACTTCAACGTCATGATAATAATCGGTTTTCGTAAAAATCTCGTTGTTTGTGTGTTCCTAACAGTGGTATTGAAGTTTGCATCGTTGGAATGCAGTGAAAATATTTTTTTTCCCTTTTGCCCATCTGTAGGCTACAAAAAAAGCTGGAGCATTTTTTAAGATCCTTATCAAAGATCCATAATTCAAACCTGCCAAAAAAGAGTTTAGCTAGTAATAAAAATAACGTATAAAAATAAAAAAAAAGTGGCCTTCCAGCAATGCAAACTTCAACACCGAATCAAGCAATAGCTACTGTGCTGCCCGACGCGAACTCGATCGCTTTTCAATTCAGAAAGCGGTAATTCCCCAATTAGTATAAAATCAATACACTTCACTAAGAGTTCTTCGCTCTCACATGCCATCTTCTTCCTCAGCTTGATCCCGTGGATTCGTCCATTACAGATCTCGACCATTGTTTCTCAGCCCCCCCCCCCCTAAAATAAACAATATCCAAAATGAATCTAATTCGCTTGAAACGATCGACAGATATTCGAGCGAGCGTCACGACTCGTCGACAGCGACATCGAGCGAGGCGCATCGTCAGCAGCAGCATGTCTCGTCACGGGAATCGTCGCCTCTCAAGAGGCCCCACGGGACCAAGGACATCGATTACGTCTCGACGAACGGTGATAAGTCTCGGGAGGTCGTCGAGATCGATTATTCCCGTTCGCCACGTAAAATTGCCACGAGCACGGTGCAATTTAGCGAGACTCGTAACGCGATGAAGACCGAGAGAAGCGTAGACGCGAACGACGCGACGGACAATATAATAGAATCGAGGGGCATAGTTGATCCGAGTACGGGTGAGGTTATAACGGTCGGTGAGGCGATAAGCCGCCGCGTACTGGACGTTAGGACAGGTAGAATAGCAACGAGAACGAGCGAGTCGTTGTCGAGCGATGTTAGAGCCGAGAGCGTCAGTATTTCGGACGCGGCACGTATGAATCTCATTGATTCGGAGCTCGCGAGTCGTTTGTTAGGACCATGCGGTTATACCGAGGACGGACGTCGGGTCTCGTTGCTCGAGGCTATACAGCGCGAACTTTTGGAAGCTGAACGGGGCGACGATAGAGTCAAGGTAACGTACGTCAGTAATACCGTTGGTCATAGCGTTGCAGATGCGATCACGAGGGGTTTCTTGGATCCGGATACGGGTCTTTATTTAACGGAGAATAACGAGAGTATAACGATCGAGGATGCTTATTCGCGCGGTTATTTGATAAGAATCGATCGTACGGTGAAGATACGCCGTGGATCGTTGGCCCTAGCCGACGCGGTCTCGCAGGGTCTCGTTGACGAGAGACATGGCCACGTTGTCGATCGCAACACCGGTCACAGTTATTCCCTCGACGTCGCGATCGAGCGCGGCATCGTCGATCCGGACATTCGCGAAATCGTCGACACGAGAAACGACACGAAAATCACGCTCAGCGATGCCATCAAGGAGGGCATTATCAATCCGAAGATTGGCAAGTACGTTAACGAGGCTATCGAGAAGTTGAGCTTCAAGGAGGCCCGTAGGAGACGACTCATCGTCAAACCCATGACACTCAAGGACTGCTGCGATTTGGAGATTATCGACGCGAACGGTCGAATATCCAGTCCAGCTGGAAGAACGAAGATCGGCATAATTGAGGCTGTAACCACGGGTGTTTTGGATTCCGACGGTGTTAAATCCGTCACCGATACTCGCACCGGCCATTTGTTGACGCTCTCGGAAGCTCTAGCGATGGGCATCGTACAGCACGACGGCTATTTCCGCGACATGATCAACGACGATTTGATCACCATTCCCCAAGCCGTCGATCGCGGCCTCATCACGTCTGTCGCCCAAAAGTCGATATTCGACATAGACGGCTTCAAAGATCCGATCAGCGGCGAATTCGTCAGTTTCAATAGTGCCCTCCTGAAGGGTCTCGTGAGCCCGAAGAACGGCGGAAGTTTCGTGGTCGACACGGAAACGGGTAGAACGGTCTCGTTCAAAGAAGCCATCGAACTCGGACACGCCAGGCCCGAGGTTATGGAGATGCTGAATCGCGGTATCGGCGTCACTTACGACGGGCGCGAGCTCAGCGTCGTCGAGGCCGTGCTGAACGGCTTCTTGGATCCGAGGAGCGGCCAATTGTTGAATCCGCGCACCGGACAACAGGTGCCCCTCGAGGATGCGATAAAACGTGCTCTCGTTACGCCCGACGGTGCTGCACTGCTCGCCAGTCTATTGAATATAACCGTAACCACCCAAACCGTTACGAAAACGATCAAGAAATACGTGACCGTCACAGCCGAGGGTGAGACAATCACGAGGGACTACAAAATCTCATACCACGAGGCCCTCGAGAGAAACCTGATCGACCTGAGAAATGACGAATTCCGGGATCCCGATGGCGGCAAGGTGCTGACAATTTCGGCCGCCATCAGGGAAGGCTTGCTCGGTCCGGAGAACGCCTCGTTCGAACAACCGGAAAGGCCATCGCCCAAAAAAACCCGCGATATACCGTCCAAACAAATGATCTTTGAGTCCACGCTTTACGCGAGAGTCGGTGACGATTTTCAGCCCGAAAGGACTCTGTCCCCACCAAGAGCTGTGGGTACGACGACCACCATTATCACCCACAATGTTGTACCAAGCGAAACGACCGGAGTATCCGTAGATAGCTCGATCAAGGAGACGACTGAGCACGCAACGTCAAACGTACGAATGGAGGTTGATCGATCAACGTTACTATCCGATTCCGTGGACGTCTCATCTCCCGCGAGGGGCACTTCGAGCGTCGTGACGAAAACGAGGCTGGACATGCCCAAAAAGGATTCTCGCGAGTCCGAAATTACAGGACCGTCGTCACCGGTGGAAAGAGAGCGCGGAATCGTTCGTGACGATACGATTTCGAAGAGCGACGAGTCACAAGCCATGGACGCGGAGTATATCGGTGAAAAAACGACCGAGACAAATTATACCATGGAATCAAAGTTGTTCATCAATCGCGATGCAGCCGCGACGGAGAAGAAAGTTTTCGAATTGCCGAGCGAGGGTTGGACGCTCGCTGAAGCTATAGAGCAACACTTTTTCGATCCCGTCACCGGCCTCTTCATAATACCCGGCACCGACAGACTCGTATCCTTCGAGGAATGCGTCAAACTCGAGATAATCAATCCCAAATCGGCGATCGTCGTCGATCCCAACAACGGCCGCAAAGTTACCCTCCTCCGAAGCTTGGAGAAAAACATACTCGACTCGACCGGGCACTACGTCGTACTCTCGAGATTGTCGATGAAAGAAGCGATCGAGCGACATCTCGTGATACTCGAGCACACGAGTGTTCCCGTGGAAAAAGCGAATCCGAGACTTTTGCAAATAACGAGAGTGAGCGGAGAACCGGACAGAGTCGAAGTGACGCGCGTAGACGATCCGTCGAAAGCCACGGAGATCCAAGTGTCCGAGGAGTCGTTCACGTGCGATCCTGTACAAGTCACCCCGGGTATCATATACGATCCGTCGACGGCCCTCGTTATATTTACCGACACGGGAAAATCGGCAAACATCTTGGCAGCCGTTAACGAAGGTACGATCAGATTCGACGCCGTCGTAGTGAAAGATCCCAAAACCGGCCAAGATATCGGTGTCAAGGAGGCCATAGAGCGAGGTATATTGGATCCCAAGAGCGGCGATTACACGGACTCGACCGGGCGTAATATATCGTTAGTCGACGCGGCTAGATTCGGCGTCGTTGGAGTTTTGGGCACGCCTCTCGTTGCCGCAGCGGCCGCTGTCGAGGCCGTCAAGAGAGCCATGGTCAAAGATCCGAGAACCGGCGAAACTGTACCTCGCGAAGTTGCCATCGAGCGCGGACTCGTTCAACCGGAAAGACCCAACGTTACGGAGATTGCGAAAACTTCCACGAGCTTGGAACAATCTCGAGAAGAAATTGACGTTTCCGCGAATCGGGAAGAAGCGAGAATCGTGACGAAAATAATCGCCGATGATTCGGGAGTGACGATAAAGATCCACGCACCGTCCGAGAGCCGCGAAATCGACGAGGACGCAAAGTTGGCGCCGAAAGACGTCGGCGCAACTGTAAGGATCGCTACGGAGGGAACAGCCACGAGTTCGTCGTTTGCCGAGAAAACGAGAAATCGCGTCACCACCGAGCCAAAGTACCAAGTAACCATAGGAAGGGCACGTTCCGTCTCTCAGAGCCCCGAGCGCGACGCTCGACCTATAGTGTTGCAAAAGATGCGCAAGAAAATCGTTAATCCTCGAGAAGCAGTGGAGACCGGCTTGATCGACGAGGAAACGGCCCGGACGCTCGAACGAGTGATTCCCGAGGTTGACGGCGAGACGCAAGACGTAACGGACGTTATGAGAGCCAAAAACGTGAATCCGGACGATGGTAGAGTCAAGGACCCCCAAAGCGGCGACGTTCTTTCCCTGAGGGAGGCCATAGAACGCGGAATCGTGGATACCGAGAGTGCCAACATACTCGTACCGTTGGCTGCGAGTTTATCCGTGCCTGGGCTCTACAAGCAGGGCCTGCTCGATCCTCGGGAGAACAAGATCATCCATCCGGAGACTGGACAACTTTTGAGCCTCAACGAGGCGATCGTTTGCGAAATTGTCGACGCTTCGTCGAGATTGTCCGAAGCTAATGGAAATCTGACGATCGCCCGAGGCATCGAGACAGACGTGGTGGACGGTGAGGGATCAACCGTGAATTTGAATGGCGCGAAGCTCAAGCTGCTCGAGGCCGTCGAGAAAAATGGATTCGAGTCGGAAAAATCGCTCGGCGAGAATTCTCTCGCTCCTCTAGGCATGACATTCGCTCTTGCTCTCAAGCGAGGGCTCGTTCATCCGGAAAAACGGGAAATAACGCATCCTATAACCGGGCAAACGATGAGCCTCGAGGAAGCTGTCGAGAGCGGTTTCATAATGTCTCTGCCGCATCCTTCGACGTCCGACAGCGTCGAATTGACGAGAGCCATCGAGGAAGGCCTCATCGACGGGGAAACGTCGACGTTCACCCATCCAGCCAGCGGCAAAGTTGTTCCCATCGACGAGGCTCTGGAAACGGGTCTGCTCGTCGTCGAGAGCAGCGCGCGAAGAAATGCGAGCATTGCTGCCGTTACCGAAACCGTTACGACTTATCACACCGTGACTACGAAGACCGTGGCCATTTTGCCCGGTTACACCTTGATCAATTCCAGCCAGGTACAAGACACGAAGACCGGCCAAGTCATGGAGATTTCCGAGGCGCAAAAACGCGGCATCGTCAAGGACGAATCCGTGACGAAGGAACAATTCACAACGAGAGATAAGAAGACGACATTCAGTGAGGCCATCGAAAGAAATTTGTTGGACATGAATTTGGGCACTTACAAGGATCCTTCGAGTGGCGCTACGATGCCGATTGGCGATGCTATCGCCGTTGGTCTTCTCGATACGTCGGAGCCAAGAGTGATCGCCGATTCGCCAGTGCCGAACAACGACTCCATGACGATTCTCGATGCTGTGGAAAACCTTTACGACGAGAAAACGGAAAAGTTTCGAGATCCCCGCACGAATGAAATGTACGATCTCACTGAGGCTATGGACGCTGGCCTCGTAGCGTCGGATTCTTTGGTTTACGACGTCAAAACATCCCAATTCGTGACAACCAGAGAAGCCGTTGCGCAGAATCTTTTGGATCGGAAAACCGGCAAAGTGAAGAACGAACGTGGCGAAACGATCACAGTCTCGGAAGCTGCGAAATTGGGACTTTTGGCTGTGGTCGCGGCTCCCGTTTTAGCCGGCAAATGTGTAATCGATGCGATCACGAGTCGCAAATCGGAAGAGTCAAAAACTATTGTCACCTCTGCGCAAAAAACGTTGCCTCCTCGCGAGCCTCGCCCGGTGAATGATGAAGTAAACAAGGACAGATCGTCGAAACAGTCTCCGAGTGCCACGGATGGAGAACACATTTTACCAGAGTTCAAGATTCGTGAGCGTACGGAAGACCGGAAACTTTCACCCGAATCGACGAATCTCGAGAGAAAAATGGACGAGGATATGGCCAAGGAACGAAAACCTTCGGACCAAATGCCGGGTCGTGAGGAAACAGAACCTGAGCTCTCGGAGGCCCAAAAGATCACACCGGTATGGCCGAATCGCGAGACAAAAATGGTCGTTGAAATCGCCGAGGTAGAAGAACTTTCCAGCGAAACGACGGAATGTAAAACAATGGATAGTGCGATCATCGAGGAGGGAGAGACTTCGCGAGAATCGACGGGTCCCATTATTCAAACGGATCAAGAAATCGTCGAGACTGTAAACATTTCGGGTGAGACGAACGCTGAGACGAAGGTAGACCAGGAAGACAGCGTCTCGCACAACATCCAAACTACCCTGGGCGAAGCAATTCAGCGGGAACTGATAGACCCGAAAGATTGCCGTATGATCGTTGGCCAGCGTGAATTACCGCACCGTGTCGAAGAATCGCTCGAGAAGCAAGAAGTTTACCTCACCGATACGATCGTGATACTTGACAGAAGAACGATATGCCTCGTCGAGGAAAGAACGCGGCACAGAGTCGTGATAACGCGCGAGCTCACAGCCGAGAGTCTCGCTAGTGACGGTGCTTACGATCTGGAGAGTGAAAAATTTGTCGATCCGGAGACCGGGGCAACCGTATCCTTCCACGATTTCGTACTGAAACTCGAGATCCTCGACCGCGAAAACACGTGGGTAAAGGACTTGTCGAACAAGAATGGCGAGTACGTCGTACTGCGCGAGGCGATAAATCGTCCGTTGCTGGATCGCAACTCCGGCTACATGGTAGATCCGAAGAGCGGCAAGAAGATACCGTTCTTCGAGGCGATACAGCTTGGTTTCATAGTGCACAGAGAGCCGGCGATTGACGATGAAAATTTGGCTCTAAGCCTCGAGGAAGCCGTCCAGGCGGGTCTGTGCGATCCAGCGAGGGGCATCGTTCAAGATCCGAGATCCGGACAAACGTTGACACTCGTGGAGGCAGTTGAGGGTGGCCTCATTGATCCCGACACCGTGAGCATAAGAAATCCCGCCAACGACGAATTTATGCCGCTCTACGAAGCCGTTGAAGCCGGCGTCGTTGATCTTCAACGCGGTGTGATAATAAACATCGAGACGAGAACCGAGATTGACATCAAAGTCGCCTTTCAACGAGGCCTCGTTGTGCCGGGTCTCCGTAAGCCAATTGCACTCGAAGCTATGATAAACAAGGGTCTGTACGACGGTGAAACTGGCAAGATTCAAGATCCCCTCACCAAGCAGTACATAGACATCGAGGAGGCGGTAAAACGAGGTATCGTCGATGCCTTCATAACCGAGTGCAAAGACACGAAAGCGGGTACTTTCGTTTCGCTGGACGATGCCTTGACGACGAATCTCGTTAATCCAAAGATTGGTCGATTGCGCGACGTTAAAGCCGGCGAGTATTTGTCGCTCGATGTCGCCTTGACGAGACGACTAATCGTCACGACATCCTTCAGCCCAACTCTGATCGACGCCATTGTGCAGGAGTATTATTCACCGAAAACCGGCCTAGTTCTCAATCCAATGACCGGAAGCGAGATAACCGTTGGTCAAGCACTGAGCACTGGTTTCATCGATGCGACCAAGACGAGAATCAAGGACGAGCGACGAGACCGAGTGGTGACCGTACGTGAGGCCCAAGAAACGCGACTGGTCGATTTGAACAGAGGAATTCTGCTCTATCCCCATGCGATGTCGCTCGACGTGGCCTTCGAGAAAGGCTACATCCTGAGTACCGCGAAGCCCTGGACCCTCCAGCAGGCCTTGGCGCATCAGAGCTACAACCCGATGACGGGCGACTTCATCATTGACGGTGAACGCTTGAGCCTCGAGGCTGCCATTGCCAAAGGGCACATAAGCCTCGAGGGCCCGTCCATAAAAGATCCCCGTACCGGCGACGTCATCACACTCGGCGACGCTATCAAGCACGGTCTGATAGATACGAAAAATGGCACCGCCATCGATCCCTCGACCGGCACACCCATGTCACTGCACGATGCTCTCGAGCGCGGTCTCGTCGTACCCGCGAAACGAAAGATATCCCTTCCCGAAGCCGTCTTCAAAGGCTTTTACGATCCAACGACTGGACAATTCACGAGCCTCGAGACGCGCGAAAAGATTCCAACCGATCGTGCGATCAAGGAAGGCGTGATCGACTCAACGTCCGCCATCGTCAGACACGCGAACGGCGAATTGATGACGTTCGAGCGCGCGATACGCGAGAAAATCGTCGATCCCAAGAGCGGAATGATAAACAGCGAGAAGGGCTATCCCGTTGATTTTCAAGAGGCACTCGAGCAGGGAATAATACTCGAGACGCGACGACCGATGACGTTCAGCGAGGCGATACTCAAAGGCATACTCGATCCAAAGACCGGATTGTTTTTGGACTCGAAGACCGGTACTTACATGAGCCTGGTGAGGGCCGTGGAGAGAAACGTCATAGACGCCGAGTCGGTTTACGTCAAGGACAAACTGACCGGCTTCTCCCGTCGAATAAACATCACAGAGGCTATTAGAGCGGGCATCGTGGACGGTACGAGCGGCAAAGTGAAGGATTTCACGAGAAACGACATTGAAATATCGTTGCACGAGGCCTACGAGATCGGCCTCATCGTGGACAACAAAGCCGCGGTTTCTTTGCAACGAGCCATACATCAAGGCCTCTACGACGACAAAACCGGCAAAATAACGGACCCGAGCAACGGTCGATCGGTGACGCTTCACGAGGCAATGAGAAAGTGCATCATAAGCCCGAAATTGGCCTGTTACTGGGACAGGAGAAGCGAGAGTCTGCTCTCGTTGGCTGAGGCTTGTCGAGCCGGTGTTATAGATCGAAGAACCGGCATGTTCAAGGAGCCCGTTGCCAATTGTCCAATTCCCCTCTCACTCGCCCTACAACAGGGTCTCATCGTTGACATCGAAAGCGCCAATTTCGTACTCTACGAGGCGATCGAAATGGGCCTCTACGATCCGGCATCCGGCAAGCTTGTTCATCCATCGACGAATCGTCGATTGACACTCGCCGATGCCTGCAAGGAGGAACTCGTGAATCCTCGACTGTCAATTGTGAAAAATACGAAAACGAACAGATACGTGGGCCTGGCGGAGGCGATACGCGACGGAATAATCGACGATACTCGCGGTACTTACACGATCGTCGAGATCGATCGACCGATGGATCTTTCGGAAGCGAGGAAAAAAGGCTTCATCGTGCCCTCGAAGAAACCCCTGTCGATCGAGGAGGCCGTGAAATCCGGCCTCTATCGGGGCGACAGCGGCAAATTCGTCGACCCCGGACTCAACGAGTTTCACGATTTGTCGCAGGCCCTCAGCTCGGGTCTTCTCGATCACGAGACAACAGCGCTGAAGGACGCAACGACCGGGCAAATAAAGTCGCTCCACGATGGGATCAGGGACGGCACGGTGGACGTGCCGAAAGGTCGCGTACTCGATCCAAAGACCAAACGCTCGTACAATATCGACGTTGCTCTCGAGCGCGGCTTGCTCGTCACGATCGAGAGGCCATTAGCCTCGAACTCCGAGCGTAAAATATACGATGAAATTGACAAAGATTCCAAGGCCAAAGCCGTACGAGACTGCAGCATCGACGAGGCCATTAAATACGAATTGATAGATCCGCAATCTTGCGTCGTCAAGGATCCGCGAAACGCACGTTTCGTGTCACTCGCCAAAGCTCTCGAGGATGAGATCGTCGATGCGTCAGCGCGAGGAACGATAGAGCCGCGAAACGCGAATAACACGAGATTCGTGAAATTCGAAGACACTTGCGTTTATTTCGTCGAGCCAATGAGCTTCGAGAGAGCCCTCGAGAACGGTAGCCTGAGCCTCGAGAACGCGAGATACACGGTACCTGAAAACAACGAGACACTGTCGATCAAGGATAGCTTCGCTCGAGGTGTCATAGATCCGGATTCGGCACTGATCAAAGATCGTCAGAAGAAACGACTGGTCAAGTTGCCGGAAGCCTTTCGAAAGGGCATCATGGATGGCGAGAAGGGCAATGTTTTGGACACGTCGACGTCCAAGTTGCACAGCCTCGAGAAAGCCGTCGAAACGGGACTGTTGATGACGCAAAAACAGGGCCTCTCGTTCATCGAGGCCTTGCAATTCGGTCTTTACAATCCTACGACACGTAGCTTTAACGATCCGTTCAACGTAACTTCGGTCTTAGATCGTAAACGTTTGACCCTCCGTGACGCGATAGATAACGGTTTGATAGATCCATCGAGCACGGTTATAAAAGATCCCGTTGACGGTAGGATAACGAGCTTGCTAGAAGCTCTTAACGAGGGCCGAATTGATAACGCGACAGGCAAATTTATCGAAGATCCCGAAGGCAAAGACCTTGACTTCGTGAAGGCACTGGAGCGCGGTTTCATACTCGCCGCTGAAGCTAGGGTAAGTCACAGCCATGATTGTCACGTATGTAACAAAAAGCGTAAAGAGAAAAACAATGACCATGTCGAAAAGCTTGCGAGCAGGTTACGGACTAGTGCAATTTGTCTTCAAATATGATTTTGTTTCTTTCCTTCTCATCGACTACCTTGTTGCTTCCGAGTTTGCATTCTCGTACCCTTCCAATGGACGACGCGGAAGGGTCTGTTTTTTCTTTGAGCTCGTCTGAGAAGGCTATGAGTTTTTTTACGTTGGTAGAGCTTTTGGTGGCATGGTCCCTGCATGGACCTCTCGGATTAATACATTTGTGGGCTGTCGCCGACTCGTGTGGAATGATTTTCTCCCGATGGATCGGACGATTGTGGTGCTGTGCTATGTTTTCCTTTCAAATGTCCGTTACTTTCGTTGCTGCAGTCCGATAGTCATTAGGCGGGAAAATACTTTGGATTTTTCTGTAAAATTTATGACCATAGAACTTTTATATTTTATTTCTGTTTGGGTTTGAATATTTCCCGTTTTTGTTAATATTTTTGCCTTATATAAATGCAACTTTATTACACGGCCGCGTGCATGTTATTCAGATTTTCGATGAAGATTCAAAATAAATCTCTACATTCTTATTAGATTATATTTTTGATAGAGATATTTAAGGCCTCGTATAGCTTTGGAAGGTCGGGAAACAAGGCTTTTTTGGGATTTTTTTTCTCGAAAATCCTAATGAAGCAATAAAAATAAGGTTTGGAGGGTTTATTCTACATATCTGTAGGCATTCAAAACATTGTTTTATTTTCCAAAAAAATACAAAATGGCGGCCCCGTGGCCGGTAGAAAAGACGTCTTTTTTTCGAGACCCTCCACGGGCGGTCTCGTTGGAGACGGACATGAGCACCGAGAACAAAAAATCAATTTGTTTCGTAATCTACATGAGTTTTGCTAGCGAGGTACATATGCTTATTAAAAAATATTGACTTTTGCTAAATTTACACCGTTCTGAAAAAAAGGTCGCATTTTTTTTTACTAAAAACGGCCTTTATCTGTTTATAAAAATTGTAATTGTTGATAGATTGTAAAAATCGCGTGTACTTCGCTAGAAAATCTATGTTAGAAGCTGCAGTTAAAATTTGAAGTCAATCGGTTCAAAATTGTAGCAGCTACGAGTTCGCCCGGTTTTAAAAACATGGCAAAAAAACGGTGTTTAACATTTAAACCCATTTTTCTTCGGACCATATAATTCTTCGGGTATTAAGAAATATCAACCACATCATTTTCGGGATATTTATACATAATATAAGCCAATAAATAAAACGTTACATTTTTTTCTAGGGTATATGAGGCCTTAATCATTGCAAGGAAACGTTAGAAGCGACTTTTTTGGCTAGTTTCTTGATGTATTTCCATCTGCGGAAAAAAACGATGGAAAATGCGTACGAATCTCATTTGTTAAAAAAAAAACCCAAACCATCTTCAGTTATGCTACTGTTTTTATAATCAAACTGTTATGTACCCGAAAAAAGACTGATCGTTATTGATCTGCCAATTAATTACTTTTGTTAGACAAGTAAATGTTTTACCATTGATAATTATAAGCAAAACTTAGGAATTTAAAAATGGAAAATCTACACAACGAGAAGGTAAAATTGTAGATCAACGTTCGAATCGCTGGTCCACTGGGAAAAAATCGGGCCATTTGACGTGTAAGCACACGCCTGGAGACGAATTTATACAATTTCGTTTACATGAGATGGTCAAGGTGGTACGACCTGCGAAAAGTATAGTCACCTGCATTTAGAACCCGCACAGTATATCGTAGTGAAGTCTCGTAATAGATTTTCTTTTTTTGTTCTCGCATCTCAATTTTTGAATTGATTTCACTCAATGGAACGCAGGTAGACCATCCCATGTGAAAGTTCGACTAGAATGCCCGCTTATAATTTGTTCGTCTCGTTTTTACAGTGTGCCCATATACGATACTTACCATCCTCGTGCTTGTTATCATTTAACAATGGGGACCTAGTGAAAAAAAAAAAACGATCAAAGAACGACCGACATCATCTCTCACCCGACACTAACCAATGGAGAATTGTGCTCCGATCATACGGTTGACAAAGACGGTGACGGAAAAAAAACCCAAATAAATGCGAATAAACAAAATAAAAAAAACGCATCGACAGCCTATCGTGCTCATACACATCATAACATATTTCTCAACTTCGCTTGAATCTTATCTTCATTAATAAAGGGGAAACAAATAAAATAAAGTCGTTTTGTCGCATCAGCAACGCTAATTCGGCCTTTCATCATTAAGTTTAATTATAGAATTACTTTCACGCATCCGGTTGCAATGCTCGATCGCTGTTATATCGAAACAACAAGTGAGAATAACAAGAGATTCGATCGCCGGAGCAACAGGGACGAGAAAAAAACAAACGTTACTTCTTAAAAGTTTGGTCGACTGTAAATGATATTATGTTTGGATCGATCTATGTTCAGGATTGACCGAATCAATTGGGTTTCCCATACACCAAGGCCAAATTAGTCATTCTCGTCTGTCACTATTCGTCTCTCAATCACTGCTTCATTTCATGGGCTCGAATCATTGAACGTCTCACAAAAAGACTGTCATCGTTAACGTATGACTACGGCGTGTTTTCTTTTTCTTCGTCAATGTGTGTCGGTGGAAATTAACAAGCAGTCCTTAACACCAGTGATCGAAACATAATATGCAAATTAAACAATCTTTGTTTTTTCGCTCGAACTGTTATACGCAATAGAAACAATGATCTTCTACATTCTTATATTATTGTTATTAATCTTATCTGTAAATGTTTTTTTTACTCTTTTCCAGGTCTTTATTTTCCAGTTTTCATTTATAATTTTCTAGCGATCATTTTCAATACATCCACATTTCCATACGATATCATAAAATACCCGTTACCCTATCATTATTGTGCGTTTTAATTTATTTGCTTGAAACATTGTCTCGGCGATTATATTTATTACGGAGCTCCGTTACTTTGTGCGTAGATCCACGTTTCATTGAAACCAGTTATCCATCATTACGTATACTGCACAGTTGAAGCGGCATCAATAAAAGTGGTCCAGTTCATGCAGATAAATTAAAACTACAACAGATAATGTAGATGAGGCGACGTGTATGTTCCGTTTGTGCGTGTTTGTGCTTGCATGTATGAGATATGCCATAGGCTTACAAATTCTTTATTGTATTATTCATGAATCGATTAACGATGATTATCGAGCATTTTACTGCCTGTGGTGAGACGGTGGTATTGTCTTTATCCTACACGTATGTCAATCGATCAATTAGCAGGCGCCGATGGCTTTAACGTTAAAAATATGTCTCGATGGAAATCATTTTAGCAAGCTGTCGAGGAGAAGTACAAATTGTGCGACGAGACACTGTCGAAACTCTTGCAATGGATTGCGGATATCGAGGATAAGCTTTCCGCTCAAGATGTCGTCAAGGAGGACGTCGAGGATCTAAGGAATCAGATCAACACCATGAAGGTATGCGTACAGCATGAAGCGGCATATACGAAGAGAACAAAATCACTAATTCGATTCTAATTGATTGGACGTTGCAGCAAATCAAGGAAGATCTGGAATCTCACAATCGTCCTGTATCCTCGTGTCTGGACCAAGTTCGCCAGGTCGTTCTGACCGGAAGCGATGTACTCTCCAGCGACGAAGTGTCCACCCTCGAGAAGAACGGACGCTCGTTAAAGACGCGATTCGATCGCGCCACCGATCGTACCGATCGTTTGCTGAGACGATTGATCGGTGCACGCGACGAACTCAATAAATTCAAGTGAGTGGAATTTATTTTTATGACAATGGTCGAATGCAAATAAAAGACAGGAGATGAAGAATGAAGTGTAACGACGAGTTCATTGCTTCCTGCAGAAATGAAATTGCGTCCTTCTCGACGTGGTTGGACAAGGCTCGTCGTACTCTCGAGGACAAGGAACGTTCTCTCTCGGATCTTAACAAGTTGACGACAAGTACCGATACAACCCGTGACTTCATCAGCGACGTTATCGCCCATCAGGCTGATCTTCGCTTTATCACCATGGCAGCCCAGAAATTCGTCGACGAGAGCAAAGAGTACCTTCAAGTACTGAACGACTTCCGTACCAGTTTGCCCCAACGCTTGTCCCACAAAGAGCCCATAGCCAGCCAAGACTCGCCGGTCAGAAGCGAAGTTACGATCGTAACGGCCCAGTACAAAGATCTGCTGACCCGCGCGAACAATCTTTCCGATCGTTTGTCCGGCGTCGGTGGAAGACAACGGGATTATCACGAGTCTCTCGAAAAAGCGAGATCCTGGCTGAAGGAGGTGGAGCCTCGAGTGCACCGAGTTATATCGGAACCGATAGTCGCCGAGCCGAAACAACTCGAGGAACAATTGACCACCGCGAAAGCGCTCAACAACGAATTCGTCGCCAATGAGCGTCTCATTGAAAACGCAAACAGCAGCGTCGAGGCGCTCCTGCGTTCGCTCGATGGACAATTAACTCCGAGCGAGGTTAACCAACTCGAGGAGCCCGTTCGAGCAGTCGAGGACAAGTATCGACAACTGTCGAACGCTCTTGCCGAGAAGTGCCAGGAGCTTGATACCGCTCTCGTGCAGAGCCAGGGCGTGCAAGATGCTCTCGATGGCTTGGTTGCTTGGCTCAACAATGCTGAGAGTCAGTTTAAGTAAGTTTGCTCCTACGGCAATTCGTTTGCATCCATTTTGTCGCAGTCACTCCGACGGAATGCAGTTTTATCCAAATACGTCGAAAAAAATGTGTCTGATTCTTTAGGATACCGGCAAAATAATGAACCGTTTTTGTGTTTGCCATTCGCAGAAACCTCCAGAGACCGGCCAGCCTCCAGAAAGATCGTCTCGAGGAACAGCAGCGCGACCAGCGATTGCTCCAGTCGGATTTGGACAGTCATCGTCCGAGTGTCGAGACGATAACGGCGAGCGCCCAAGACCTTCTTGTGAACTCGAGCAACGCTCGTGTCGCCAAACGCATCGAGAGCAAGCTCAAAGACGTGCAGAGCCGTTACGAGAAGCTCATGGACAAGTCGGTACGTCGCGGTGAATTCCTCGACGAGGTTGCCCAGGCTCTGGGTGACTTTATCACCGATACTATCAAATTCGACGCCTGGTATTCGCACATGATCGACGTACTCGAGTCCCGTGAACTCATGAAACTCGACGTGACGGAGTACGAGATCAAGATGACACAGTTGATCGACAAACGCGCGGATCAACGGGTCATTTTCGAGGATCTCGTGTGCAACGGGAAGAATTTATTGTCGAAGAAGGACATAACGGATGCGGCCCATGTCAGAGACAAGATAAAAGCTCTCGAGAACCAATGGAAGGAATTGAACAATCTTCTCGACGAGAAACAACGTTTGAGCAAATCCCGAGCCGAACAACTGACGGCTTATGAAAAATTGCGCGATCAAGTTATCGATTGGTTGACCCGTACCGAGACCAAAGTCATCCGCTTGCTACCCGTTGCCGTTGATCTCGAGACACTCAAGAGACAGACCGAGGAACTGAAACCCGTCAACAAGGAGTATCGCGATTACGGCAATACCGTGGACAAAGTGAACGATCTTGGCGTCGTTTACGACAGTTTGCTGAAGGAACGAGGTGATAGTCCGCCCCGACGTCGCGGCAGCACCAGCCCGACGAAACGTACGACCGTCACGAGCCCTCGTACGTATTGCCATTCACGAGAGACAGCACCGACTAACACTGTCACATCCAATTCATAAAATCGTAAAATATTTTCATTTCGTTAAGGGCTTAGGCCACAGTAACGAGAATAAAATCATGTGCGAATTTAACATTTTTTTCGTATGAAAAAGTGATTCACTCGTAAAATTCATTACACATCTATTTAGTATGAATATCAAGCTGTTAGAAAATATATATATATTTTTTTTCGATGTACAAAATGGCCGACTATTAATATTTTCTTTTGCTATCTTTTTTTAGGCGCTCCGCGGCGTGACATTTAACATCCGCAATTTTTTACCTAGAACAAAAAACAAAAATTCTCGTCAATTTACATTAGAATACCTAGAGAAGTACGTACGGAATTCAAAAAATATTGTTTTATTCAAAAGGTGTAGGTATTTGAACTCAAGAAATGAATTTTCAGTGGAAAATTTCGTTATAACTGCTAATAAACTGCTCATAAAATGAAAAGTTTTCGATTAATCAGAAATTCCGTACGTACTTCTCTGCGAAATGCAATTAGGCACATAACTTTTAAACTGGAAGTAAATCGAGTGAAAATTTTTGAAGTTATTTATAATGCCAATTGGAAAGAAGCTGTTTTGAGAAGTTTCGAATAGTCGGCCATTTTTTACATCGAAAAAATATATATATATTTTCTAACAGCTTGATATTCATACAAAATAGATGTTTAATTAATTTTATGAGTGAATCACTTTTTCATGCGAAAAAAATCATTAAATTCGCACATGATTTTATACCCGTTACTGTGGCCTAAGGCCTTAAATCCAATGATATTCATCGGCGAGGCTTTATATCGATCAATAGTTGAATCGAAGTTGAATATTTAGTGCTTTGTCAGTATTGAATGCACAAAAACATGTTTCTGGCTTAAAGTTGCAGCGCACCACGTCACACATCCTCGTCACTTTGCTTTATATTGCGGAACATTTTTTTTTCTGTAGTACGCAGAATGTCACAAGACGGTCGCTCACCTTCCCCCACTAAGTCTTACGCGGTACAAAGTCCGGTCTCTCCAGGTGGTAGCAGCGGATTCAGCAGTCGTCGCTCGAGTCAGGACGGTTTCCATCTCGAGGAACTCTCCCCCGTGCAGCAACAACTTTCCGAGATCAACAATCGCTACGGATTGCTGGGCGTTAGATTGGCCGATCGGCAAAGCGAGCTCGACAACGTCAGGGAAGAACTGCGCAAACATCTTGAGAGCCTGAAGACGCTGTCGCAATTCTTGGACAAGGTTTGCATACGCTACTGTATTTTTCAACGTGCAAATTAATTGTCCGTTGTACATTTATCGTTGTTCCTCCCGATGCAGATTCAGCGTCAATTGCCGAAGGAAACGATACCGGCCAACAAGGAGGAAGCCGACAAGACGACGAAGCAGATCAAAATAGTGATCGAGGAGATGTACGAGAAGCAATCATTGCTCGACAGTACGAGAACTCAAGTTCGAGATCTCGTGCGACGCAAGAAGGACGCCGACGGTGTCGACAGGCTGCACGACGAGATGGAGGACGTGGCGAGTCGTTGGAAGTCGATCGGCGATCGTTGCAAGGATCGCATCAAATTTTTGGAGGATATCAAAGAGCTTCACGATACGTACGAGAATCTCAACTCGTGGCTCGGAGCGAAGGAGAGAATGTTGGGCGCCCTTGGCCCGATCTCGTCCGACCCGCGAATGGTGGCGAGCCAGGTACAGCAGGTTCAAGTTTTGCGCGAAGAATTCAGAACGCAAAAGCCCCAACTGGATCACTTGGTGGAGGTCGGTGAGAGCGTGCTGATGAGATTGGCAAGCGACTCGCCGGACGCTCAGAAGATCAGTACAAAATTGAAGAACGTCATGGAAAGATGGGCCGATCAGGTTGGTCGTTTGGACGAACGTGCCCAGAGCCTTGGCGACGCGGTCGACACGAGTCGTGAATTCGACGCGAGCCTCAATCGCCTGCGCGACGCTCTTCAGGCCCTGTCTGACAACCTCGACGATCTACCTCTCGACAAAGATCCCGAAGAGCAACTGCGGAAAATTGAAAATCTCGAGAGACAACTCGAGGGACAGAGGCCACTTTTGGCCGATGCCGAAGCGGCCGGTGCTCAATTGTGCGAGGTACTCAGCGATCCAGCGTCGAAATCGGAGATTCAGGGAAAACTCGCCGCTGTCGGCAAACTCTACAACAATCTGCAGAAGAAGCTCGATCATCGTAAAGCCGAGATCGAGGGCAATTTGCGCGACGGCCGACAGTTCGAGGCTTCGTGCAGTAAAACTCTCGGCTGGCTGGCTGACGAACTCGGCAATATGTCGGAAAAGCTACTCGTCTCGGCCGATCGTGAGATTCTGCAACAACAATTGGATCATCACGAGGTAAAGTCTCAATTTTTTCATCGAGCCGACACGCGTGGCGTACAAAAGAACACGAACGATCGCGATAAATGGCAATGCGGTATGAAAGGTGGGCAAGTAAACAGTTTATTTATTTATTTCCAGCCGGTTTATCGCAACGTAATGGGCAAAGAGCACGAGGTGATTATGCTGCTGAACAAAGGCCGCGATATTCTCGCGCGTTCACAAAAATCCGAGAATCGGGCGCTACAGCGTGATCTCGACAAGATGCAGTCGCAATGGGATCGCTTGAAGAAGGACACGGTTGATAGACATACGAAGCTTCAAACGTGCGCCGAGCATTGCAAGAAATATTACCGAGCGCAAGACTCATTTTTGCCGTGGCTGCGACAAGCCGAGGACAAACTCGAGAGCCTCAAGCCCGCGTCGTTCAAGCGCAAAGACATTGAAAAGCAACTCAAGGAACTGTCGTCGTTCAGAAACGAGGTTTGGAAGCGCTCGGGCGAATTCGAGAACAACAAGACCCTCGGCGAAACATTCCTCAACGCTTGTGATATCGACAAGGACGTCGTGAAGAACGAGCTGGGCGCAATGAAAGCCAGATGGGACAAGCTGAACAACGGTAATGGACATTTTTTTCTCGCTTGTTTAACGACTTCGTTTCAATTGTCAGTCGAATTTTGTATGCACATGCGGAGAATTGCTTGTTTTTATCGCTGTAACAACGTTTCCTCGTTCCTGTACAGATCTATTGGAAAGAACCCAGTCTCTGGAAGATACGGCTCGACATCTCGCCGACTTTAACGAGAACTTGCGCGATCTTCAGCACGGCTTGCAGCGTTGCGAGGATAAATTGGCATCCCACGATGCTCTGGGAGGAGCATCGAAAGATCCGAAGCTTCTTGACAGAATAAAGGTGAGATCCAGTATAGGTCGAACACGCATCAGAATTTTTTGTTCACCCACGGCTTAACACATCTTGTTCATTAAAGACCAGAGCTTCGCTTTCTCTTCAAAAAATATATTAATTTTAAGAACTTTTTTAACGAGCATATGGAAAGTAGTCACAAATTGAATTGGAAGCATTGATTATACATAGTTTTGAGTGTACAAACAATTTTTTTTGTAATTTTTCAATATAAAATGGCGTCAAATTCAAAGACCGCAGAGTCACTTTCGTGCAAAGTCTTCTACGGCCGGTAAGATTTCCCCTGCAGTTTTCAACCTAGAATAAGAAAATGAAAAAAAAAACTTTAAAATATATACAAAAAGCTATGCAACTGGATACAGAAATGAGAAAAGATTTTTTTTAAAAAGGTAATGCAGATTTTAATGAAAACTTTGATTTTTGAGCAAGAAAATTACACGGGTATTATAAAAAAAAGTTAATAACCAATCGCCATTTCACTACGCAGTTCCATGGAGAATGAATCTGAGGAGATACGTTCAAAATTTCAAGCGAATCGATGCATATTTGCCTGAGTCACGTTTCCGGCCAGTTAAAAAAACACGCATTCGAGAAAAAAGCGTTTCAATTTTCAGCAGTTAGCAATAGAAATGTCTCATGTACTTTTAATCTGCTAAGCCGGAGCCACACATTTGGCCTTCCAAATTAATACTGACCTGTTTCTTTTCTTCTCTGAAAATTTGAAAATCCTCGATCGGCTTTACTCGTTAATTTAGGATTCCACGGACCTAATCTCCAAACCATTTGCCTCCAAATTTGTCTACCCTTCCTTCCACGAAACATCGAAATTCGACGATTTGTACAACATTCGCGGCCCTTCTCGTGATGGTCTGCGTCGTCATAATTCCACCGTGACATAGGTTATTAGTTACCACTTGCGATAAATAACTTGTCCTGTCGATTTTTCCATCCAAAACTCAAATTCTTCTCCTATACAATCGACAGTTTCGTATTTTTCAATGTTCATTAACGGCTTTTTCTTTTTCGAACCGCGTTTTCTACATTTGGCAGAATTTGCGAGAGGAAACAGCGGGCCTGAAGAAGCCTCTGCAGGCCGTGAGACAGCAAGCGCACGATCTCGCGAACAAAGCGCGCGAGCAAGGTGTGGACGCTACTCATCTCCAGGACGAGATTGAAAATCTGACGGATCGCATAAACGATCTTCAAGCGAAGCTCGACGACCGTTGCAGCGATTTGCAGAGCGCGGCTACGGCTGTGGCCCAGTTCAACGATCAGGCCAAGTGTCTTACTCAGGATCTGTCGGCCCTCGAGAACGAATTGGATTCGATGAAGGCACCGGCGAGGGAGATCAAAGCGGTGCGCGCCCAGATCGAGGACGTTGGCAAGCTGATCGCTCGCATCACCAGACTGTCGGACGAGGTTGCCGATCTAGTTATCTCCGGTGAGAATCTCGTGGACAGTGGCTTCGCGCCTGACGCGGTAGCGACGAGGGATCAGGTCGGCGCGTTGAAACGCAACATCGGAAGGCTCGACGAACGCGCTCGTAATCGCGACGAAGGACTCAACGACACGTTGAACAAGCTTCAAGAATTTTATCAGGCACACGCAACCGTGATCGACGATATTAAAGACGCGAACGAGCAGGTTCGCAGGTTCAAGCCAATCGGCTCGGAAGTTGAATCCATCAAGGCCCAGCAGGAAGACTTCCGTGCTCTCAAGGCCAAAAAGATCGAGCCCATTGCACACGCCGTTGACGAACTCAATATGCTCGGACAAACTCTCGTCCAGACTGCCGGCCGTGACGTCAGTACCACAAATATCGAGAAAGACTTGGACAAAATGAACGAGAGATGGAACGATCTGAAAGAAAGGGTGAGTGTGTTGGAGAAAATCCTATTTACGAGCTTTGCGAAACGAACCACAATAGGGGCAAGGGGCAGGGGGTTGGGCTTGAGCCGCATTATACGATCCTAATGTATTCTCGAACCAAGTCTCAGTCTTTCGCGATACTGCTACGTGAATTTTACGCTTTCATGGATGACTTTCACTTCGGAATACGTTCGCGGCACAAAGTAAGCCTCTGTAGATTAATCACCGAATCTCACATAATTTTCACTCGTCGGTTTTTGTTGCGGTCTCGAACGTCAATATGACTCTAACATTGGGAGTGTCCAAACAACTCCAAGGGAAAGAAACTATGGCCCAAAAATAATAATTCAGAATATTTGATCGTAAATGTAACAAATGCACATGTTCACGACACATGTTTTTTCGAAATATTTCTCTTTTTCAATGCTCTTGCTGAAAATAATTATGTTACGCGATGTTCTAACGGTGCGTGTCGCTCATTTTTCTCAAACAGTTGAACGAACGCGATCGAAGACTCGACGTAGGGCTGTTGCAGTCGGGCAAGTTCCAGGAGGCTTTGGATGGTTTCGAAAAGTGGCTGGCCGACACCGAGGAGATGATAGCCAATCAAAAGCCACCGTCCTCGGACTACAAGGTCGTGAAGGCGCAACTGCAGGAGCAAAAGTTTTTGAAGAAGATGCTGATGGATCGGCAAAATTCAATGTCGTCCTTGTACAACATGGGACAAGAGGTGGTGGCCGGTGCCGATCCCAAAGAGCGCAAGGCAATCGAGAAACAGCTGACCGACTTGGTCGAACGTTTCGACAATTTGACGGAGAGTGCTGCCGAGAGAATGGAAGCCCTCGAGCAAGCTATGGCGGTTGCCAGAGAGTTCCAGGACAAGCTCGTACCGTTGGCCATCTGGCTGGACAAAACGGAGCGAAGGGTCAAAGATATGGAGCTCGTGCCGACCGACGAGGAGAAGATACAACAGCGCGTTACGGAGCACGACGCCTTGCACGACGACATACTCTCGAAGAAGCCAGATTTCAGCGAGCTCACGGAGATCGCTAGTCAACTGATGAGTCTGGTCGGTGAGGACGAGGCGGCGATATTGGCCGACAAGTTGCAAGACGCCGCGGACAGATACGCCGCCCTGGTCGATCGTTCGGACGCCCTTGGCAATCTTTTGCAACGATCGCGCCAAGGTCTTCGCCATTTGGTGCTGACTTATCAGGATCTGCAAGCGTGGATGGAGAGTATGGAAGTGAGACTCTCCAAGTATCGAATACTGGCGGTGCACACGGAAAAGTTGTTACAGCAGATGGAGGATCTTGCCGATCTTACGGAGGAAGTGTCAACGCGTCAGACGGAAGTTGACAGTACCGTGGACTCCGGCCTCGAGCTGATGAAACACATTTCGAGCGACGAGGCTCTGCGACTCAAAGACAAGCTTGATTCGCTCCAGCGACGCTTCAACGACCTCGTCACCCGCGGCTCCGATCTTCTCAAGCACGCCCAAGAGGTATTGCCGCTCGTGCAACAATTCCACGACAATCACAATCGCCTGATGGATTGGATGCAGGGTGCCGAGGCCGCGTTGCAGTCGGCCGAGCCCCGCGAGGAAGAGATCATCCGTTTGGAGATGGAAATTTCGGAATACCGGCCCGTACTCGAGAAACTTAACACGGTGGGGCCGCAGTTGTGTCAGATATCACCGGGCGAAGGTGCCGCGACGATAGAGGGCCTCGTGACGCGCGATAATCGTCGTTTCGACGCCATCGCCGAGCAGATACAGCGCAAAGCCGAGAGAATACAGCTTAGCAAGCAGCGTTCATTGGAGGTGATCGGTGACATCGACGATCTTCTCGATTGGTTCCGCGAGGTGGACAATCAATTGCGCGAGGCCGAGCCACCGAGCAGCGAGCCCGAAATAATACGCGTACAGTTGAAGGAGCACAAGGCGCTCAACGACGATATATCGAGCCAAAAGGGACGCGTGCGCGACGTTATATCGACGGCGAAGAAAGTCATACGCGAGAACACACATCACGAGGACACCTCGACGATAAGAGACAAGATGGAGGATCTGCGCGAAACGATGGAGATCGTGTCGGGTCTTTCGAGCGACAGATTGGGCGCGCTCGAGCAAGCTTTGCCACTGGCCGAGCATCTTCGGGACACGCACGCCGGCCTCGTAGGTTGGCTGGAAGAGGCGGAGCAACAAGTCGCCATGTTGCCAATGCCGGCTCTGCGGCCCGACCTAATCGCCCATCAGCAAGACAAGAACGAACTTCTCGTGCAGAGCATCAACGAGCACAAGCCACTCGTGGAGAAACTCAACAAGACCGGTGAGGCTCTCATCAGGCTTTGCAACGACGAGGAAGGCACCAAAGTTCAGGAGATTCTTGACAACGACAACGCCCGTTACGCGGCTCTTCGCGCCGAGTTGCGAGCGCGTCAGCAGACCCTCGAGCAAGCACTCCAAGAATCCTCGCAGTTCTCGGACAAGCTCGAGGGCATGTTGCGCGCTTTGTCGTCAACGGCCGATCAGGTGAACGGCGTCGAAGCCGTGAGCGCTCATCCACCGCGTTTGCGCGATCAGATGGAAGAGAACGCCGCGTTGGCCGATGATCTCGCTCAGAGAACCGAGGCCTACGCCGCGGTGAGAAAAGCCGCCGACGACGTAATCAGCAAGGCCGGCAATCGCGCCGATCCCGCGGTCAAAGATATCAAGCGAAAATTGGAAAAACTCAATAAATTATGGGCCGACGTGCAGAGAGCGACGACCGATCGCGGCTTGACACTCGACGATACCCTCGCCGTAGCCGAGAAATTCTGGTCCGAGCTGAACGGCGTTATGTCGACGCTCAGAGAATTGCAGGACGCACTCGCTGGACAGGCACCACCGGCGGCACAACCGGCCGCCATACAGCAACAACAGGTCGCCCTGCAGGAGATACGCCAGGAGATCGATCAGACGAAACCGGATGTCGAGCAAGTACGCCAGTCCGGACACGAGCTGATGGGTCTCTGCGGGGAACCCGACAAACCCGAGGTGAGAAAACACATCGAGGACCTCGATCAAGCCTGGGACAACGTGACCGCTCTTTACGCGAGACGCGAGGAGAATCTCATCGATGCCATGGAAAAGGCCATGGAGTTCCACGAGACTCTGCAAAATTTGCTGGAGTTCCTGCAAGAAGCCGAGGACAAGTTCGCCGACATGGGAATGCTCGGTAGCGACATAGACGAGGTTAAGAAACAGATCAAACAACTGGCGCGCTTTAAGGCCGAAGTTGATCCGCACATGGTCAAGGTCGAGGCTCTCAACAGGTGAGATACACGTAACTGTGCTCTTCTTTGACGCGTGTCTTTTTTTTTTCTCGTTCATCGAGTGGTAACTTTTTTCGTTTACCTTAGACTTTTCGCACCACGATTTTCTGTGTCCGTAGAAGAGAGACTTAGTTGGTTTTTTTTTCGTACACGTTTTAATGCTAAACGTAAAATAATCCGTGGAAGAAAAGAGAGATAAAGGGAGGCGGAGGCCTTACGAATGCTCTTGCTATACACTATTTGAGAGCAATAGTCATTATTGGACGTCAATGGGATTCACTTTTTGAGAATAATCGCAAGTGCTGCTGAATTTTATTTTCAACGGTCAGAACATAATGAACATATGTACCTTGACACTTTGATTTTTAATTAATTGAGCATTGTTTCACCTGATGAAGATTCCATTGTTTTTAGCCAATTCAATACGAGCAAGGTTCAATAATAATTATTAAATTCGTCGATCGGATCTACCTATTTTCGTGGACAATTTCACAAAATGCAAACACTTGCAGATCCCATATCTTTTGAAAACGTTTAAACGTCATTGTGCTCTCACTGAATTTTTTTATACGACAATATTGGTAATATTAGAGAACGTCCTACTTGAAAAACAAACGTGCATATCTAATCCCAAACCATTTTCTTTTGTTTCGGTACCTGAACATAAGGAGTCTGACAAGGCAAGTCAACTTCTCTGTGTCGTCGCCGTAGTTAGAGCATGGCTTAAAAATGTTGTTCTAAGTGTGCAGCCGCATTATTCCCACTGCCCTTACAAACAAAAACTATCCCCCATGTAACGATTGAACGAATTGTTAATTTTAACCCCAACCTGTACTTCTGACCTAAAATAATTGAGAATATCTAGTTTACCATTTGTTTCCATTTATGATTTGACTGCATATTGTGTTTGAGCATGCAAACGGGTGCAGGTATACTCAGGAAAGCAAGGAACCGTACCAAACGTTTTTCGCATCGCATACCGCGCGTTTTGTCGTATTTTCGCGGTTGCTCGATCAATGTTTTTAATTGTCGACAAACGTTTACTGTTTTTTTTTCACTACAGTAGAAAAGTTGTTTGAAATATAGTCTAAACTTTATAGGTGTGGTCATGACTTAACTTAGTTAGTAACGGTATTTTAGCGAATATCTTGGGCGAGAGAGAGGTCCGGGAAAAGAAATCGTAGCTGCAGGAAATAAGGATTGACGAAGCATGTCTTTTCTCTTCTCAATTTCAATCCGTCATCCTCTATTTTAATACGCGTAGCAAGGAGTCAAGAACCGCAAGGAATGAAAGTTGTCCATTCTTGTTCAACAATCAAGCAATTATGTTAAAAGAAATGAGTATTAAGAGCTTCACGAAGGAAATCTCATTGAGAGCATCCTAACGATTTGGTTTCAATGTATCACGGCGCTCTTGTTGTTAGCGTCGTTATATTTCGTTGCCTCAACAAAAATGGACTTCTCGAGAGCATGAAAATCTTCACAATATTCGCCTTTTCGAAGCTGAGAAAAAAAAATCCTTCACCAATCATTACTTCCGCCGAGTGACGATATATTTTTTTTTGACGGTGCCTCTTCCCAAATTACCCGTGCTAACCGTCGTGGCGAATTGTTTCCACAGGCAAGCGGCCGAACTCACGGAGAGAACATCATCGGAGCAAGCGGCGGCGATAAAGGAACCTCTCGGCGCGGTGAATCGTCGCTGGGACGGATTACTACGAGGGGTGGTGGACCGTCAACGCTTGCTGGAGAACGCTCTGCTTCGTCTCGGTCAATTCCAGCACGCTCTCGACGAGCTTCTCGTTTGGATCGACAATACGGACAGAACGTTGAACGAGCTAAAGCCCGTTGCCGGTGATCCTCAAGTGATCGAGGTAGAATTGGCCAAATTGAAGGTTCTCGTGAACGACATACAGGCTCATCAGACGAGCGTGGACACGTTGAACGACGCGGGCAGACAATTGATCGAGGACGGCAAAGGTACGGCCGAGGCATCGACGACGGCCGAAAAATTGGGCACGCTGAATCGTCGCTGGCGCGATTTGTTGCAACGAGCGGCGGATCGACAGCGCGAATTGGAGGACGCGTTGCGCGAGGCTCAATCCTTCACCGCCGAGATACAGGATCTTCTCTCTTGGCTCGGCGACGTCGACAGTATGATCGTAGCCTCGAAACCGGTCGGTGGACTGCCCGAAACCGCGTCCGAACAACTCGAACGTTTCATGGAAGTTTACAACGAGCTCGAGCTGAATCGTCCGAAGGTCGAGACTGTGCTGCAGCAGGGACAGGAGTATCTTAAACGCGCCGGTACCACGAGCGCCGGTAGTCTCAATCACAATCTTCGAAATCTCAAGCAACGCTGGGACAGCGTAACAGCTCGGGCGAGCGACAAGAAGATCAAACTCGAGATCGCCCTGAAGGAAGCCACTGAGTTCCACGACGCGCTCCAGGCTTTCGTCGACTGGCTCACGAATGCGGAAAAGACGCTTACGAATTTGAAGCCGGTGTCGCGCGTTATGGAAACGATATTGGGACAGATAGAAGAGCACAAAACATTCCAAAAAGACGTTGGTGTGCATCGCGAAACGATGCTGAATCTCGACAAGAAGGGCACCCATTTGCGTTACTTCTCGCAGAAGCAGGACGTAATATTGATAAAAAATTTGATGATAAGCGTTCAGCACAGGTGGGAACGGGTCGTTTCGAAATCAGCCGAGAGAACGCGAGCGCTCGATCACGGTTACAAAGAGGCTCGAGAATTCCACGATTCGTGGTCGAGCCTCATGAATTGGCTCGACGAGACGGAGAAAACGTTGGACGATATGGCGGCGGACGGTGTGGGTGGCAACGATCCGGAAAAGATTAAATCTCGTTTGAACAAACATCGCGAGGTACAGAAGGCCCTGAGCGCCAAACAAGGAAGCTACGACACCACGATGAAGAACGGCAAAACGCTGAAGGACAAAGCGCCGAAGAGCGACGAGCCGGCCCTCAAAGAATTGCTCAACGAGTTGAAGAACAAGTGGACGACGGTTTGCGGCAAGAGCGTCGATCGTCAGCGCAAACTCGAGGAGGCCCTTCTGTTCTCCGGACAATTCAAGGACGCGATACAGGCGTTGCTCGAGTGGCTGCGAAAGACCGAAAAGCAATTGGCGAATCCGGGCCCGTTGTACGGTGATCTTGACACAGTGATGAATCTCGTTGATCAGCACAAGTCGTTCGAGGAAGACTTGGAGTCCCGAGCGTCGCAGATGCAGTCGGTTATAAGAACGGGACGAGAACTCGAGTCCAAAGCTACGATCGAGGACGCAACGACCATCAGGACACAAGTTTCCGAGGTTACCGCCCTCTGGGACACCGTGACGCGTTTGTCCTCGAAGAAAAGTACGAAACTCGAGGAGGCCCTTCGCGAGGCCGAACGTCTTCACAAAGCCGTTCACGTGCTCCTCGAGTGGCTCAGCGACGCCGAGATGAAGTTGAGATTCGCTGGACAATTGCCCGAGGACGAACAAGAGAGTAGAAATCAATTGATGGAACACGAGAAATTTTTGCGCGAACTTGGGGCCAAGGAGTTTGAAAAGAATAATACCCTCGAGATGGCGCACGCGATACTCGGCAAGGCTCATCCTGATGGTGCGGCTGTGATAAAACATTGGATTACGATAATACAATCGAGATGGGAAGAAGTCTCGACGTGGGCCCACCAGAGGAATCAAAGACTCGAGAATCATATGCAAGGACTTCAGGATCTCGACAACCTTCTCGAAGAGTTGCTCGCCTGGCTGGAAGGTCTGAACACCACGTTAACCGCTCTCGAAGCCGAACCGCTACCCGACGATCGAGCCACACTCGAAGTCCTCATCACCGATCATCGCGAGTTCATGGAAAATACCAGTCGTCGACAGAACGACGTTGATCGCGTGTGCAAAGCTAGACAGGTGAAAACTGTCAAGGATTCTCGCAAAATGTCCAAGAGCAAAGCACCGGGACACGTGTAAGTTTGCACGTTATTTTCTCTTCCCTCGATCCTCCGTGACGATTGTGTTTGTGAAAAAATCAGCTCAATATCGTGGCGCTTGACGGAAGAATTGTGTTAACGATTTTTCGAGTTTCATGTAACGAGTGACTCGCGTTAATGCTCCTTTCCGTTTCTTTCCTCTCGATTTTATGTTTCATTTCATTTTGTCGTTGCTCGTTTTGTACTTTTGTTGTTTTCTCGTTTATGTGATGTTTTCGTCTCGTTATTTTGACTCATTGTGTTTGTTCTTGCATGTCTCATTATTTGTCGGCCAATCAGTAAGGACTATCAGGACAATGATCACGATCAGCCGCTTCGTAAGCAAAGGTGCGTTTCATCGATCAATTTCGTTTTTCCTCTTCAAATTATCCCTAAAATCATAATCTTCTACAGTCACTTCGTTTTCGTGTGTATCGTGAGTTTAATTCAAATCATTTTTTTCCTAAATTCCACTTTGGACAAGATGTTCTTGCTTCTATAATCATTGTATCGGTAAAAAAGTGTTTTATTGTTTAAATGTTGACTCGTCAATTTAACGAATGTACCTGTTGCTTTCGGTATCGTTTAGCTTCAAGGGAAGCCGTGACCTGTTGCAATCCCGACGTGGAAGGTATGACCGCATCTTGCTTTTACATGTTAACAAAAATACATTTCATCTTTTCGACACTATATCTCGCGCAGTGCTCATGTATGTTGTAATGGAAGAGAGACGAAGCGAGATCGCTTCTGGCTTGTTGGTTAGCATGACGATTGATAAGCGTTTTTCTGTCCTGCACGTCTTGGGTGTACGCGCATACACGATTAGAGAATCTTTCTTCCCCGCTCATTGTGCAATGTATCGTTAAAATGTATAAATATTTGGATTAATTTACATGGATAATTTTTACAACAATGCTGAATGTCTCGAGAAAATCGACTTTTAGTTTTATTTATTTGTTTAAAATAATTCATGGCGAAAAATAATATTCACAACTTTTCTCTTTTGATCCACATGCAAGAAACAAAGTACACATTTTGGCGAATAATTTACACTGTAAAATGCGACAGAATGCATAGAAGAAAAAAGGGTCCTTCTTATACAAAGACAGAGAGAGAGAGAGTTGAGTAGTGTTACGAGTGATGTGACGCATGTTCTTGTTTAGCCGAGCCAGCCCGGGCCGTGAGAGAACTCCAGATCCTTCATTGCCGCACATTGGCCCACGCTTCCCACCCAAAGGAAGGTCAGTGATCCCAACTTGATTTACATTGTTCCCTCATCATCATCATCATCATCATCAACATCAACATCAACATCATCATCAACAACATCGTCATCATAATCATCACGAGTTTCCCACATTTTGTGTACTTTTCATCATCAACATTTAAAACGTAGCTTGAGGAATTTTAGTGCCATTGGTTGAGGAAGAATTTGTGTGCTTGGTTGGGGTAAGAGGTTGAAGTGTTATGACGTTTGCCAATATTTGACCCTTCTTCACTGCAGATATCAAATGGTCAGTGAGAAAATTATTTTAGCCAACGTTAATCTGAGCGAGCAATTAATTGATTTGTAAATGCTACTCACATCACGTCCTTACGTAAATTGCTGACGGATAAAATTGTCCTGGTTAACACGAACAATCACCATTAAAAATGAATGGCATTAAAGAAGACACCACAGTGACGAGCCGAAAGGTCGTTTTTTCCGATTTTTTTTTGTCCACTAGATTGTTTATTGGGAATTTCGAAAAAAGTTATGTTATTAAGCATCCATTGAACTTATTTCGTGTGAATTTTTATTTGGACAAATTAAAATTCAACAACTTTATTGCGGTATAGTAGTCTTTCTATGAGAAATGTGGTCCAACGGCTGGATCGATAATTTGACAATGGTTGATCTAAAGAATGAAGATTTAAAAGTTTTATAATGTATGTAAATGTAGTTCTCGTTGTACGAAGCCGTTAAACAAAATGGGGAATGTTAAAAAAAGTGTACTTGTGGCGAAATTTTTACCTATATTCGGGCGCTTAAAAAATACTAAATAAAAAAAGGCTACGTACGACAAATACTGTAATTACGGAAGTTTTGGTTTTTTAACCTTCAAAGTGTGAAGGGGGGTCGTTTTCGGCGGCGCGCTACCAAGCACACAATTGTTGATGAAAAAATCTGTAAAAATTCATGGTTCATCCTTAGGATGTCCTTTCGAAGTACGAACAAGAATTTTTCGGATATTGTTATTTTTAATATGTTTTCTTTAAACAAATATAAAGCAATGCGCGGAAAAAACACTTTTTTCCCGCATTGGGCCCGGACACATTCGACCCCCCTTCACACTTTGAGGGTTAAATTCGAAATCGGACAATTATAGTTAGAGTTATGGCCAGGTCGAGAAAAACGCGATTGAAAGTTGTCGTATACGTGAATCGTTGCGCTACCTGCTCTCGTTAAATCGTTTGTAACTTGCTCAATTTTAAATAAACCAACTTGAATTTTTTTCCACACATTCTTGAATATGTATAATTTGAAAAAAAATGCAAAAAATCGACTTTTTCGATCCGTCACAGTGGTGTCCCGCCTAAACATATTGAGAACAGTCTAACAGTTATATAACAGTCTTCGGATGTATTGGTACATTGAAAATCTGATAACGTTTTAGAAAACGAAAGGACATGTGCGTCAAATTATTATGCGGAATACTTCTCATTGAACTTCGACGATAAGAATTGCTTTTTCGGAATAATAAGCACATATGTCATGGTACTTTATTATTTTTTCCATTATTATCATCACAATGGAAACTATCGATGGTCACAATTCAACGAACAGTTTACTCAAAAACTATCGAAACCTCGTAGATATCTATCGATAGTTTTTCATTTTGGCTCCTCCATAGGAGTACAACTCCTTTTTCATTCTCCAAATCTAACGATCAGTTTCACGAAACGGGCGTTCGGGCATACAATCGCCTGAATGTCCAACATCGACGTGTCTGCAGCAATAAAAAGTGCATTTTTTGTCTGTTTTTATTCGATGAGTAGCAAGGGCGCGGAACCGGAATTCAGAAATCCGAGGGTAAGGCTTCTCTGGGATCGCTGGCGTCACGTTTGGATGCTTGCGTGGAAACGCCAACGTCGCCTCCAAGACAAACTCAATGACATAGAGGAGCTCGATCGCGTCGCCAACTTCAGCTGGGACGATTGGCGCAAGAGGGTAACGCATCCGAACAATGTCTATTGTTGCGCAAAAAGAGGGGAATGCAGAGTTCTTCAGTCGCAAATTTATTGTTTTGCAGTTCCTGAAGTTCATGAACCACAAAAAGTCGAGATTGACGGATCTCTTCAGGAAGATGGACAAAAACAACGACGGCTTGATTCCCAGGGAGGATTTCATCCAAGGAATTATGAATACCAGTTAGTATTCATATTTAAGTATCTATTATCTTTCTGGATCTCTTCATTATCGTTTTTTTGGAAAGGATCCTTTAGAGCGATTTTTTGTACCATTCCAATTACTCGAAAAATGCCTCTGGATTATCCATGGATTCAATATTGAAATATTGTATTAAACATTTTGGAAATTATATATATGTCGTTGAACTACAGCACCAAAGTTCTTTTTTTTACAAGTTTTTGTTTATATTGCTTCGTTCGTATGTCTGTTTTTTCGGTTCAAAATAACGAGAGTCCGATAATGGTGGTGGGAGGTGGGAACTGAAATTTCCTAATCGCAAATGGTAGGACGAGTTCGGGCTCATTAAGTTTGTTGACTCGAGCACTATTTATAATTACACTATTATAAAGTATCTCGCGAAACCTTTATTACCTAAGGCAAGGTTTTTTATTACGCCGATGTTTGAATGACATGGGCGTCTGGCATGGAAAATCAGTAAACATATTCTAATACTAAAAACTATGAAATAAAATACACGTAAAAAATCTTTTTTTAAACAAGTTTTTATTTATAAACTATTGAACTAAAAAGTAAAAAAATAATATTTAGTGCATGAAGTTAAATAGTAAAGCTACAGAAGAACCTCATCTTTGGTCACTGATCAAAGGCACAGGCAGTACATACTTCATGAAACTGACATAAACACAGAACTTGAAAAAATGTAAATATTTTCTTAAAAGCTTGAGACGTGAAACGTCATTACACTTGAAATAAAACCTTAAGCTTTTAAGACAATATTTCAAAAAAAATTAAGTTTTATGTTTGTGTAAGTGTCATTAAGTACTGCCTGCGCCTTTGATCAGGTACCAAGGCTGAGGTTCTTCCGTAGATTTACTATTTAACTTCATACACTAAATATTATTTTTTACTTTTCAGTTAAATAGTTTATAAATAAAGCTTGTTTATAAAATGATTCTTCACGTTTATTTTTCAATTTATTGCAGCATTTTTTTAAATATGGAAAGTCGTAAGTCTTATGGGTTTGCAAATTGTTCACCAAATTGGAGACTGACGTGGATTTATTTTTGTGCCAGAATTCGAAACTTCCCGATTGGAAATGGGCGCCGTCGCGGATCTTTTCGATCGCCAGGGGGAGGGTCTCATCGATTGGAAAGAATTTATAGCGGCTCTTCGCCCGGACTGGGAGGAAAGACGAACCCACAACGACACCGACAAGATACACGACGAGGTGAAACGTCTCGTGATGCTTTGCACGTGTCGACAGAAATTCCGGGTATTCCAGGTCGGCGAAGGAAAATACCGAGTACGCATATTTACATTTTTTCACCTCTTATTCGATGATCGTTGCGAAAAGCGAATGTACATCGACATTTATATTATTCAACAGTTCGGTGACAGTCAAAAGCTGCGTCTGGTCCGTATTTTGCGATCAACCGTAATGGTGAGAGTCGGAGGTGGATGGGTAGCTCTCGACGAGTTTCTACTGAAAAACGATCCATGCCGCGGTAAGTCTCCCTTCGCAATATTTCGCTCCGTCACGCGTCGAAACGTTACTCTTATTTACGAGCATACAGAATTTATATTCCCGAACAATATCGCGAGCTCTTTTGCAAGTGTCGTTGCATAAGAAATTTGCGAAGTGCTCCCGCGATGAACTTGTATATTGATGTTGAAAATGTTGAGGAATACCGAAGAAAGTCTAGGACGGCCTTTATTTTGAATATCACGTTGGCGGATAGGAAATATCATAGTTATTGGAGGCGGACGAAAAAGGAAGTTTCCGTAGCCGTATAAATTTCCCCACGAGGCCAACAATCATACGATTCGTTTTATCGCTCTTAGAGCGCGTCTATTTATTCATTTTTTCACTCGTTTTCGTTGTTCATATTCACGATATTATCGTTCACTTTCATTTTTGACATCATCATAAGTGCCAACATTCATGCGCTGTGTTGCAACAACGGTAGTTGATACACCGATCGCCCTTATCGTGAAATAACATTAAGCCAATTACCTCGATATAGCGTTAGTAGAACCTCGGCAGTAGGGGTAATCTATTTTTCCGTTATTCTTTTCATTTCTCGCGGCATACGAAAACGAAGATTCTGTTCATTTTTCGCCACGGTGCTTCATTGAACACTCGTATTTATTTGCTTAACATTTTAGACTATTGTATTGAAAAAAAAATACGCTGTTATCTTTGAATTGTTATCAATGTGAATACATTTTGAATGGTGCTACATCCATAGGTTGTAATTAACGTTAATGATATTTGATTATGAAAATGATCGTTGGAAAAACGGATTTTTTACCTGTCGACGATTTGCGAGGGATTTTCATTGTGAGTTCTCTGGAAGGTATGCAGATGAATTGAGTAACAGCGTGAAAATAAATTACCCCGATAAGCTTGTTACGATTATTAATGTCTTTAACGTGAATAATACTTTTTCGCGTGCGCGCTTAGTGTCCTAATACGAAATAACAACGCTTTCGTGCGTTTTGTGTGTCTGATCTCAACTCCTGAGGTAACCAATTGTCATGTTATTAATCGCAATTCACAAATGTCGACTAAGAAAAAGAAAGTCATTTCTGTGTGAAACGAGGATGTGTCCGTGTGTGAGTGGGTTTGCTACTTCTCGCTTTTGCTTAGCTGCTAGTTGAATCTTGATATTTCTTTTGTCGAACTACTTTTTTTTCTTTAATTCACTTCGATCCTAAACGGACGAGGAGCGATAGCTAATCCGGAAAAACTTGAGCGATCGCGAGCGCGATTGGCGATTGATTAATTTTTCACAATATCATTGAACATTATCGGATCATTGTCGAGTCGACGTTTTTCTTTCGTCACAATCCTTCACGTTACGTTTTTTTATTTGAAAATCCGGCACAGTTTTGTTTGATTTTGATTTTTCTGGAATGGCCATCGAACCTGACAAAACTATAAACCTGGTAGATAATAATCGAAATCATTGATCGTTTCTGTACTAACAAATTTTTTCTTGCTTTCTCATTTCACTCCGTCCTTCCCGTTTCCCTGGAATTCCGTGTATTTGGCCTCATTTATCGAATGATCGTCATTTTCTCATGGCGGATCTTGAGTTTGTTCCTTTCCTGTTCAACTTTACGTGTCGCATGAAATCGTTTTTTTTTTCTTCTTTTTTTTTTCCGGAAAATCCTCTTTAACAAATATGTTTTGGATAATTGATTCCTTAAGTCTTTCTAATGCCAATACCGGATCCTAACAAGCCGGAACAACACGAGGGTTGGTGTCCGCTCGGTGAGGCTTCCTTGCACGTTCACCGTTACTTCGCAGTCTTTGAAACTATTGCGCAACGCGATGGGTGCGAATCCACTGCAAAGCCAACGTTTTACAGACCGCGAAGTTGCCATTTTGTGTGTTGGCATGCGAATTTGTTTCGACCTTATTGTTTTTTTTTATCGTTCATTCAAATATGTTCATTCGGGAGTTGATCATTCTCATGGTTGCTTCGTCTATTCCTCGTTTATCTTTAGCCGCAACGAAAATACTGTACAGTTTATGTGCTACCCGTTGACTTGAAGGCTGGCCAATTAGTTCTTACGTCTCTGAGATTTACTTTGGATATTTCCTTCTGTTTTGCCGTTGTTTGTTACGAAAGTAAAGCTAGAGCTCCATTTAGGCCTTGAACGAACCTGGTTTTCATTCGTCAAAATGGTATGGTTTTCCTGGAGCGTGGATTCGTGATTATTTTTAGCTTTACCTGTATCTTTTCAGACTTGCCGTTTCTTCTATTTATTTTTGGTTAATAGCATGGTGTTGGAGTTTACAAAATATACAGTTTTATATAGTTTTGTCTTAATCTCCGAGAACTGGGCGTTACGAGTGACGTTCGATGATGAAGGACTCGCGATTCGTCGCCCAGCGTCTCTAGGCCTTATTCACTTTGGAACACGGAAATTCGTCGATTATCGTGAATCTTTTGGCAATTATTTCGTCGAGCAATAGCCGACCCGTACAAAACGCATCGAGGAATAAAAACGTGTTCCAAATGATATATATATATATATATTTTTTTTTTCGTAGTGGTGTAGCTGGAATCTCTGGTTTATATTGCGCTAGAACGAATTTAACGTACGTCGATAAACGCTCTGCTGTATCATTGCACAGCTGATATCGTCGCGACGAATCTCAACTTGTAAATTCACGATCCTGCGTTTTACTTGTAGAGAGAGAGAGAGAGAAAAAAACAAAAGTGTCGCATCTATCGCGAAGTGACGACCGATCGTGAATTTGCAACAATTATACGAGTGTCAATTCCCAAATATTCCTGTATTATTTATTTATACAATTTTATCGTTTTTTTTCTTCATTTATCCTAAATTGTTTTCTTTTTTCTTTTCTCACACACTGACACACGCACACACGTTTTACACATACAACAACGTGCCACCATTTTTCTTTTCACTCATACCTCTTTTATTTTAACACTCGTTCGTACGATATTCAATTCTTTTTTTCACTCTACTCGCATGGATTGATATTGTGATACCGTAAAAAAAAAAACATTTTTTCTCACGATGATTCTCAACTCCCAATTAATATATAATTTTTTTATTCATCTATTCTTTTTATGTTTTATCTCCGATTGTCCCGTTTGTAATTATTGTAATTCCGAACTCTGCTATCTCTCTATATCTCTACTCTTCTGTCTTTCTGGCTCTCTGTCTTTCCGTATCTAAAAAAAACAAAATGTTTGGCACATCCTTTCAACAAAAAAAAAACAACCCGGCATCCTATCGCGCCTTCCTACTAACTCTGCGTGCACGCAACACACTGTAGCCAAGGGAAGAACGAATATTGAGCTGCGGGAACAATTCATATTGGCGGATGGTGTCAGCCAGACAATGACGGCGTTCAGGTCCAAACCGAGCCCGAACTCGACCCTACAACGTTCGCCAATGTCCTCGGCAGGTCCAATCACAAAGGTAATGTCATCGAAAAACGGTGAAAAAAAAACCACCTTGAATAAAGGATCTCGCTATTTATTTTTTCGAGTGCAAATTGCCTCGTCTCAAATTAGCTCGTCACTTTGAGACCTCTTTATTTCGCGAATAGCATCGTTGAGACAAAAGCGACCGTGAAGACACAGTAAAATGCAAAAGTAGAGGAATCAAAGAGTCACATGTCAATTTTTGCATCTTACTTCTCGCTGTTGTCACAAGTAGCGGATTCATTTCTTTTTTACAAAGAAATTCACACACACACACACACAAACATCTGCATTGCATTTTATCCACGTAAATGTTTTTACACGTATGAAAGAAAGTCGATCGTGCCAGACAAGGAAGTCCGTGGAATCAGCGTTGTTTTTGGTGAGTAACGGGGCACACACGAAGGAACCATCAAACTCGTGTAGTTACCGTCCGTTCTATCCCTCACCTGCCCTATCTCTTCGCATGAGCATGACGGTTGAATCGTTATTTCATTTATCGTTATAGTTATTATGATTTTTCAGTAAGTCTCTTGGTAGAAGTGAGCGCTTGTCTTCTCTCGTCAGCGGTAAAGTTGTTCGTTTTTTTTATATTCTTTTTTTTTTCATTTCTTCACGTTTAGCTGCGATTCTCTACACTTTGGGTCAGTACAATTGGCAACGGACGTACGTCTGTTTCTATTCTCTCTTTTCTCGAGGTGCCAGTTTCGTTGGGCAAATGCTGAAAGGGCATATTTTCAGTGCAAACCTCAGGAGATGTGATGTCTTTGTAATCAGGACAATTGTTCATTGTCGTATGGATGTGTGCGTGCGATGTTTTGTACGCGCAGGACGCTCTTGATAGCTGTTTTTTTTTAAACATATCTCAGCGTTTAGAAATATCGAGCAGTAGCCGATACTTTTTCCGCCCCCATGAGTGCGTGTCATTTTTTTTTTGGTCGAGGAAAAGAAACGCACGGAAAACAAAAGAGAATGTGCAATTTTCGGATTTTTCCGGATCAAGAAGAACGTAATATTGATTTGTCGAGGCAAAAATATTGCTGGACTGATTGAGCAAAAAGAGCGAAAATTAAATTGGTACGATTAATTTGGTTTATGGTGTACAATATAGCGGAGGAGTTTATGAGCCAGCTGATGCCGATATTTGAGAGTTTGAGGCAAAAGGAGGATCTCCCGTGCTCGTATCCTCTTCACATGCACGCCCCCTCTTACCACTGGGTAAATAACATATATTTTTCTCATTTTTTCTGCTGATGGTATTTTTTTGGACAGTTTTTTTTGCGCGGCCTGTACGCGAGGACGTTGAATTTCAGCTGCGATGGTTTTTGAGTGTCGTGTGCCTGCCGCAGCTCGTTGGATTTTCAATGCATGATGTAGGATTTTATTGGATTCTTCAATCGAAGAGTATGTTTTTTTTGCAAATTTGGTTTTTACATTTTCCGCGAGCTGGCTAGGAAATTGCGATACTTTTTGGGGTTGTGAGTTTCGTTTACTTTTTGCTTCGAGGACGAGCTCCACTCTCGTTTCAACGTGTCTCTTAACATTGTATCAGACAATTTTTATTCCGTTGAAGTTTGTATCGTTGATGTCGAGCGATTTTTCGTTTACTTTTTGACCGTTAAAATGGGCCAAGAAAAATTGAGCGTTTAGAAATAATCATTTTTCGTTGCTTTCCAAAGATGCAAACTTCAACGTCATAATTTCCAGGCAGCGATTGACAGAAGTCATCGATCAGAATATATCGATAGAAAATATATATATATATGTTAAGGGCAATATTTTAGTATGCAAAGCGAAAGAACAGTCTCAAGGATTCGTCTGTTTGATATCACCTTACAATTTTCTGCCGGCGGATAATAAATATTGACAGACGTTTTTTTCTTTCTTGAATATCAGAGCGTGGAGCTCTCCCTTGATTTGAGTGGCGTTTGTTGTGCTCTTGTAGTGTAGATGTGTAATTGCATACTTTTGATGAAATCGAAGTGCTTCAAGCCCATCATTAGGTAATGTTTACGTTGTATGAGTGCAACTTGAATCAGGCTTTTCGTCATCCCACATCTTTGATTTGTTTCAAATTATTGTTTTACGTTTTCCTGCAACTACATGATTTTTCTAATTTCGTGTTTTACAATTGATTCGAATGCCTCGAAATTATCGTATTATGTCCCCTCAAGAGCCCTCTAACGAATACGACGAGTGTCTTTCTCCGTCATTCTATAAGCCTTTATTGACTCTTTCAAACGTGGCCGTACGAATTCGTTCAAATGCGAAGATTCTGGCTCTAAAGATTCGTCTTGATTTGCTCCGCTAACGAGAGGCGTGACCTGTGTATTCCTCCAGTTGGATTATAATTCGTAAAAAAAAGAAACAATTGTGGTAGTACTACTTTGATCGTCATAACAAATTTCCTGTATTGATATGCGTGCATAGTGGCGTTGATCGGAGATACTTCGAATCATCATAAGCTACTGTATCTCTCCCAACTTCTCGTGGTAAGTTTTGCATGAGTTTGTTTTCTTTTCTTTTCTTTTTTTTTCCATCCGGAGAAATTTCTCAATTTCGGTCGCGGTAAATTTGCGTGCAACGTTTGTCAAAGTTCTCTATCGTGAGCTCAATCTTTTTGTATGGCTGAAGCTTTCGAATATTTTATCGCGACGGAAGCTGAGAAGTTTCGTGTTTGTTTGGTTCCTATTGCAGTTTGGTAGGAGCAGATGGTACGTATTTATCGTTTTCGTTGACATGAAGAATTAAACACGTCAGATGCAGTTTGGCTACGTACACGAGGGCGGCTAGCGATATTGAGAGATCGCTCACGATCTTACGTTCTGATATTTTTCACATCCGAAAAAAAATGTCTCTAACGGCTCTAAATGTCTCTAACGTGGAGAATAAAAAAGTTGAGTCCTCGGTACGATGCTTCACACTCGTAATATAAATCGTAGCTCCACCGCAGCTCTCTCTGTCTTTCTCTCAATAATATTGCAACACTTGGAAACGCAAATGTTTGTACAGAAATTCATCACGGTAGATGAAACAAAGAAAAAAAAAACATTCCGTTCCGTCGATCGTATTTGTGACGCTTGAAGACGCCATTGTTTTGAGGATGATTTCACGGGTACTCTTTTTTTTCTTAGGTGAGAGAACGAAGTGCCCGAAGCGTGCCTATGGGACAGACGAGAGCTTCGCGTTCGTCATTGAGCGCCGGAACACCCGACAGCCTCAGCGATAACGAGAGCTCCTTCCGATTGCCAGCGAGGAAAACGAGTACACCGTACAGGAGTACTTTTACCCCGAGTAATTGACCATTCGATATTCTTTAACGTCCTTTGAATAAAACATATTGACCCTTCGTCGGTTTTAATTCTGGTTGGAGTTCTTTGGCGCACAAATTTGGAATAACTGATGGAAATTCGACTAATCGAAGATAATTCATTGACCGGGATGAAATTTTGTCGTAACAGGTGGCAGCCGACCATCGAGTCGACCAGCTTCAAGACCAGCCAGCAGGCCGAGCAGCAGACCAGCCTCGAGACAAGGCAGCAAGCCTTCTAGTCGCTACGGTTCCACCCAGTCTTTGGACAGTACAGGTACAACAACGAATGAAATTTTCGGGTGTAGTTCCGAAAAGCTCATACTGCCTATTAATTTTTAATTTCTTGTACCCATGTATTTTGACGCGCTGATCACGATTATGATAGTAAAAATACCCGCAAATTTTATTTCAAGGTCAACACACACAAAAACTGATTTGAAAAAGTCTATCTATTTTATTTTAATAAATATTGATCTTAGAGAAAAAAGTGGATAAGGTTCCGTAACCACCCCTTTGATCGAGTAGAAATGTTGCACAAACATTCATTTTAATATTTTAAGGCAACCCCTAAAGGGACTCATGGCGATTCGCAATAGTTTTCGAATTATTGCATTTTTAAGTTATTTATTTTAACGCGCGCTGACTATATCCATATCTGCTACGTCTCCGTTCATACCTATATATGTTAACGCGCTCTCTTTTTTGTCCAAACAAACAAACCCAATCGAGCCCAAACAAACCCAAACCCAAAAACTATTGCACGTCGCCAAAAATCCCTTTGTAGGTTGTCTTCAAATATTATGGAGGAGGTCTGTGCAAAATTTCAGCTCGATCGGGGGGGGGGGATCTTACCCCAAAAAGTATCCTACAAAAGTTGTAGCCTATAAAAAGATTGATCTTTATGTTCGATACAGTTTTCGTCTAAAACCATCGTGATTCGAGAAAAGTGGGATAATGCTCTAATAAGCAGATTTTGCTAAACTCTATCAGTTTCGATATTATCTACTTACCCACTTTACCGCGGGAAGGTCGGGGTTTTATTAGTCTTTAAAGTGCATGTTTATTTTCTGATTTTTTGTATTTTATTTTATTTTTTCCTCTTTTAAAATTGAGTTTGTTTGGGTTTAAAGAGTAAACTACACTTTAAAGACTGAACTCCAACCTTCCCGCGATAAAGTGTGTAAGTAGATAATATCGGAAGTAATGGAGTTTAGAAAAATGTACTTTTTGGAGTATTATCCAATTTTTCTCGAAACAAAATAGTTCTAAACAAAACCTGCATACAACATAAAAAATCAAGCTTTTTATAGGTTACAACTTTATGAGGAAACGTTTCTCTCCAAGATCAACATTTATTAACATAAAATAGAAAAACATTTTTAAATCAGTTTTTGTCAGTTTTGACCTTGAAAATAATATTTGCGGGTATTTTCACTATCATATTGGTGATCAGCGAGTCAAATACATTGATTTAAAATTGATCAGCGTCATGGGCTTTTCGGAACTTTATCCGAATTTGCTCAATTTATATGAACGCACAATAGTAGAGTTGGAATCAAGCTCGGCTTTGTCGATGATCGAACGAGCGCATGATAAAGATGAGAGACGCATCGGGAACGAATTGATGTTATCATCGGGTTTCTTTACAGACGAGTCAGGTACTCCGAGTCGCATTCCTCGAAGAACGTTAGGTACGACCGGAACGACACCGACATCGAGTCGACACAACAGCATCTCGGGTAGACGCTTGGCAGCGCCTGTCAACGGCTCGAGTTCACGACCTCGTACACCAACGGGACTCGTTAGTCCTGCCAGCGGCGTTCCCACAAGGTTCGTCAATCCGAAAAATCTTTCACACTTATTCACCCGCCCTACCGATGGAATAGCAAAAAAAAACACAAAAAAATCTGCCTTGTTATCAAAATCAAAAACTAACATGTATTGTGCTAGATACTTTTTGATTAATTCACACAATAACTTGACTTGGCATTCGATGCATTAACGGTAAGCAAGAGATGGAAGAAGAAAAAACATATTACGTTGCATTTTGTTTTCGACATTGACGTGAGATGTCATTAACATTTACACGATTAAAAAAAAAAACGAGGCACGTTGTACAGTAACGCGTAATAATGAAATAATTTTCGCGACGACGAGAGCGTCGACGGATCTCCAAATTTTTCGCTGAAGTCTCGAAACGTCTGTCCCCCCTTTTTTTGTTATCGAATCGTTCCTCTTGCCGTATACGAGAAAAATAATTGCTTAGCAATTGATAACCATAGACGCCTAATAACATTTTTTAGGTTTGGCTCGATCTATCGAACTTCGAGCATACCAACCCTGTCCGGTGTCGGGACACCGATTAGGTAAAGCAAAATTAATGAATTCGTGCATTTTCTCTCGTTGGGTTGACATCTCTTTTGACAAAATTGTATTGTAATCACGGATCTGTGATTGTTTCGGGGACATATTGGTGATCTGATCTATACGTGTTATCGGTACTAACTATTTTACAGGGTGTTGGTATGCTTTCTCATAGGGACATGCGGTTGTCGTATGTTCCCGAAAAATTCATTCATTGAAGAAATCATTCTACAACCTTGAGGAGCAATGTTGTTCGAGCCACTGATACTTTTTCACGAGCTTGATGAATCTTGGGGTGCAAAGGTTAAGACCGATTTTTTAAAGCTGAATAATCGTTTGTCGTTTCGCAAAACTTCAGCCGTTGCTTTTTGAGGACACTATTGTGACGGGCCAAAAAGGTTGTTTTTTCCGTTTTGTTTGTCTACTGGATTATTTATTTGGGATTTTGAAAAAAGGTCTGTTATTCAGCATAGATTGGACTTACTTCGTGTAAATTTTAATTAAATTTTAATTAATTTTTTTTTAATTTAAAAATTAAATTTTATATAAATAAATAAAATAATTTTTTTTAATTAAAAAAAATTTAATTAAAATTTCAATTAAAATTTTAATTAAATTTTTGTTTAAATTGACAACGCTATCGAGGTATAATAGAGCCTCTGTATAAAAAAAATGTGGTCCGGATCGATGACTTGACAATGGTTGGTCTGAAAAATAAAAATAAAAAAGTTTTACTATTTATATAAATGTAGTTCTCACTGTACGTAGCCGATTTTTTGAGAATTTTTTTTTCACGCAATGGCGGGAGTTTAAAAAAGTGTAATTACCCCGAAATTTTTACTTATATTCGGAGGCTTCAAAAATACGAAATAATTTAAAAACGGCTATGTACAATTATAGCTACTGCAATTACGGAAATATTGGCTTTTAACAATTGAAAATCGGACAATCATAGCTAGAGTTATGATTCCAGCCAGGTCGTGAAAAGTTGTTTTGGTAAAAACGCGATTGAAAGTTTTAGTATACGTAAATATTCGCTACCAGCTCTCACTAAATCGTCTGTAATTTGGTCACTTTTAAATATTCTCACTTTAAAATTTTTTCACATATTCTTGAATATCTATACTTTGAGAAAATGCAGAAAAAAAATTTTCTCGTCACCCTGGTCTCCTCTTTAAATACGGTATATTTTACCTCAATAAAAAAAAAACAAAAATTTCGGGTATTCGTGGCTAATTAGTCGAACAGTATACGTAAAATGTTCTTGTGTCATGCCACCATCACTCGGTAGAAAAAAGAAGTACAACGAACGGCAGCTGCTTCGTTTGAAGGTTGTAGAAAACATTTTTTTTTCCGTTCGGTCTTTCAAAGTCATGCATAAAAAAACTCCGTGCCAAATTGTGCTTAACGCTCGGAAATTGAAGCTACTTTTTTTTCCATACCTTTTCACCAATCCCAATTTCAATCGAAACGCTTGATCGAGCAACGAATCGACCGTGAGATAGCGGAACAATGGCGAATTATTGAATTGATAATACAAGAAGAAAAGGGAAGGATTGCTTATTACTGTAATGGTGATGGTTTAGCCGCTCTCGGATTCCTGTGTACGTTGGACCGGATATAAAATCCCCTCAGTCTACTACGAGCAATATTTCGACTCATTCCACACAAAGCAACCATTCTACAATTTCTACTGACTCCACTGGGTATGCCCGATCTACTGCTCGCGTGTGTGTGCGTGCGTGAGTGTGCGTGTGTGTGTGTGTTTGTGTGCATTCGCATCATCACGAGTAATTGTAATGCGTTTATACTTTTGCACGAATTTTGGCTTCTTCCACTTTAATTTTCCTTGTGTTTTTGTCACTAGCGATTGTCTATCGAATCTATTGATTTTTTGTAGTCCTTTAGTTACTTCGAGCTTTTTCACCATTCGAAATTCGTAGATTTTGTTTCTCTACGGTTGATTTATTTTTGAGCAATTTACGTTGTATTTTCATTTTGCGATTTTACTATCATTCAAGCATCAAATCATTTGTATCAATTGGTATATAATAATATATATTGCGTATGAACTTGACAAAATGGAATTTACACTGCTTGAAGCTTCATTGGATCGAACTCACGTGTATACGTATCTGTCTGTAACGCTAGGGGCAGCTCGGCCTGCACGAGCTCAGCAACTAACATCCCAACGGCCGTTAGAGCTAGGTAACTGGCTAACACCATTCTTAACTGACGAAAAAAAACTCTTGCTTTACTTTCACTTTTGTGTTTGTCGGTCTTTCACCACGTGGATTTGTACAACTAATGACAACATACATTAGGGCTGTTCCGAAAAACTCGCTTCGAATTTCTGGCATACAAAGCCAGTAGATTAAACCTTTAATGCAACAGTACCCGGGAGCTTCGGCCGAGTTCGTGAGAACATTTGTTTTTTTTTGTTGGCATTATTTACAAAAATTACAAGGATTCGTCGAAATAATCGAAATTGAGAGTGTGAAGCGAATCAGTGATAAATAAGTTTCGTTATTAAATGTATTTGAGGAAAGAACCTGCACGTTTTAACCGTCCAAGTACGATTTTCCAAAGTTGCAATCTAATTACATCGTTTGCTCAGAAACGAAAGTGGCATGTTCATTTCATAATAATCTTTCGACTGTTTGCAAGCAAAAATCGCAAATATACGAGATTCAACGGTATGGGAATTAAATGCATAAAATTGACGAAAGTTCTTATATGCATTATTATTATTGTGCAGAACGTGTTCCATGGTAAGTATCTGGAAAAGGGTCGCTTTCTGAAGAAGAAAAAATTGAACCACTATCTCGTTTTTCGTCGTCCGCTTTACAGATATGCCAAAAAAATTGTTGCTATATAACATAACATGAAAATAACCCAAAGAAACCCAAACATTGTACTGTATTGTAACATCGTTATGGATTCCAAAGTAGCAATAATCGGGACGTTTTTTTTTGGCACACCAGCAAGACGTAAATATTGCCGTGTTATGGTTTGCATCGTTGGATTGCAATGAAAATTGATTTTATTTCTCCCTCACTTTTAATATGATACGAAATCTTTTTTTGCAAATGTCATAGCAGATCTCCCAGCCGCATATCATAAAAAAATGGGAGGTTTTTGATAGCCAAAATCTGTTGAAAGAAATTTAAGGGGCTACATTTACCTAGAGGTCCAAAAAGTGGGCAAATTCCGATTTTCTTCTGGGATACGGTTGGTGAAAAAGAAATGGATTTTTAAAAACACAGAGTCTTCACAAAAATCCTCAAAAAATACAGATAAAACAAACAAAGTATGGCCGCCGGCAGATGATGACATTTTTTTTGCGACGTTTGTCGGTAGTTACTCTCCAGCTTAAGGGGTTATATACAGTCAGGAGGCCCAAAAAGATCGATTTTTGTAGAATTTTTCATGAGAAGACCTTTAAATCTATTAACGTAAAAATTTGTACATATATTATAGTAACTTTTAACTGTATTTTAACATTTTTTATTTGTAAAAATAATTATTTTGAAAGCTGCTATGGCACCTCAAGGCGTCTTGCGGTGAGCACGATATCTCTAGACTGGATAATCTAAAATGAAAAAACCATAAAAAAATATCTCGTTAATATAATGGATTATCTTGTAACTGATCGAAGGAATGAGCAAAATAACAATTTTTGACAAAATCGCGGATTTGCAAAGAAAAAAAATCGATTTTTGACAAAAATTTAGGCATTAAATTGTTTATAAAATGGAAAATGTTTATCGGTGAGAAAAAACCTTCGATTAATTACTAAAAAATATACTTGAAAAGATTGTGTTCAAATTTGAGACTGATCGGTTCAGCCGTTTCCGAGAAATCTTGCTCACTGACTTTAAAACACAGTTTTGAGAAAAATGCGTTTAAAGTTTCAAAAGCACTTTCGAATGCTCTGACACGTCATGACAAATGTGAATAAAAAAAATCCACTTTTCGATAATTTTGACTGTATATAAACCCTCAAACGGTCCATCTGAAAGCTAAAAACCAAACGGTTTATTTAAGTTAACAATAAATACGAGTTGTTGACGATCGTCGATTTTGAAGATAATTTTTTATCAACAAAGTGGCGACAAATTAAAACTCGAGTATACAAAATCGAGGAAAAAAAGGTCGTCACTTTTACGTGACTATTAAAAAATGAAGATTGATTTTGAAAAAGTGGAATCATCAACGACCCTTAAATGTTTCTCATCGTATCTCCTGTAAATTTGGCAACAATCCATCAAGTGGTTCTAGAGATATCATGTCCATCGACTTTGAAAACTTTCTGTTGTTTTTCTGTATTTTTTCGTGATTTTTTAAAAAGGCTCTCAACATATATACCTTTGTATTTAAAAAAATGCGTTTCTCTTACATCAACCGTTTACCAGAAAAAAAAATGAGATTTTGGATATTTTTTTCGGGCCTCTAGGTAGATGTAGCTGTTCAATGAAGTAAAAAAACATTCATTTCGATTGCACTACAATGATGCAAACTTCAATCCCATCGGACGTTTTACCATTGTAACCCTTTCTACTTTGCTTCGTACCATGATCAATTATAGAAAGCGACAATTTTAAATAGCGTATTCACAATTAGGAGATACGCCCGAATAGTGGTTCAATTTTTTTGTTCCAGAAAGGGCCTCTTATCTAGACATTTACCCATGTCTCCAACATCTTTGATGAATTCTCGATTCTTATTTAATAATTGAAACTTCAAAGCCGGGACGATACAGACTTGAAAATGCTTCAGCCCTTTTCACAAGAATCACACAGGTCTTGGTTTTACTTATTTAAAATATACACACTGAATATCATTTTTAAATAATTTGTACTGTAATGTTTCTCGACACGGTAAGATAAATTGTTGTCAACCAACTGTTGCAAAAAAGGATACGTTTATCGAACTGCCCTAATGTACATAGTATTGTTTGAAAAAAAAAACGCTTAGCAAAGACACTATATTGAGTCTATTAGGGATGTACTGGTATGGATTATTCTTCATTTGATTTGATGTTGCGACGACCTGGAACCTTTAAAAAGCGGGAGCCTGAATTAGAAGGTCCAAAAAAGCGTTTTGTCAGGATTTTTTTTAGAAGGGCAAAAATCAAGTGAGTCCAGTAAACATTGAGGTATCTTATAATGTATATTTGAAATGTATAAACAAAAATGTTCAACATGAAGCAATAAAATGACTGCAGTTTTATCAGCCTATTCCATGTGCGTCTTGCCACTGCAGTCCCCAATCGGCGGGAAAGATGCAGCTCATAACTTTTGACTGAAACAAAAAAACTAATAAAAACTAATAAAATTTCCAATTGTCATATATTTTTCTTCTGGGTGAATTAAGAAAAAGCTGAAACAATCGTGAAATTATAAGTTTTCTCAGGTTCGAAAAAAATGTGTAAAAAACACTTTAACGTGCTATAAAAATTATTTAAAGAGATTTTTTCAACAACTTTTTCAATTCACTTAGAAGAGATTTTCATACTGAAGAAAATAAACTTTGGTTTGATTCAATAGGTCGTTTAGTTTTCTTGCTATCACGCCCGCCAATTTGAAGAAAAAAACGTAAAGATTAAGACTGGCGAAAACGCGCTTCAAAATTTTGAATTGGACGAAATATCAATATCAAATATGAATCGCTTCTCTGCTTTTGGCCTTTTATCTTCGAAAATATTTACAATTGGCCTCTGTAACTTTGTAAATATATTCTTGGATAGTTTATCTATCAATTTAATCAATAAAAAAAAAAAACGTTTTTTCGGACCTTCTAATTCAGGCTCTGACCTTAAATAAAAATGTGTGTAAAAATACTGAGCGAAAAAATCTTGGAAAATTACACGCGATCGAATATTGAGCTATTCATTATTGAAATATTTATAGTTTCGCAACAGTTTAAATTGAAAAATCATCAGCATTCCGAGGCTTCGCCTCAACATTAAAGAAATAAAAACCCGATTAAATTACCGAATCTCGATGATGGAGTAAAGTTCTTTGTTGATTTTGTGTACTCGCCAGTACATCTTTATTAGCTTTGCGGAATGATTCCAGTACCGAAGACGATTCAAACGTTCTCTACCATTTCTCTAGGACCCGAACACCATCGAGCGGTTCGAGCACACCTCTGCCGCCAGGCTCGAAGCTGACGAGAAAACCGTCGGGAGCGTCCGATACTTCGGTATCGAACACCACTCCTCTATCGCGAAAAGGAAAACCAACACCGATCGACCAGAGGGCACCGTTCAGACTTTAATCCCATCCACGATCAACGGCGAAAAGAAAAAACGAAAAGAAAAAAACAAATCAACGAGTACAAGTCAGCTAAGGAATTTTCCGATGCAAGGATGGAAACATCCTCGAATTCAGCTTTCTTCGAAATGTAATAGAAATCTCGCATTGCTACAAGAAACATAAAAAACAGAATAGTGCATTAAAAGCCTAACTGTCGAATCGCTTTTGATAAAGGTGTAGAAAAAAAAGGTAATCGTTCTCTACTGTCCACCCGCTCGTGTATTCCATTTTTTTTTTCAATTACTTTGTCTCGTCATTGAATGGCCGTAATTGCACATAGAATATACACGCAAAGGAAAGGCATTGGTGAATTATCGGGTGGATTAATTTGTTTTTTAAGAATGAACAGTATATATTTACATATGCGCGCGCGCACACACACACACACATTGATGAAGTCTAACTTTATCGGACGATAAAATTGTTGAACGGGTCTCTGCGAGCAAGAGCCTACCTTGGGTGTTTGTGTGTGCCTCGCCGAGTCTTGCGCTCTGTGAAAATCGGAAGATATTCGTATCTTTGTAGATTGCCGCGAAAACGATAAATAAGAATTACAACAACGAGCGAACGGAGGCCAAAGCTTTTCGTTTCGTTTGTTCTTCTTTTCCCTTTGGCGCAATTCGAGAGTTTCCTTTGAGTAACTTATTACGAAAAAAAAAACGATAGTAAATGCTTTTTGGGACAAGCATCGCCGAAATCTCGATCGTAATTTATATGCCATTTATTTACGATACATATTCGAACGAAACGAGAGGTGACACGATCACCTTCAACACGAAACCAGTGAAGCGCGATTCTTTTTTCTTTATACCTTTTTTTTTTGTATTTTAATTTTGCATTTTTCTCAGAAATATTTTATAACGTTCGACTAATTGTAATTAGCTTCGAGATCGCGATGGTTCGCTTCTCGCGAGTGGAGTCACCGGTTCGGGGTACAATAGAAACATCAAATTTACGGGGGACTTTCACTCTCCGTGGCGAACCAGCGCGTTCTTTATTGTTACGAATTTTAATATATTAAAAGAATGAAGTAAAGAAAGGAAACTGCAACTGGCACACTCGCGTTCGTAACTGAAAATATTTGACGTACGATTTACGCGGATATCCAGATATATATATATCCGGTTTTATAATATATAATAATGAGATCAACGACTCCTCCCACGCGTAGGATTCGATGATACACATATGTGAGTGTTTGTAGGATGTTAATTATTACTATCCTATTTCTCATTTCGATTTTCCTTTTTTTCCTCGCTCCTCAAGCGTGATCCACACAAATGCGTAGCGTTATATCGTCCGTCGTTTTTTTCTCCCTTTGTTTCGCTAGCTTCTCTCTTTTCTCCCGAGATACGTGACTCCAGAGTGAAAAAAAAACGGCAAAAACATTGCCAGGAACTCCGTGAGTGAGAGAATATATAGTGTAAATATTGGTTCGTTCTCTTGCTCGGAACAAACGAGACCGGTAGGCGCTCGAAATGAAAAAGAAAATATAATAAAGTCTCGTCCCGCGGGTCTTGGGAGTTCAAAGTTTTGAAAGCGTTGGGCGGCAATGATGTCACAAAGAAATCAAACTTAGTCTTACGTTCGTATGGCACAAATCATGTACGCAAATTTATGTTTATTTTTTGTCTTTTGTACGTGCTCAATTATGCTCGACATGTGTATCACATTATTTTTCGTTAGTGTGTCATTCGAGTTGCAAGGAACTTGAATTTTTTTTTTCTAGCGAGTATACGGATAAGCCATTGTTGAGAAATGGAAACAATGCGGGGAAAAAAACAAATATCGAAAGCTTCGTCGCGAAACACGTGGACGAGGAGCGACACTGAAAGACATTTCCAAACTGTTTTTTTTCTCTCCTTAGTTCAAGGATTCAACCAATGTAACCAACAGAATGTTCTGTTACCGAATGATACCTTCTAATCCGATTAATGTATTAACAATTTATACGATTAAATTGATTCGCCTTATTGTAAAATTCTGTATTATCGCTAATAATGCTGTGAAAAAATATATATATATGTGTTTATATATATATACACACATACATACATATATATATGTATGCATATATATTTTATTTTATTTTCCCGAGTTCCAACCAGCCTTGCGAGGTTTCACGTGACCCTTTCCTACCACCCCGTACTCGCACTTCGTGTTTTTTATCACTTTGTTTATATACATAGTTTTTATGCATTTTGTCACCATCTTATAATTTCTACGAGCGTCGATACTGCTGCGTGATGTTTCTTCCTTTTATATAAAATAATACGTGTAATGATTTACCAATACGACTTCGAATTTCTTATCTTTAGTTATTAAGCGGTTAGGCTACTGCGAAAATGAGAGCAAGTTCGTCGCTTGAGACAACTCCAATTGAAGAGGACGGTCCAACATATGGTGCAGGAATCTCAAATTAAAGGTGAAATAATTACAACGATAGAACTGCTATTAAAACTTTAATCGTGTTTTTTTTGGAAAGTATGTTTTTATTTAACTTGACTTTCTGTGAGATGCAAAACGGAAAGTCGATATTTCCACCCACTTTCCGACTACTTAGGGCTCTGAAATTTTGCAAACATGCATCTAATAGGTGACAATGCATCATTCAACTTAAAAAATATCCATAATATTTTTCAACTTTTCATGTAAAATGAGCGATCTCTGATCATCCATATCAAATGTCACTAACACATACAAACAAACTCGTATCCGAATGTGTCTGTATGTGATAAGTTTATATGCAGCAATTAGTCGTAAATTCAATCCCAATTACAGTCTTTGTTATTTTTTACAAGCATTCTATGTTCCTAACGTACAAACTCGTAAAGTACTAGTAACAACTAACTAGTAAAATCAATTAAGGATTGAAAAGTATTAAAAAAATTATATGTAAGAAAATATACTTAAAAAAACAAACTTTTATTTCAGGGGGCGTACACAAATTACGTAACGCCAAATTTACCAATTTTTATTCCCCCCCTCCCCCCACACGTAACAGGACCGTAACGCCTGGCCTGACCCCCCCCCCCCCCCTCCATTCCGTTACGTAACGGGTGCTTTGTCATCAATAATTCTGATTTTTTTCATAGACATAACTAGTTATGAAAGAATTGTGTTTATAGTCATTTTATTAAGTATATATTCATCTAGGTTTATACCAATTGGTGTGAAAAAATCTTTAAGGGGCCAGTCCACTATGAAAATTAAAAAAAACCGAAGCAAGCGAGACTTGAAGAAATCGACGATGACGAGCAATCAGAAGGGATTTTGTACGGTGCAGGAATTGTTGATTGAGTTTAGGTAAGAGTTTTTCATAGTATAAACTTAAAACGCGTTTTTCTCGAAACAACGTTTTTAAAATGTAGCTCCATCGTATCTCTAAAACTAATAAACCGATTCTCTTGAAATTTGAACCACATATTGTAAACATTATTCGCAACAAGATGACCTTCGATGGTTTTAAAATTTTGATTTTTACTCTTTTTTTTTTGCGAAAAACTGCGACAAAAAACGCGTTTTTTTACTTTTTTCGTTTTTCATCCGCCATTTTTTGAGCAGATGTTCCGTCATGAGTAATGCAAAAGGGTCTTTTATACCTGACCCCTGAAACTCTAAGGACGCTCTATTGGCGCGCTCCTATGGCGGGACGCACATTAATGAAGCGTCGGGCACGCTGCGGTCAACTTTATGGCGCGCCAGACGTCGTAATTTTCGTCTGAAAATAAAAAAAATTGTCATTGCAGGTATTAACATGTTCTACAAGTTAGATAATAGATATTTTTCCGATATTTATCACGGGAAAGAAGACAACAGCGAAAAACAACTTTCACTACCTGAATTTTTTACTTTCTCGCTCGATATCTCAACAACGATGAACGGTAGGTGAAAAATGTATAGGACCTAAATTGTAGAGCATAAAAAAGCAACAAAAAAATATTTCATCACAATTTTCGTATCTCGACGGAGAGCTGAGTTATTGCAAAAAAAAACCAAATTTAACCCTTTTTTCAAGATGGCGGAGAATGCACAGGAAATCTTGGTTGACAATTTGTAGTAAAGCTTTTCTAAGCCCCCTCCACACAATATCCAAAAATCAGCTTTCTCGGTTCACTTGCATTTCCAACCCGTTTTTTTCGACGTAATGACTGGACTAATTTCGCTCATTCGAATTTCCACACATATTTCATTTTCAACCGACATATTTTACCGACACAAATTTTCCACGCTTTTCACCAGTCGTGGCCCGAATACAATGCTTTATATTTCCCGCACCTGACATTGTTTTGACAGATTGACGTTGAAAAGCTTGGAGGTTGAACTTGCCTGGTCGAGTAAAAAGAGACGGAGATAGAACCAATATTGCTAAATATCAAACCTAGAAATAAGTACTGCGCGAATCGTTGGAATAACTATTTTTTCATTTTTTCTAATTAAATGTGAACATTAATTAAACAGTTTACACACGAATAATTTCGTTATTACAATTTTTTTTGCATATGTTACAAATATTAATTGTACAAGTCTCAAGTATGATTAGTATTATGACTAGAGTGAAGCGATATTATTACCTTAATATTAATCAATGGTTATAATAAATAATCTCGTCATAAATATAAATAGGCATAACTATAAATGACTCAAAATTTCATACTGAGTTGTATAGTTCTGAGTTTTTTTTCATAATAATCATTGATAATGTTATACTTTTTCAAGTTGGTAGTAACACAAAAGGTTTCCTTAATTACGTAATGAAAATATAAAAATGCATAATTTTCCCCTTTACTCTATATTTTATAAAAAATAAGCATCTACAGAATAAATCCGTACCTCGTCTGTCTTTTGGTGATGTTCACTGACGAAAAAATTTATAAATCATCATTTGACTCAACTGGACCGTTCCACCCTCTTAAACATAAAAAAATGAGTTATTGACAATAATGAGGTCATCTTTTCTCGAAAAATTGAAATTTTTCTGAAGTTTCATTTTTTCAGTTTCAAAGTTTCAGTTATAAAACTTTTGTTCAGATCAACCCGGGTGGGAATAAATCAGTAGAGACGGTGACTTGAAGATAAATTCGTGTAAAAAATCTTTATTAAATACGATATCGTCTCGAATAAATAATCACATTTACAATATACTCTAACAACTGAACGCTGCAATTAAATCGATTTTTGCACAACACATTGGACACAAACATATGAAACTATATCGCGATATTAACAGTTCGTATGTCTCTGGCTTGACGTTGGTATTAGTTTAAAGATTCGCGGTGCAAAATTCGACGGAACAACATAAAACGTGACGGTTCAGAGGCCAAAGCGAGAAAAAACTTGACGGACTGCGTCAAGGCTCTCCAAAATTAGCGATATTGGGAAACATTTTTTTTAAATTTTCACGTAGCGAATGGAGTATTTGAGCTGCTCCGGCCGCTGCGTGTCGTTGCTCGATTTCTTCTCATGGTCCCCACTACCATTTTGTGCCCGCCAATTTTTGGAGCCGATCTTTCAGGCCTCCCGGTTTCTTTTTTATTTTCTCCACTTTTCGCCGATCTTGCAGTTTAATCCGTATCTTCTCGATTCGCTCTTTTCGTATACGTTGCTGCTCTTTCTTCCAAATGTCCTGCAATTGGAGAACGTATAAAGGTGCGATGTGAAATGGATCGTCTGGAAGAATCGATGGATTCGAGATCGAATCGGGTACCTTAAAATCTTTAGAAAAACTGAGCCACAGTAAGAAAAAGTCCTTTGGATCGGCCGTGTCGAGTGTAGCACCTTTCGGCACGAACTGGTAGAATTGCATTACAGCTTTGAACCTCGCTCTGGCCTCGTGGAAGCATTCCCGCTCGCTGGACAATTCGCTCTTCGCTCTGGCCAAGAAAGAGTCCATTTTCTCGCGAAAGGCTTCGCAATTCTCCGAATTAGCTTCAGTCACGACGGCACTTTTACGCGTGCACTCTGAAAATCAACATTAACCACGTGGTTGAAATTTTTGAAAATATCGTTTTTTGGTTTCCGACGGATTTTCGAGCAAAAATAGGCAAAAATATTCTTCGAAATTTTCAATTCGATGCGTTGAAAATCGGGGGAGGTATGAGGGTTGGTAGGTTCCGCGACCCGTCGAATTTTCAACGCGTTTTTCTCAAAATTACTTTTGCGAGATCGGTGACGATGATATTTAAAAAATCACTACACCGACCAACTTCAAATTTTAAAAGCTTCCTTTACATACCACCAAACAGTGCTTGAACGGAGGATTCCTTTTTTTCGATACATATTTTTTTTATCCACGAAAATAGAGCGTTTCACCGAAAATCGATACTTTGACTTTGGACCGCGGCCGTTTTTTCAAAAATCAATATTCACTTAATCCTTCGTAAATGCCTTTGATTCTTTTCATTTTTGACTATTTGTTTCCGAGTTCTTTTGTTCCGATACTCTTCAAAACAAAAAATTACAAAACCTGCACACGTTTTGCCAAAAAAAAAATTACGAATATTCCTTTTTTCCCGACCTCGAGTTAGATATAACCCGTTTAAAAATATGATTTTTATCTTTCGGTCGATTTACATTCACAAACGGTACCTTGCAACTCTCTGTCGAGTCTGTCCAATTCTTTCGTAATTTCCTCGAAATTAATCGTCGAAGCTGCCTCGATATCGGCAGGCTCTGGAATCGGCAAGGGCAACAGTTCGTCGAAACTGTAGTCTCCCTCCTGCTCCAATCGCGCCTTCACCACGTAGTGCAGTAACGTAACGCCAGGTGCTTTTGATTTGACGTCTTTCAATTTGCCGAGTATCTCGAGACCGAAACCGTCCGCTTGTCCTCTCATGCGATTGCCACCGTTCATGTAATTGCCCAGTGTCAGTATCAGTGCCATTACTCTCTTGAGGGATTGTGCGTTGCAGAGATATTCGCACGTTGATCGTAAATTCGTAAGTTTGGTCGATACTGTCGATACGGCGTCTTGAAACTCAGCCTGATACATCAGGCAGGCTATTCTCTCGGTGAAGTGCTTTATCGTTGACAACTGTTTGAGAAACATTTCCGGTCGGTCCAGTGGTATTTCCGGGTGTTCCTTTTCATGGGCATTGATCTCCTCGAGCTCCTTGGCCGTCGGCATCTGCGAAAATATAATTTGCAGAAAAATCGTGAGAATAATGGAAAAAAATAGCACAATTAATACTAGTAATGAAAAATATTTTAAAAAATTAATATAAAAGTAGTACAAAATAATACTATTAATTAAAGGGTCTTCTCACGTTAGACGTTAAAAAAGGCTATTTTCGTGAATATTTTTGATAGGTTTATATTATAAATATTTATATAAAAGTTGTTACACTTAATAAATACACTTCCGAAATACAGAAAAACATTTTTTAAATGTATTTATGTAACCCAAACAAACTTTATACGCGTTTTTCTCGAAACAACATTTTTCGTCGGCTTGTTGATAAAATCTTCGAAACTACTGAACCGATCCTTATCAAATTTTAATCACATATTCTTTACAACTATAGCTATAGCGCTTATCAAGGATTTTTAAATTTTGATGTTTACTTTTTTTGCCAAAAAGGTGAAAAAATACGTTTTTTTTTGTTTTTTCGAAAAACGTCCACTATTTTGTTATTTTTGCATATATCAAAAACCGGATGATATGCGCTATAGCCGTTAACATACTGAATTTAAAACCGATTGATTTTCCGAGATTTTATCAACAGCGCAAACCTACAATTTTTTAGGACATTTTTTTTTACTACCATTTTCGTCTATAAATAGTCGCTTAAATAAATAAACAAAATTTTGTATGTAATTCGAAAGTGCATGTATTAAGTGTAACAACTTTCATATCAATATCTATAATATGAACCTATCAAAAAAATCACGAAAATAGCCTTTCTTTAGCGTCTAAAGTGAGAAGACCCCTTAAAGGTTCACTACCGCTCAAAAGTTTGGATACGCCAGTCGATATTTCTTGCCGCACTAAAAGTTAGATAGCTCCGTCAAAAAAAAACATTAGCAAATTTAACAAACGACGTTTTGAAGGGAACAAATTCAGCTTTGTTTTGCTTTTTAGAAATATTTTTTATGATTTTTTTCGACCCGGTACCTACTTTTGTACGCGACCGGTTTTCGGTTATTTTTCGACTATCAAGAATAGGGCGCGTAACTTATGCAAATTAAAAAAAATTATCTTTGTTCATGATAAACTTGAAAGGGGTAACAGAAGCTCCATTTTCGTTTTTTGAAAAGTTTCGTACGATTTGTTTTCGTAAAGTTATTTTATTTTTGGCTCAAACAGACTAATTCTGGACAATGCAACGTAACTGGAGAACCATAGGGTTTAAGAGGAAATGTCAAAGATATAAAACGTAGCGTAAGTTTATATTAGATGGCCTGGAATTTTTAAAGAATTTTTCTGTGTTTTTTTGTCTATTTTCGCTTCAAACTCTGATGAGTAGGATGTCTTGACTCGAAAAGTATGGCGTTTAGGACAAAATATCAGGAGAAACTCTTTTAATTTTAGACTTTAAATTCGCAGGAATTTTTTCAGAATATAAAAAAAAATCGAATTTTTTTCGAAACTCGTGGAATTGTCCCAAAAATTAATTGGCGTATCTCGAAAACTATTGAGTTAGATACAAAATATGTAAAGGGGAAACCGTTGCAGTGGCTCTTTTCAAATGTGTTGGCATTTTTTCAGATTAAAAAAAAATTTTTACAATGTTTCAAAAGCACCTAAACGACCTAAAAAAAACATGTTAAACATTTTTTTGAAAAAAATCTGATAAATGTCACCGTCTTCAAAGCGAAACACTGCAACATTTTCCATCTCGATAATTTGTCTCCAACTCAATAGTTTTCGAGATACGCCAATCGTGTCGACAATTTTCCGCGGTTTGGCCAAAAAAATTAGAAAACATTTCACAAACAAGTTCTGAACAAATTCAAGCGAATTAAAAATAAATTTTTTAAAAAGTTTCTCCTGCCGATATTTTGTTATGAACACTACACTTTTCGAGTTAAGCCATTCTACTCATCAGAGTGTCGAGCGAAAGTAGTCAAAAAAAATCTCACAGGAGAATTCTGAAAAAAAATCAGGCAATCCAGTATAAACTTACACAACTTTTCATATCGTTGTCATTTCCTCTTAAACCCTATAGTTCTTGGGTTTAATTTTCCAAAATTTGTCGTTTTTAGCCTAAAATGAAATAATTTTGCGAAAAACATCGTACGAAACTTAAAAAAAAATGAAGCCTCTGCTATTCCGTTCAAGTTTATGATGGATAAAAATTACAACAAAAAATCCATAATTTATGCGCCCAATTCTCGATGGTCGAAAAACGGCTGAAAAACAGTAACGTACAAAAGTGCGTACCGGGTCGAAAAAAATCATAAAAAATATTTCACAAAAGAAAAATAAAGCTGAATATGTTCCCTTTAAAACAACGTTTGGTAAATTTGGTTGTCTTTTTTTTGCCAAAGTTTTTTAACTTTTAGTGCGGCAAAAAATATCGACTGGTGTATCCAAACTTTTGAGCGGTAGTATATATAAAAAGTTGATACGATGAACTTTAAAACTAGAAAAAAATATGCATAAAATTAATGAAAGAACAAACATATCTGACTCACAATTTCGTAGATCTGCTGCAGAGCTTCAAGATTCACGACGCTCGTATCCAAATTGTAAACAGCGTTCTCCACCTCGCTGAAATCGACTCTAAGACTTTTCGCTAGAATGCCAACGTTCTTTGATCTTTTAGAATCGAGTATCTTAGCTGGCTGGATCTTCGATGGTTTGTTGGATTCTTCCTTCTTCATCGTTGGTTTACGCTCGACCACTTGTCGCGAGAAGAGGTCTACAAATTCCTTGAGGTTCAAATTTCTCTCCTCCTCGATCTGAGCCCAAAGTGGCACCTGGATGATCGTGTTATTCGGTATATTAAAACAACATCGTGCTACGAAGCTAGAAATATCCTCCACCGAGCCTGATCAATGTTACCTGCGGGGGTGTTTCCGGGCTTTCGACCGATACCTTCGAGGTTTGGTTCGCAGGTATGAGGATCCTTGTCCAATAAAGTGGCTTCATAGGAACTTCCAAGGATAGCGGCTGTTTTCTCATGACTGTAAACAGAAAAGGCGTTCTTTTTGGATGTGACTTCAAAAATGATTCTCAAAACATAAATGCAGCATAATTAATCAGCAGTTTTATAAATAGATAAGAGCAATAAGAGTTCATTGGACTCCTTTTGAGGAAAAAGGGATTGCCGTGAAATATAATGTAATTTTAGTGCTAAGCGTACTTGCTCTAGTCGGCGGATTCCACCCTCCAACGGGAGGAGCGGGCAGTGGTGAAGGCTGAGAGCCTCCGCCTGGTGGTGGCGGTGGAGGTGGGCATCCACCAAGTCCTGGCGGTGCTGGTGGCGGTGGTGGAGGTATCATGCCTGGCATCAAAGGCGGTGGTGGTCCTGCCATTCCAGGCATTGGAGGAGGTGGAGGTCCCGTCATTCCAGGCATCGGAGGAGGAGGTGGACCTGCCATTCCAGGCATTGGGGGAGGAGGAGGTGGACCTGCCATTCCAGGCATTGGGGGAGGAGGAGGTGGACCTGCCATTCCAGGCATTGGAGGAGGAGGTGGACCTGCCATTCCAGGCATTGGAGGAGGAGGAGGCGGAGGGGGTGGACCTGCCATTCCAGGAATCGGTGGAAGAGGTTCTGTCATTCCAGGCATTGGAGGAGGAGGAGGAGGAGGAGGTGGTGGACCTGCCATTCCAGGCATAGGTGGAGGAGGTTCTGTCATTCCAGGCATGGGTGGGGCAGGTTCTGTCATTTCAGGCATAGGAGGGGGAGGGGGAGGTGGTAGTGGACCTGCCATTTCAGGAATCGAAGGAGAAGGTCCCGTCATTTCAGGCATTGGAGGCGGTGGTGGAGGTCTTGCGATTTCGGGCAGCGCAGGCGGTGGCGGAGAAGAAGATGACAGAGGCAGCCCAGAAGCAGGTGGCGATGATGGAAATCCTACTGTTGCAGTCGTTGAAAACGTCTCCGCTCCCATCATATCAGGCATTGGAGGTGGAGGGGGCGGGGGAATTGATCCTTGAACTTGAAGCACCGAACAATGAGTATGCGGAATCGGTTCATCATGATCAATACGCTCGGACTCTACCGGTCTCTCCATGCTCAATTCACTATTCTCACAAACTCGTTTTTCATCCTCTCCACGTGTATCCCTCCCCGCGCGGTCTTCCTTGACAAAGTTCAACTTTTTTTCCGCATCACCGAACACGCTGGCATTGCAATTCTCGGCATGTCCATTTTTATCGTAACGCGCGCAATTGGTCTTATCTTCGGTAAAATCCAATCCATTTGTTGTGCCATCCACTTGTTTCTTTGGCCTATGCGAAAGTTGAACGCTGATGTCGTCCGTTTCATCCTGACTGCGTTTGTTCATCCGGTCCGTTTGACCACCCGGTTTGTCGATTTCGGTGATCGGCGCAAGTGCCGGTGGCATTGGAAAATCGTTTGCCGATTCTTCGTTCACGGAAGAGGCCAATTTGTCGGACCTAATGGACAATGTGTCAAACGAATTGCCAGAAAATTGTCCACTTTCGTTGATACTTCCATGATCCAATGAGCCATTCGGGTTATACAGCTCAACGATTGGAATTGGCGAGCTTGTACTTGCTCCAATTGTGAACTGCCTTTTCGTAGTAATTTCCGCGTCTGTGGTGATCTTTCGTAGCCTTGCGATCTCGTCGCGAAGACTAGCAATCTCGTTCTCCAGGCTGCGTAAGCGATCCGACGGATAGCTCGTGTCACCATTGAGCTTTTCGTTGGCATTCTCGGTCGTATTTGTCGCCAATGCTCGGACCCAACAATATGACTGATCTGGCTGAAGTTGACGCCGACAATGTAACATGATTCGTAATGAAAAAAATGGTAGACATTTTTTTTATAATTTGACGAGAACCGGTAATTTTTTCAAAACCACTAGACAAAATGTTCACGTTGAATATTGATAATAAGCATTGTTTAAATATTTTGAAATAAACAGCACAGGTATTCGGACACTTTCTGGCAGCAATAAAGTTTTCAATTCGATACCTCAATGACAACGGGCTTTTCGATCCTGAAGATCGAATTGAAAAGCGATCATACCTTGAAAAAAATATGCTTCGTATCGAGTCGATCGTCGAGAGGCTTCAAAACGCCAGCAGCCATGAGGTGGGCGCAAAACGAGGCGGCGAATTTGTTGAGATCGACATCGGTCAGTTGCTGGCGTATATTTTCGGGGATACCGCAAGCCAGCCAATTGGCGAAATGGTGTCCTGGAACAGGTACAACGACCGGAAATATATACACGGAAAAAGAGCTTTTTATTATGGTCCTAATGTCAAAACGAGCCGCACTGATGCTCGGAAGTCAAAATTGAAATGGAGTCGTTAAACTTTTACGATTGAAAATGTTTCGCGGGTCTTGAATCTGCGCAATCGTTTATCGCAAAAAGTGTCCATTTAAAATCGGTCCCGGTGGATAAAGTATCGATGGCCATCTGCAGCAACAGCATCCGACGGACCCAATCACTCAATTGCACTCACCACCGGGTATAAAAACTTTCGCAGGTCGCTTGTTCAATTCCATTTCCCGTTTCTATTCAATTTTAGTGCTCCCACACTCGAGGGGAAAAAAACTTCACAAGTTATTCCGTGCATACTGCAAGTAGCATGACTTTACGATACTTCGCGATCGGCTGCTGACCGGCAAGTTCTGTCACTCTTCGAGCACTCTAAATGAATGAGTTGTGAGCGTTTTGCTCTGGAAGCCAGTGCCGCTTCTTCGTTGCGTCTTTTCTCCGTCACAGACAGCGGCCCCGTCGGTCGCGCTTATATGCTTCGACAGGTACTTACGACCACCAATTTACGATGGCCACGGGAATCAAGAGGTAGGCAAGAAACATGGCTTTTCAACGGTCAAATCCTCATTCGGGACGGAAGCAATAACCGAAAAACGAGCACCTCTGTTGGACTTCAGACACCTGCTACTTAATCCTACGTTCACCTACCGAAAAGCCGAAAACTGTTTTTCGTTTTTTTTACGAATTTGTAGGTATTTTTTTTTTAGGAATTTGATATAATTTGAAATACGAAGACGTTAACGGAATGCAGTATTTTCTACGAGAATTGTATTATTTTGGGATAGAAAACATATTTTTGGAATTTGATACTGTCGTTTTTTCTTTCTTGGCAGCTGTCACTAAAAAGAAAATAGATTTTTTGTCTACTTTTTGAGACTCTTATAGCCGATGGCGTTGAAGTTTTCAAAATTGGGATGCAACGGAAGTTCGTTTTTTTCAATAATCTTTTTTATTGCTTTATTTTCATTGCAATCGAATTATAGATTGAGGTAGCTGATAACAATAGGAAAAATCGTAAGTGATTTTTTACCCCAAATCGGTGGCGAAAATGTCAGCAGTTGACGAAAAATTACCTTTCGTTGCATTTTAACGGTGGAAACTTCAACATCATTATATTTGGGTGGTACAAGTTTTAATTATCGTAGTAAACGAGTTTGCCGAAGCGTGCGAAACTAACGTTATTATTGCGAATATTAAACACGTTAATTGAGTGAAAATATCAGATCGTTAATAATCACGATACTTTTACTTTCACCTTTCCTCGCCGTCTTATGCCAAAGACCACGATTGCATGTGCCCCCATGAAAATTCTTGCCTAATATCGCCGGTTGAACAATTCGCGAACAGCCACTTTGCGATGTGCCGGCGATTAAGTCTCGAGTATGACTGATGCAAAGTTAATCGGCTTTTTAAATTCTGCTCCTCGTATTCTTACGCTGCTTAATAATTATACGTTTGCTCTGGCGAGAACGTCACAGACGGGAAAAAAATGTTTTCAAAAATTATGTTTTAGAAAATTACATTTCTTGAAAATGTAAGTTAAAAAAAATGCATTTAGTAAAAATGTAAGAATATAAAAAATTAAATTTCTCGAACGTGTAGGTTAAAAAACTTACATTTCCTAAAAGTGTAAGTTTTTTGAAAAGTTCCGTTTCTTAAGTGTAACTTTTTTGAAAAATTACATTTCTTAGAAGTGTAAGTTAATACTGGAAAATTACATTTCGTGAAAATGTAAGCATTTAAAAAATTAACATTTCTTAGGATTTTTTAAAAATTATGGGTCTTAAAAGAGCAAGTTATTTAAAAGTTAAATTTAAAAAACGTTAAAAAAACATTTAAAAAATTAAAAATTAAAAAAATTACTTTTATCAAAAATAAAAGTTAAAAAAATTACATTTCCTAAAAATGTACGTTTAAAAAAAATCTTTTCTGCGATGTTTTTCATGCACCTACCCGAGATTGTAAAATATATTACGTGTCTCTGGAGAGATGCTGTTTATTGTCACAAGCGCTCGGATAGACTCAAGACACACAAGAGATACGGCTTATCAGGAGTAATTTTTCGTCGAGCGTTAACTATACGGTAAAATGATCTCGTGAAGTTGGCGAGAACTGTTAGAGATTATGAATATGAGGATAGCACGACTGAAAAGACTCGCTAGCCGTCGACCGGTTTGACGTCTTTTTTAGTTTTTAATTATTCGATTAATTATCATACGTTCTCGATGTTTTGTTTCCTCGTATAAAAAAATGTCCTTGAAAACATTTTCCGTTATGGTAATTTTTACAGGTGAGATATACCAAAACAGCCTATGATGTTGCGTAAACAAACATTCTAAGTTTTTTTTAATCAATTACCACACTGTCTCGAGAAATTCATTGATTAATATCCGAATTGTTCAAGCAATTCATTTATTAATTTCCGCATCTACTTAAAGAAATGAATTTAGTAATTTCCACATTGATTTAAAGAAATTAATTGATTAATTTCCGCATTTATTTCAAGAAATTAATTTATTAATTTCTCCGGTCTTTTCAAGAAACCGATTTTTTTTACTTCCGCGGTTCTTTCATGAAATTGTTTTATTAATTTCCGCATTTATTTAGAGAAATTCATTTATTAATTTCTCCAGTTCTTTCACGAAACGGATTTACTAATTACCATATTTCTGTCACCAAATTAATTTTTTAATTTCCGCATTTCTCATCCACTAAAAGTTAAAATTTCTAGAATTGTAAACAAGCTCCGTTTAGTTTTGTACATCGAATGGCTATCGTTAATATTGTTTCTACCAAGGTTATTCTGTCATCATTTTTAAATTACGATCATCAAAAGTTATGTGTTGTGACGAGCCTAACCGTACATGCTACTGATATTTTTAGCTCGTAGATCTGTGAAGATAATACGTCGTGTTTAAACAGATGCATTATTAAGATAAGAGCTCTTCCCGTGGCTAGAAAGTGTAGCTGCACGCTTCTACGTGGAAGAAAGTACAAGCGGTTCATGAATAAAAATATTTCTTTCTCGCATATAATTAATAACACGACTTATAAATATTCCTCAATCGGTAAACAATTTTGTCCATTTGAAAAAGAAATCGAATTTCCATGATATTTCACTACATGCTCACGAATGCATAAAACGGATGTCAAAAATCTTAAAGTATTAGTCAACAATGGCATAATAATCTTCTTTGATTGAAATTGGATTTGATTGAGTTTTTAGGTCGAAATAAAATTTATTTCCGTACAAGGGCTGTATTTGCTGATTTTCGCTTATTCTAATTTGCCGAGTTTTTCATTTGATGTAAATGGATCCTCATCAGACCTTAATTAATGAAAAAATTTAGTTTTAATGAGAATAAAGCAATAAAAAAGGTACAATAAGAATAAAATATATGTTAAGCAAATAAATAAATAAATGACCGAATGAGGGTAATAAAAAAATTAATAAGAGATAATAAGAATAAAAATAAAATAAAAGTAAAGCAATAAAATAAATAAAACATGATAAGAATGTAAAGAAAATAAAAAAATAAAGCGATAAAATAAGTAAAAAATAAATCAATAAAAATTATGCAACATTCGTTGCGTTCCAACGATGCAAACTTCACCGCACGTAATTCGGATCGGATTTGCAACACTCACGGTGGCTCCTCGTCATCGCAAAAGTTTTTTTTTCCATCAATGACTAATATTGAGCTCTTTTTTTCCTTATCAATAATAGCCCACGATTCATAGGCAGTTTCACAGTGATACTGTGCGAAGAGTAGCATAAATTCGCGATCTACTGACAACCAATCTTATCGAGGATCGGTACGTTCGCGTAAGTGACTGTGCTCTCCTCCACCACCTGTGTCCTCCATCAATTCTCATGCGAACACCAGCGACCACGTCAAAGTAATTTGTATTGAACTCACCCTCGAACTTTTCGTACAATTTAAAATCGAGTTTGTGCGGCGTACATTTGTTATTAGGTGTGCGCGTCTCCACGGTTGCTTTTTCGAGGACGACACTCGCGACTCTTCGCAAAACCTTGCTACCGTTTGGCGATTGTTCGGTAGCGCTGTATCGTCGCTGAAGTGCCTCAATCGAAGGTGTCGTCGTTCCTGGAACAATTATCCGATCGGTGACCGTTTCAATTCGACTGTAATTTCGTCGTCTGTGCCAAAACATCGCCCGACGACGTATTGCACTCAACGACACTGGAGGGCAACAAAGAATTGGCATTCTTTGGACGTAAACGCGTCGGGAATTGATCAAGTTCGTTGATCGAGCACGATTGACATTTGACGAACGTCACGAATAATGAGTGTTTTTTGACGGATATACAGACACATATACATGTACACTAGAGCTCACGCGACATTCGCTCACGACGACAAACGAATGATTGCGAAATGGAAAATAATAGCGGGAAGAAATGAATACATGCTGCGAAATAGTCTCGTCGGAATATAGCCCGATTTGGGTATAGGAAAGCAATCTGATAATTATCTCTTATTATCACTGTCCCGCGCTCTCTCCTATCATTGTTATTATTGTTTTTGTTATGATGATTATTAGTTTTCTCGATACAAGACTCTTCGAAGGTATGTACGACGAGACCTCGTAACAGTTCTTAATTGTGTATTGCCGGCAGACAGGGGAACTCGGAATTCGCTGGGATCTGTAATTGTCACTGTTGGGAGAGTAAAAGAATATTCTACGAGCCCTGTGCTATGTTTCGCTGACTGAAGAGTCATAAAATTAGCTTCAATTTGTTCACAAAGTTGCCTAGTCACTTATAATAAATCGGGAGGCATTTCCTTTTTTTTCTTAAAGCATTATAAATAAAGATGGCATTGGAGATTGCATTGTTGGATAGCAACGAAAATATAAGTTTTATTTCTTATTACCGATTTTTTTGCTAATTTAGGGTGGGGAAGTCAGTGAAGGATTTTTGAAAATTCTCATTAGAGATCCGCAGCCTGCGCCTGCAAAACAGTTTGGATAGTGGTGGAAATGAAGGAGTGAAAAAATGGAGAGTTTTCATTGCATTCCAACGATGCGAAATTCACCACCATCAATGAAGCTTATAGAAGTATTGTTTTTGAGGTATCATTGCCCATGTAGAGGTTGCCATGAGTTGCCCAATGTTACGATCAGGCCAATATTGGGACCATCGCATAAGCCAACAAAAGAGAAATAATATTGGCCCATTACTGTTCCGCTCTCAACTGAAAACTGGCACAATATCGGCCCATCCCTAAAGCCTGTCCTGGCCCATCTTTAAAAACTAATAAACAGCCGTGATAGTTAAACTAAATTTGCCAATTTAAAAACTGGGGATACTAAAATACTGACAATTCCATTGGCCCAATATTGTTCCGTTATAAATTGAAAACCGGCACAATATCGGCCCATCGTTTAAAACCAATAAATAGCCGTGATGGTTGAACTATATTTGCCAATTTAAAAACTGATAATGCTAAAATACAAGCGATTACATTGGCCCATTATTGTTCCGTTATAAATTGAGAACTGGCACAATATCAGCCCATTACTAGAACCTATCCGGGCCCATCTGTTAAAACTACTAAACAGCCGTGATAGTTCATCGAAATTTGCCAATTTTAAAACTGGCCATGCTAAAATACTGGAAATTACATTTAATTAATCTAAGCCCTTTATTGGCTAAGTGGGTCAGACCATATCTGCTTTTATTTTATTTAAGCCTTGGGTTATTCATTATCTGTATATTGTGCCAGAATAGGCAAATAACTGGCACGTCATATATTAATCGTCTATATTTTGTAGTTCAGTTTTTGTAATCAAGTCTTGGCCTATTATTGGCATTTGTAAATAACCAACATAAGTAAGTAAAATATGGCAATTTTGAAACGTGTCATATACGCAAATCACAACTTATTTCAAGGTTATTCCATGAAATATGTATCCATAAGTACCAATCTCGGGCCAATCTTGGCCCGATATAGGTTGAATATTTATCACGCACCCAAACAAACCGAAACAAACTCACGGCCCAATATTCTAGATAGACTAACTTCTAGATAGCCCATCTGTGAAGGCCCATCATAGAGCCAGTGGTCAATTTCTACATAGGCCCTTTAAGAGGGCCCACATAGGGCCAAGTGCAATCACCAACATTGGCGCTACAATTAATTAAATCATTGGCCCAATAATTGTTGGCTCTGTTGGCCGATATCGGGCCGTTCTTATCATTTCTACAAAGGCACCTCATTGGTAAATACTCACGGCCCAATATTCTAGAAAGGCTAACTGTAAAGGCCCGTCCCAGGCCCAACGGTTCAATCTCTACATGGGTGGTACAACGAAAATCGAATGTTGTTGAAGTTTGCATCGTTGGAATGCAACGAAGATTCTTTTGCAGCATTTTTATTGATATCTGAAATCATTTTTGATAGATTTAGGTTGTAGGTCTCTAATAAGGATTTCAAAAAAGTTTGCAACAGCTTTGATTTCCTAGAAAAATTGACGATTGGAACAAAATTCTTTTCGTTGCGTTCCAACGATGCAAACTTAAACATCATACATCTTTCTGATTCAGCTGAAGGATTTTGATTTGCCATCTTTCCATGAGATTATTATCCGTTTGGGCTGGGGCGTTTTTCGTGAGATCTATTGTGAAGTAATTTCTGCCAGCAATGGGTAGCCTCGTCGCAACAGAAAATACATAATTCGACCACGTAATATGGAGAATATGTTTTTGAATAATTGTGCAAAAAGTTGTGATGAAACGTATACAGGTGGGTTTGAGTACTTTAGATACGTGTATTTTTATCCGAGTTAATTCCGCTGCCATTTTGGTGATGAGTATTCCAAAAAGACGTCAACTCGTTTTGGATTATGACAAAAATGGAGAAAAAAAATCGTTGCCTTCCAACGATGCAAATTTCAACGTCAGAATGCAAAATTATGAGACAGTATATAGACGTTAGAAACATATGACGTTGAAGTTTGCATCGTTGGAATGCAACGTAAATTAATTAATTTAAATTGCTCAAATTTTTTCAGTCGTTTTGGACTTTGAAGATCACTCAACCGTTTTCACGTATTTTGATTTAGAGACTTATGACCTCAATTCGCAAAAAAGGATTTGGATAATGATAAAAATAAAGAAATGAAAAATAAAATATGTAGCATCATTGGAATGCAACGAAAATGAATTTTTTTCAATGACTTAAATTTGTTAGCTGATTTAGGCTGTGAAAATCACTCAAATATTATCACATATTTTTACTGAAGACTTATGACCTCAGTTCGTAAAGAAAAGTTTTTAGATAATGATAGAAATAACGAAATAAAAAATAAACAGAAAAAAATTGTTGCCATCGTTTTTAACATTCAAGTTTGCATTGTTGGCATGCAACGAAAATAAATTCTTTTAAATTGCTCAATCTTTTTCGTCGATTGAGGCTGTGAAAACTCAATTAGCAACAAAAAAGCTTTGAATAATGGCAAAGCTAAAGAAGTGGAAAATGAAAAATCGTTGCATCATTGGAATGCAACGAAAATGAATTCTTTTCAATTACTGATTCTCTTTTGGCCGATTGAGGCCAGGCCAAGCTGTGAAGATCCCTTTAACGTTTTCACGTACTCTTATTACAGACTTATGACCTCAATTCGCAAAAAGGTTTCGATAATGATAAAGATAAAGAAATGTGAAATTAAAAAAAAAAAAGAAAAATCGTTGCATCATGGGAATGCAACGAAAATTAATTATTTTTAAATACCCAATTTTTTGGCCGATTAAGGTTGTGAAGATCCTTTGAACGTTTTAACGTGAATACGTTTTCACGGATTATATTATATATCACGTGATATATTAAATACTTATGACGGCAATTCGCAAAAAAAAGGTTTTGGATAATGATAAAAATAAATAAATAAAAAATAAATGAAATAAGAACGTTATGCTCCAACGATTCCAAACTACGTCATTATTCGGTACTGAATTCCAACTAAATTCAAGTCTAATTTCTCTTCGCAGTTTTTACCTGCCCAGTTCATTCCACGCTGGTTTCTATTCCAGCTTTGGAAGCCGGTCTTCTGGATAGCCGCGGAAAATCAAAGAATACCGTCATTTCCGGTTCGTTAGTACCGAAACAACGCAACACACGCATTGTACATTTGAATTTTTTCTCATCGCGAACAATGCGCATTTACGACGAGTAACACGCTTTTACGTGCGTGAAAAAAAAATCTATATACGGTGTTGATCAAGAGGCGAAATAATAGTGCGGAAGTGTGAGGGAAAGGTTGTAGGCGAGCCATGCGGGGGCAAATTTTGTCGTGACTCACCGAGCCGTGGCGAGGCCGGTGAGAGCTCGATCTTCCGGTGTCTGGAAACGCTAAAATGGCTCGGTCCCAGCGCTTTCTTCATCACACTTTTTTCGGATTTCTCTTGCATCGGCGAGGAGCACGTCGTTGTCAAAAGAACGTCGTTGCATCGTTGTTCTCGTTGATGTTCAGCAGGCTCGCCATTCGCGGACAAAAGAATTTCTTCGGGATCCGTGAAGACACTATCGCTGGAGGATTCCTTGCTCGGTGGTGTCGGGACATCGGAGACGGTGAGATTCGCGTTGGCTTGGCGCCAAGAATCGGTCACGAGAAGCGGAGGACCGGTGGTTGGATACGGCAGAGCCCCGAGTGCCGGTACACCACTGGGCGCATTGGACGACGAAACTCCGGGGTCCTGGGGCGCCACGGATATCCGCTCGAGATCGGTTGACATGATGACGGAATCGCTGACAACCTCGAGGTTTCGCTTGACGAACTCTTCTTTCTCGCCCTTTTCACTATCGTTATCCTCGTTGCCGATCGTGACCGCGATCTTTTTCTTCTCATCGCGAGGCTCCTCGACTTGCTGCACTTCCGGTATCTGAATGAGAACAGGTCGTACGATTCCGAGATGATTCTGATGATCGATATTCGGTAGAATTGGCTCTCTTTCCGATGACATTGAAGTTTGCAGCAACGCATTTTTTTTTATTCTTTTTTCATTTATTTATTTTGATCGTTATCCAAAATATTTTTTTTTGCGAACTGAGGTGATAAATCTCTGAGAAGAATACGTGAAAACGTTTGAGTTATTTGCCTAGCATAAATGGCAGAAAAAATTGAGAATCGAAGAAGAATTAAGGCCTTAGGCGACAGTAAGGGGTATAAATTCATGTACGAATTTAACAATTTTTTTCGTATGAAAAGTGATTCACTTATAAAATTAATTACACATCCATTTAGTATGAATATCAAGCTGTTAAAAAATATATTTTTTTCGATGTACAAAATGGCCGACTACTCGAAACTTCTCGAAACAGCTTTTTGCCAATTGGCGTGACAACTAACTTCAACAATTTGCATTCGATTTACTTCAAATTTAAGGGGTTACCCCCACTTGCGATTTTGAAAAAATCGATTTTTTTATTGCATCTTTTTGAAGTATAAGCATCTGAGAATATGTCCTGAAAATTTCAAGTCGATCCGAACAAAATTGACTGAGATATGAGCGTTGAAAGAGAAGAATCCGCGTTGAAAGAGCGTTGAAAGAGAAACTTTAAACGCGTTTTTCTCAAAATGGCATTTCTGAAGTCGGTGACGAAGATTACTCGAACACTAATGAACCGATCTTCTTGAAATTTTGCAGGCTTATTTAATACATAAAAATGTAGTCTTTAATCGTTCGATTTTTTTTTTCGAAAAAATGGCCGTTTTATAGCCAAAAAACGGCCTTTTTTCTCGTTAAAATCGAACCATTAACTTTGACTGTCCGCCATTTTGTGAAAAATGAATATTTTTTAAAATCCTTCGATTAAAGACTAGTTTATACTTATATTTGACTAAATCCATCCGCATTTTTTTCTTCAGATGATCCACTTCGCCGCAATGTTGGTCACCGCAAACCGTGTATATACAAACATTATTTCATTGACGGCCATTTGCCACTAAACAATGTAATATTTTTCAATAAAAAAATTACCGAAAGTTCTTCAAGATGTGTTCTTTAAGATGGTATATTGATCGATTAAAAAAGTTTTGTAGTTTTCTTTTAAAAAATTCATGAAAAAGGCCTTTTTTTTGCGCTACAAGTGGGGGTAACGCCTTGAAAGTTATGTTCCTAATTGCATTTCGCAGAGAAGTACGTACGGAATTTCTGGGTAATCGAAAAGTTTTCATTTTATGAGCAGTTCCGAGCATTTATAACGAAAAATTCATTTTTTAAGTTCAAATACCCACAACTTTTGAATAAAATAATACCTTTTAAATTCCGTACGTACTTCTGTAGGTATTCTAATATAGATTGACGAGAATTTTTGTTTTTTGTTCTAGGTAAAAAATTGTGGATGCTAAATGTCACGCTGCGGAACATCTAAAAAAAGATAACGAAAGAAGATATTAGTAGTCGGTCATTTTGTACATCGAAAAAAAAACATTTTCTAACAGCTTGATATCATACTAAATAGATGTGTAATTAATTTTATGAGTGAATCACTTTTTCACATGAAAAAAATGGTTAAATTCGCACATGATTTTATACCCGTTACTGTGACCTGAGGCCTCAATTTTCCTTGCATTCTAACGATGCGACGATTTTTTTCCATTTTTAATTTTTTTATCTTTATGATTATCCAAAATCTCTAATAAGAATATGTGAAAACATTTGAGAGATATTCCAAGTAAATTTATCAGCGGAAAAAAGATTGAGTGGTTAAGAAGAATTAATTTTCGTTGCGTTCCGACAAAGTAAACTTCAACGTCATCTCCTTCCTAGCACTTATGAGATTTAATTACAACGTCACACGGAAGTGAAAACACCTTTTTCAGTTCCAATGAGAACGGCACTTTTTTATACTCCTGGAGAACCTGGAGATCACGAATTGTAGAATTAAATTAAGAGAAAAAAAATCCACGAGATAGAAATACGATGGGAAAGCGCACGAAAGGAGGAGCTCGTATCGAATGCGACAACGTCAAACGAAGCTCTCGCCACGAATGAATTTGTTCCGAAAGATTATGTCATTGTTCGATGAAACGTCCATCCATCGAGCTCCGGGTGTCACGGGAGAGAAAAGTCGTGTAAGTTATCGCGCGGAGAGAGAAAAATTTACGTTGAGTCATATGTGGGCGGTTATCAGTGACTCTCAGTGAGAATACTGATACCCGATAACGGTTAAAGGTCCGCGTGTATCTTTCGGAATATGCTGCTATCTTGGGTATGAAAAAAAACGTGTCATCCTTTTAGCAAAGGTCTTTGAGGATTTTATAAGATTGATACGTGATGTAATTGATCGATACACCACCGGTCTATCGATTGATATCGATTATACTTCCTCATTGGAAAGTGGACAAAAATTGGCTCGAGTCATTGTCCTCAGATACCTCGATGACGATTCACCAGTACAAAATCGCAACTTTACCGATATTTGGAAAAATAAACCAAATAAAAAAATTCTTCTTCAGAAAAACTAAAAATTCTTTCTAAAAAATAAAAGAGTAGAAAAAATTGACCAATTGAAAAGAATTTATTTTCGTTGCGTCCCAACGGTGTAAACATCAACATCACTTGTTTCGAATTTACCCGATAAATGACGAACTTTGCATCGATAGAGTGCAATGGAAATGTTTTTGTTTAGTTGCCCAAATTTTCGTGGCATATCTGGACAGGGAGATCGTAGAGGAGCACAACCAAAATTGGAAAAAAATTGAATAATAATAGAAAAAAGGTAATGAATAGTTGGATTGAGTTCCAACGATGCAAGCATCAGAACTATGTAAATCATGTGTGATTGCACCTTAATGGGGTCTCAATCCGCATTTTACCGAAACATGCTCGGCAATTATGTACATAATTTTAATTTAAGTATGGCATTGTACAGAATATTTTATTTCTTCATTCTAATGTCGTCATACCTGAATAATGCGCTTGTATTAAAAAGTGCCAAATTGCTCCGAAAACTAATGTCTTCTTTATGATTCAATATCAATTATGGTGTTGAAGTTCGCATCGTTGGTAAACAATGAAGATCCTTCTTTATTTTCATTCCTATCCAAACTTCTATTGTGCCGTTTTAGGTTATGGATCCTTAAAAAGGACCTTCAAAAATATTTCTGTGATATTTGTAGCCTAAATGTGTCAAAAAATTGGCAAAACAAATAAAAATTTCATTGCATTCCAACGATACAAACTTCGATACCATTATCATTTGCCCTACACAGTGCATGCTTCTAGTATGTTCAATCGTTTCTCTCACGTTCGGAAAGGACACTGGTGCTACGACCGTAACCTAAATTCATTTCAAAAGAATATTGGACACTTGAAACTGACCTCGAGAGGAGAGAGTCTGTCCGGGGGTGTCGAGGGTGCATGCTTTTTGGCCGGGGTGTGCACTTTTTCGAACGAGACTCTTAACGGTACATCCTCCAGATCATTGAGACTGTCGAAAGATTTTTCGCCTCCTTGCTCGTTTTTCCTGTTGACGGATGTCGTTGCACCAGCCGGGATAGCTGCATCGCGATTTTTTTTCGTTTTTTTCTTGCCATCGGTCTGAAGATTGCCCATGATGGGCTCGGTGGAGCTTAGTGAATTGGCGACAGCATCACCAGCGTAGTAATACGCCCTCAATGAGTTGATCCATAGGCGGGCGAAGTCGCGCAGATTTCGACGTGAAACTGCTCGCGCCGAATTGGCGACTGCGCCCTGACCTGCATCCACAATATCCATCTTCCTTTTTTATTTTCCTTCTTCCTCCCCCTTGGGAGGATCGATAGACGAGGAGAAAACCAGGGCTCTGGAGCGGAATTCCCTTCACCCCCTTCTCTCTTCACCCGCGTTGTCTCTCTCTCTCGCTATCTTTTATTCTTTCACTCCGACTCCAATTTGTACCCTGCCCTTTACTACTGCAGTTGGCGTATTCCGTTCGTCAGCTGATCCGGAAGAGTATTCGAGGTCGATGCCCCGGAAGTATAAGTTGTGTCGCGAGTCGTCGACGCATCGAGGGTCGTCTACATCCCCTAATCTTCATGCACACTGCTTTTTATTTTTTCTATCGGTGAATAAGCAAGGTGTCGGCTGTTTTTTTTTCGACATTCGAGGATACTGATGGACGGTTCATTTTCAATTGGTTCAATTGGACTTCAATTCGTAGATATCAAGCTTCACTGGAGACCCGTTTTTATCTAAATATCTATTTAATATTATCGAATTTTATTTAGATAAATATCTAGGTAATATGTAGATAATATTTGAAATTATCCGGATAAAAATGTAGATAATATGTAGATAATATCTAGATAATAAGTAGATAATATCTAGATAATATCTAGATACTATCTAGATAATATCTAGATACTATCTAGATAATATCTAGATAATATGTAGATAATATGTATATAATGTCTAAATGTATCGATGTAAGTATATAGATAATATCTAAATTTATCTAGACAAATATCTAGATAAATATTTCGTCATCTTTATTGTATATTTCATGGTATAAAGTTTCATGCAACCGTTTTCATGGTTCATGATTGGTTTCCTGGTTCATGATTGTCGCTCGTATTGTACAAGGATAGTGGTCCCATCACAATAATTTGAGATCTTTTACTTTTTGTTTAACTTTATTCGGCCTCGTCGCTCGATAATCTCCGTTTCGTTAATGAATTACCAGCGCAAGATTGTAGTAGTAAATCATTTGTTCCCACACGATTCACGTGTGATTGCTACCCCTCTCTTCCTCTTTGCGCCTTGCGTGTAAGCGAACGAAATGAACACAGAGTTCACGTGTTGATTCGTGTGCTCGTAGCCCGATTTTAGGAGAATAAATTTGACATAATCGCACATCCTCTGGCATCGAGAAAATTGGACAAAATTACGATCCAACGTTGTCACTTTTTTTGTTGTAATAAATCAAATAAATTGATTTCGAGTTGCATTGTAAATAATTTGAATCAATTGTGATTCGCACGATCGCGGATGATTTTGGGCATGGGAGGATTAATTCCGCACGAAAGAACACTCGCAGTCGTATATTTGAGCACTTTTTGGGATAGTTGATTCTTTTTTTACACAAAAGCTGCTCGATCGCGCAAAAATTCAAAGCACGAGCGACATTTCGAGTCAGTGGCCTACACGAACGACGACGGACGCGATTCATTCCCGACTGAGTCAACGCGATGCCGGTAGTGACTCTTCGACTTCCGAACGTTCCACATGACGAACTCTTCATCACAGTTAGCTGCTTTGCCTCGTTATAGTAATCACGAGTGACTGTGTTATATCATTCTACAGCACGAGGGTACATATATTTCAATGTTATTTCACCTCGTCACTCGTGTAGGATTATTCGTTATTTCACCTCGACACAATCGCGTACATACGTTCTTTGCCATCATCGCGTCAGTGGCAATAAGAAAAAAAAAGGGTTTACGCAACGAGTCTTGATATTGCTCTTGAGTTCAGTTATGTAAGCCTTTTTCAGAGATTTGTCACGGGATAATTGACTCTTCGACAAGCATTTTCATAATTGAGATCATCTTGACAATTTCCCTTTTTTTTGTATGGGTTTGAAGAACAAAAAAAATTGAAAAAAGATCCAATTATTGCTGAATATATTCATTGTCACCCTGAAGGAATAAGTACTTGTACAGAATATCAATTGTTAATGTTTTTCACGTTAAATCCGATTTCGGCTATTTTTGTGCCTACATATATCGATCATGGCACGTGCAACATTTTTGGTAATCGCTTTAGCACTAGTGTTTGTGATAGTTCCATGCTCTATTCGCTAAATTATTCTTCTACTTGGAAAATTGCATTTTCCAAGCTAAGCTAAAAAATCTCGATCCGGAAAAAAATCGGAAAAAAATTCCGAATTAACGGAGCACACTTTGGATAAAATTACCTAGGTCTCGTACTTGCAGTACCGGCGGATTTTTTGAATTGCCGCGTGATGTATATCCATTTGTTATAAATTCATACAACATAATTGTCGTACCAATTATAATTATAGTACCAAAAAAGCAGACGCGTTTTGAACAAACTCCTCGTCAGTTCAAATGTACGTGGTCATTTTTGGATCAAGGTCCGTAGAAATTTTTCATTAAATACAGATTGACCACTTTGAAAAAAAAATCCGACAATTTAATGTTCGTAGAAATACGCAATGTTGCTTAAAGAAAAATCCGTCGCTGCGGCGGTAAAATTTTTAGTGGATTTCTTTTGTATATCGTTTATTGGCGGACCGTCAAGGAACAATCATGACCGTAGGTGCCAATTGGTAGACTAGCAAGCGAACCACAGTACAGCGGCATGTATGTCACTCGTATTTCATGAATTATTCATGCCGCTCCACATGCAACAAAACAAATAATCTCTCGTACAATATAAATTTATCAGGAACTTCATCGAAGTTTATCCCTACCATTGACGATTTTCTTTGGATAGCATTGAACATTTTTTATTTGAATTTACTTGAACGTTTCTTGAATTTTTCTATTGTACTGTTTTTATTGAAAGTTTTTCACAAATAGGTTTGCGATGAAGGGTAATCACGATTTTGGATACCATGGACGGTACGAGATTTTGTAAATTTGAGGATTTACTATTTCAGAATTCATTGACAGTGCTGGTATTATTATATTTGTTGTTAATCGACGCTCCGGGCATTATTGTCCTTTTTACTATTATATCATTATTATTATTAATTTTTGATTTAGGTAGATTCATTTTATAAAGAATAATATGGCAGTTTTGACGACGGGACGCCACTGCGCTGGCCTCGTAACTAACGGAGTGTAGTCAAGCCGACAGTTAAACGGGGCTGGAGGGTGGAAATAGGCGAGGGCGCAAACTCGTGGAGACGACCTTCGAGTCTCGATAATAAACCATAGAGGGGATGAAGGCACTTGAGTATTGATACGTTATTCAGAATGAATTAGAACTCAGTTTACGGATTATACCTGTCAGGCTTATTCAATAAATTCTTCATAACGTATTGCGTATTCCAATTTTATTCAAATATATAGAGCAATTTAATCAAAACAATTTAAAAATAGGTCAATTTTACAATTTTTCCCCCGATGAGAGTTTTGGGATGACGAGGTCAGGACTTTACACACAATTAATACATAGTTTTGACAAGTTGGGGAGTTTGTGTTTTATTGATAAATATAGATAAGCAATGAAGTTATTATTTAAACAAAGTGCCACCGTTGCTGCATCATCGAAAATGGGAGAAATTCAATAAAATTAATCAAAATTAGGTCGAATGTATATATTTTTTCCCGAAAAGAGTATTCGGATGACGAGGCCAGGATTTTATACACAATTAATACATAGTCTTCTCAAGTTTAGGGGTTTTTTTTATTCACAAATATTGATAAGCAATGAAGTTATTATTTTAACAAAGCGCCACCGTTGCTGCATGATCGAAAATGGAAGAAATTCAGTAAAATTTATCAAGATTAGGTCGAATGTATATATATTTTTTCCGTTAAGAGTATTGGGATGACAAAGCCAGGATTTTAAACACAATTAGTACATAGTCTTCCCAAGTTTAGGGTTTTTTTTTTTCATTGACAAATTTTGACAGACGATGGCGTTATTATTATTCAAACAAAGCGTCGTCGTTATTGGAAAAATAAAAATCTACCTCCAGTGTAATTATGAAACTTTCGTATGACCGGATACAGTCAATTTTTTTTTAATTACGCACATGGAAAGCTGTAAGAAAAAGTATAATTGAAAAAAACTAACATAGGGTGACTAATATTAGGAAGGCAGATTCGAAAATGCAAAGCACAGGAAGGACGAATTGTGGCCAATTATTGACAGAAGGTGTTCAGTAACGGAAGCAGTCGCCGTAGTGGTAGGGCTCCGGTTTGCACTCCAGTTATCGACTGCCGTTTGAGCTGCCAACGGTTCCAAAGTGCGGCGTGAAAAGGTTGCGCTGCAATATCACCACAGCCAGACAAGGGTGTTCCGTTATCAACGGATATCTTTACCTCCCTGTGAATTTACCAACCCTTGGCCTGTTACCTTTCGATGCTCCGAATGGAACATTTGAATCTGTCGAATTTTAAAACCACCGGCTCGTTAGATGATTCCGAAATTTAAAAAAATCCTTTTGTTACGTACCTTAGCCTTGACCTTGACATAGGATGTGGAGAAGATTAGATAGGTCAAGGACGTGGATAATAATTCATGAAAATGACTTCTAAAGGTCAAGGTCATCGCAATGGAAGACTTCGGAGCAATATCCGAAAGTGTCCCAAACTTCTATAGAAATTCATCTAGAAAAGTTTCGACCGTCTTGGATATATTTCGAAATTAGAGAACAGGCAAAAAATTAGTTTTAGATTTAATTACTCGTACGATTCGTCGATCTCTAATTAGTACATGCGTCTAACGAGATCATCCCATGTGACAGCTGTTTTTGTGTCTCTTTTTAGGATTTATAATATTTTTTTATGAACCATTAAGGGTTCTCACGTTAGACACTAAAAAGGCTATTTTCATGAATTTTTTTGATAAGGTTATTTTATAAGATATCGATATAAAAGTTGTTACACTTAATGAGTACACTTTCGAAATACATTTTAAAAAATTGTTCCATTTATTTAAGTCACTATTTATATAGACGAAAATGGTAGTTAAAAAAATGTCCTAAAAAAAATTGTAAGTCTGCGCTATTGATGAAATCTCGGAAATTGCCCCTCCGAAACGAAAAAGTCAAACGGTTTTAGATTCAGTATGTTAATGGTCATAGAGCATATCATACGATTTTTGATGTATACAAAAATAACAAAATGGCGGTCATTTTTCGAAAAAACAAAAGAAGGGTTTTTTTCACCGTTTTTGGCAACAAAAAAATAGTAAATACCAACATTCAAAAAAATCCTTGATATGCGCTATCGTTATAGTTGTAAAGAATATGTGGTCAAAATTTCATAAGGATCGGTTAAGTAGTTTCGAATATTTTATCAAAAAGTCGTCGAAAAACGTTGTTTCGAGAAAAACGCGTTTAAAGTTTGTTTGGGTTACATAAATATATTAAAATTTTTTAAAATCTATTTCGAAAGTGTATTTTTTAAGTATAACAACTTTTATATCAAGATCTATAATATAAACCTATTAAAAAAAAATAATGAAAATAGCCTTTTTTACCGTCTAAAGTAAGAAGACCCCTTAAAACACTCTATCTTCAAATTTTTACCACACAGTTATTTACATTTTCACAGTCCCTCAGAATTTGATGAAACAATTTCATGAAACAGTTGAATCCACTTTACACCGTTTGGAAAACACTCATGTGTAAAAAAAGTTGGTTGACGGCTGTCATGATTGCGGAGGCTTTGCTCATCTAAAATCATAAAATCAACCGGCATTTCAATTTGCAGACCCGAGCCTATCTCCGGAACTAGAGTAAAGTAAAACTATAGAAAATTGCATTTTTGGCTCCGTTTTAAAAGTGAAGTTCCAAGTTACGCCATTTTTCGACTTCTTCAGTTAAAAAAAAACTATAGCAGATATCAGAAATATTCTAATTCGGGTGAGACCTATAGATGTGCTGACTATACCATAAAAATTTGAGCGAAATCCGTTCAATAGTTTTTCAGATATTATGGAAGCCAATTTGAAAATACAGTTTTGAAAAAAAACGCGTTAAAAAGTTCAAGTACGATTTACGCAACGAAAATGTTGACTCACCATTAGTCTGCTATGCTGGGTCCATATAACACGCCCACATTTCTTGAAATTTGTGCAAACATTTTTTTCGGTTTTTTTTTAACCAGTCACGTGAGACTGAGGAGGGTGTAGGTAATACATAAAAAGTGGAGACTTTTCGCGTAAAACTGGCGTAATTTTGAGCTTTCGACGAAAACTCCGCGATATTCGTAATCAGAGAAAAATTCCCCATTGGATAGACCCAAAATGGTGTGAAAGTCGAACACTTTTTTTCGTCCCTTTTTGCCACTTTTTAAGAATTGCCAAAATTCCAAAAAGCCGTAGCGTCGATTCTATTTAAGTGGCATAAACCTAATGTGTGGTTTTAAAAAGCATCTTAGTCTTGGAGAATGTCATTGGATTCATTCCGAAATCCCAATTTCTTTTCCCGAAAAGTTCACTTGAGACGTGGCCGAAAGAGAGCGAAAGGGTTATACATGGAAAAATTGGCAAACGTTGATGGTCCGGCTTTAAAATTCTGCCATAAAACGAAGAATCATCGGAATTCCATAAATGAAATGACATTTCAAAGAGAAAACGATAACGATCAAAATGAGCATAGAGCGAAATTTTTAATTTAAGTAGAAAATAAATGAGCGGGGATTGAGTGAAGCGACTTTTGTTTGGCAAGGTGAAAAAAATGTTGGATTTAAAATCTTTTTTTCGCAAGTCCATTGCAATGTATTTTTGACCCCTGAATGCGAATTTACCATTAACTTCCCCCTGAACCCTCAATTTTCATAAAAAATCGATAAAAGTCTATAAAAACGTGTTTGTCACATTTCCTCGGCGTGATTTTGAGCTTTGGATAAAAACACCACGATATTTGTAATTAACGGAAAAATTCCCATCGGATAGGGTTTTAAAACTTAAAAAAAAAACGAACAAAAAAATTCGAATTTTTGGCAATTTTTCCAGAATTGCAAAAATTGCGAAATTTCAAACAGCCGTAGTGTTGGTTCTATTGCAGTGGCATAAACCCAATGGGTGGTTTTGAAAAGGATCTTAGACTTAGCGAATGCCATTGGATTCATTTTGATATCCCGATTTCTTTCCCCGCAAAGTCCTCTTGAAAAATAATAATAGGGTATAAAATTCGGAATAATCGATGGTCCGGCTTTGAAATTCTGCCAAAAATTGAAAACTCATCGGAGCTTGATGAACCAAAAGGCATTTCGAAGAGAAAATGCTACCAAAGGTAATGGACACAGAGTAAAGTTCCAAATCAAAATAGAAAGAAATCACCGCCGTTTGAGTGAAGAGACTTGTTTGTGCCAAAGTGCAAACATTTTATGCATCAAATTATTTTTCTTTCGCCGGTCCATTTCGAAGTATTTTTACCCCCTGATCACGAATTCACCATTCATGTCCCTCGGAGCCCTTTATTCCAATTCAAAATCGTTGGAAATGTATGGAATGTGGTTTACCCCCTCAAACTTGCTATCCAGAATAAATGAAAAAATACGTAAACTTAAATGTTGTCCCTTCCTCAAAGTGTTACCAGTTTCAGTCAATTTGATGCACCCCTATTAAATTCTGAGTGAGATAAAAAAGGGTGGTTCACCCCTTAGTTTTTGTTTTTATCATTGTACCCATAGTGGATTCCTGATCGTTTTGCATTAGAAGAATCTATTTCACTCAAACCGTCGGATTGCACGCGGGTGAAACTGCGAAATCAGCCCTTGACGTGCTTCACTCCAAGAGGTGCTTTCACCTCTTGAAACCGTATTCCACCAATAAAAAAAAACCTACCTAATATTTTTTAATGTTCAAACATCCATATGAGTTTCAACTAGATTGAAGCATCTCGACTGATTTTCTGCCGGATTTGTCTCCTTTTTGCGAAGATTTAAAATGTACTTCTACTGGTAAGAAAAATTCTTCGCGAAAGATCCAACCGGAAGGTATCACGAAACGGTCACTTGGGACGAATCACGAAGGGAAAATCAATGAATCTACAATATGTTTAACGGCATCATTTTTTTGTTGTTGTTTTTGTTTTCTTTAATATTGCAACATAAAATTTTGTACAAATAATAATTCGACGATAATAATAATAATCATGACGTAAGTAATAATAGGCAATAATTAATATATATTTTCACAAGAGTGTGTAGTTCTGTGTTGTGTTATATATATATATATATATATATATATATATATATATATATATATATATATATATATATATATATATATATATATATATATATATATATATATATATATATATATATATATATATATATATATATATATATATATATATGTATATATTTATAGATTTGTATTTACAATTTATAATCGACATTGTTGGACGACCTACATCGCTATCGGTCCCTCGGCGCTTAAAGTTCAAATATTGAACGGAGAACGGACCTCGTTTTGCTTATTTCTCCCATAACGAGAATTACATACTTTATACGTTGAAATTGGCGTGTTCACTTATCATTTTTATTTTCGTCCTTAAATTGTCACCGATTCGTGACTCGTGTACAATTCAACACGCCCGTACTATATTTCGCCATTCATTTATCTTTTTTTTTTTCGTCGACAGTTACAATTATAATTTATTCATTTATCTTCAATTCATCGCAAAAATTGTTCGTGCTTTATTACGTTGTAGATAAATACTAGTAAGAGTTATTGGAGTATATTATGTTATAATCTCTTCTCGTTTTCACTATGTACATAATATCTCTATGTATCATCATATTTATATTTGTATATACACGTGTTAAAATCGACATTGTTGGAGGATCGTTATCGGTCCCTCGGCGCTTTAAGTTCGAATCATGGAAGGGGGAACGGTTTCCCCCCCCCCCCCCCCATAATGAGAATCATATTATGAACGTGACGTTTTTCGTGTACGATTTAGCGCATCGTCGAATCTTCTCATGGAATCGCCGCCTTTTTACTCGTCGAAATTTACATTATTTTTTGTTAATGTTTTTTTTTCTCATTTCCTCGTAGAACTGATAATTCACGCTTAATTACGTAGATAAATACTAATATGCGTTCTTAGAGTATATTACGTTACGATCTTCCTTGCTCCGGCTATGTACATAATTCTTTGACTTTATTTCGATTTTTTATACAAGGCTGAAGGAGGGTCGGGTCGAGGGTACGGGGTGAGTGAGGAAAGGGGGGGGGGGGATGGCCTGAAACCGCTGGAAAAGGCAACGATTCTGCCAACGCTCGTTAAATTTAATCACCCGTTATGTAAGTATTATATATTCACCTCGTCCTCTGCCTCTAAGGTTCCATTATGCAAAAATATTTCAATTCCGTCATTCTCTGTCTTTTTCTTTCTCATTCTGGTCTCCCCCCTCTCGCCGTTCCCTTAAATACAGCACATTTTGTCGAACTAATTGGTCGCGCGTGCGCAGACCGAAGTTTCAGGACCGTCGAATTTGTTTTTCATTTTTGCGTCCCACCGTGAACAATCTTTCGCTAGCATCCAAATCCAGATAAACGACTTTTATTTTTTTCTCTTGATAATAGAAAACGATAGTCAAGATCTCGAGTTAAAAATGGACTTTTGTGTTGGACAAAATACGAGGAAGTGGTAGCAAATTTTTCAAATGCAGTCAGCTACAAAAATTAAAGCAACTATGGGAAATAGTAAATTTATGTGCGATTTTAACACACATATATGTATAAAGATTCGACGAAAAATCTTCACTCTTATGGATTTTATTTTGATCAAAATCAATTTTAATTTTATTCTTGCTGCTATGAATTTCGTCAGGTCTGAAATTCGATCGTCGCATACTCATCGGTGTAGGTGGGCACGAGTGAAACGTTCGAAAATTTACGATCCGATCGTCCCACTTGAATTTTTTACCATTCGTCACTCCGAATTTTTTTTATTTTTATTTTCACAAAGAATGCTAATTAACGAGCGTTGATAGTACCTGTATTCTTTCAAATGAAATATCGAATTATTATAATGTCCCATTTCTATGCATGTATATGTTTCCTCGCAGGGCATGGCAGTGTTCACGCTATTGCTGACAATTCTACGCCAAAAGAAATTAGTGTCGTCGCGTTTGTTCTTCATTTCGGATTTTTTTTTCTCAATTTTATATCGAACGTGAACGGAATTTCTAATGCAACACCTTCCTAAAATTTGCATGTGCGTTTCAATCAAGCAAAGGCAAAAACTGCATCGGAATTATTTCCGCGCAGTCTAAAATATTTTTAAAAAACAATAAATGAGATCAAGGGTGTATTTTAAACGAGGCAAAAAATATGCAGAGAAAATGCAAAAGTTTGACTCTCGAGAAGCTTCGTCGATATTCGACGAATGGTTTATCGTTGTGTTTTCTGGTTAAGCATTTTTTTTCTCTCATCAACCAAACTAGAGTCGAATCAGGATTTTGTTTATTTGGTAAGTTATCAGAAATGATTTTTCCAAACGTCTATTCGCCTTGACATGAAAAATGTATTTTTACGAACTTCTCGATCTCTCTATAAGTACACAATTTATAGACACGCGGTAGATATATCCTATCAATATACATACATCAGGAGATTAACACATCGAGAACTAATCCCTTTAGCATACTTAAATCCATATTTATGGCTATATTTACATCGTTTTTTTGTTTTATTCATTTTTTTTCGAGTCTGACGAATATCGCGAAACATTTAGGGATTCCGACGTTTCTTTAATTTAGGGCTCACGCGGATTTATTTAGAAATGCATTGAAAATCTGGGACGATACGTACGAGAACATTCACGAGATTCTCGTCGGACTCGGCGAAAAAAAACGTTCCTTTTCTCTATCGAGTCCGACATTCGTGTATACATATATATATATATATATATACATATATATTTTTTTATATTTTTATACATTTATTCGTGAAGGCTGTTTTTCCCTCTCTTTTCTTAAAGTAATAATCATCACGTCATATCGATAAATATCAATCTCTCGAATCACGCTACACGGGATCACAATTATCCATCGTCAATTTTTTTTTTCACGAATTCTTCGCCCACGATATAAAAGTATAAAATACATCGACAGCACCGTGGTTCCATTAACGTTGAAGAGCCGCGTTTCAAAGACGTTATACGGTGCATCTTTGTGTTATTTTAGTGCCCCCCCCCCCCTCTTAAATGGCAACAATTTGACGAAGAACGCAAAACTTGTTCGCATCATTCAGTATTTCTTCAGTTGAGATTGAATTCAATCATTTGTCGAATTCAATTTCATCGACGAATTTTAACAAAAAAAGGTGCTTTTTTTATCAACCGCCTATTGAAATTTCTAGAGAAAAGTTCAGGTCGTCGCTCGATTCCGCTTCACTTTACAAGCGGGACGTTCGTAACCAACTCGTTACCGTGTTCTCGCGTTAATCGTCGCGATTTCCTGACCACAAAACAAAATGCAATGGCAATGCAGTTTAACGGGAGAAATAAAACAAAAAATAAAGAAACAAAGAAAACTCAAAAAAATCAATAGCCGCAAATATGTCTATTCGAATTGGGAAAATTGTAGGAGAAGATGTAATTTTTTTTATTACAAAGTATCTATAGCATTCTCGTGCAATTTTTCCTACGCCCACGCGACTTTTTTGCGGTCTACCGATCAAACATTTAAAAGCGTTTGCCATCGACAACTGAAGATTACCAAAAACGTCTTCTTTTTTCGTGAATGTTCGGCCCGAAAAATTGACTGCAAGATTAATCTATCGTTCACAGAGACGAGAAAGGGATGGACCAAGAGACATTGATAGACAATGAGAGTGGGAAAAAAATTGTCATCTCTGTGCACGATAAAAGCAAAGATGCAAATGTTTTTTCGATGCTTCATGTGGGGGCTCTTGAGAATAGTTTGCATTAGACCCGTCGATATCCGAGAGTTGGTAGTAACGAACTTAAGGCAGCAGTCTGCTTTACAGGCTTCAAAAAATCGATTTGAAGACGAGGAAGGATTATTGTATGGCCCGGGGATAGCTGATTAACATCTGATTAGTGTAAGTATCCAAAAACTTATATTTTTTTGGAGCGAAAACTTTAAAGCCCGTTTTCGCGAGTTTTCATTTTCACAAGTTTTAGAGAACGGTGCCGGCGATAGCAAAAACAATATATGTCCGATCGAAAAAAATCAAAGTGTATTATCTTACATACATACAATACATACATACAAGTATTACATACTTATAAGTGTATATAAGTGTGTAATACTGAAGTGTAGCTTCAGTATTAAATTATCTTCTATTTGAACTAAAAAAGTTGGACAAAAGTACTATTTAAATTACTTGTTTTGCAACTTAAAGTGAATTTTTTTTTCAAAAAAGTGAATTTTTTTTTCAAACTTCGAAAAAATTTGGAATTTCATCATTTCTTCGGTATTTTTTTAGTTCATATAGAAAAGGAACTTATAAAAACTAAAAAAAAAATTGGTTCGACTGTTTCAGATGCATCGCACGACCTCCATCACCGGCACCGATTTACAAGTGCAGACTCCAGGCGCCCCAGAAAAATCGTTACAACTTTGAAAAATTTCAATATTTTTTAATAATAAAAATTGTTTTTTAAAGCTTGAATATAATACACTATCGTCTTAAAATTTCGTATACCACAATCGTTTCCTTCCCTTTCAAAAAAATTGCTGAAAAAAACGCTTTTTTTCGGCTTCTAAAGCAGACTACTGCCTTATATATACACGTTTACACACCGCGGATACTAAAAACGATAATATGTACATATAGAAGTCGCGTCGTCGCTTCACACGCAAGCATGTAGTTTGTGGCAAAGGGGGAACAGTCGGGAGGGCTGTTCCCTCCGCGGTCATTCCCTCTAGCCCTTCGACAAGACGGAGCGAGAATTTTCGCAAAGTGGACGGTGAGGGAGAATTCCTATGGCTAGCCAGGCGACAACGACCGTCGCCTAATCTTATCCATTCGAAAAGCTACGATTTTGACTTTTCTTAAAAACCAAAAATTACCGGGAGACCGGATATAACGTTAACAAAATCAATTCGAGTCTGATATTTCGATTTTTTTATACCGATACTAAAGTTAGCAGAAAATTCGTAATTTATGAATACGATGAACAATTCGCGTACCATATTTTTGTTTACTTTATCATCGTTATCAAAAATATTTTTGATTTAATTCTTTTCGTCTTATTTTGGCGTTCGATGGAAACGGAAAATTCGTACGTTTACGATTTTCCGCATCGTTGCGCATCGAATAATTTACTGCAATGATGAAACAAGGTATTCCGTACTCAATAATTGGCATAGCGTTTACGGTAAAATGATCCAAATAGTACAATTCGTTTGGTGGAACAAAACGTTCCATAATTGGTAAATGTGCCCTGCGTGAAATAAATCGTATCGAGTGAGCAACTCCCAAGTGAGTTTTTTCGGTCAGATTAACGCAGTGTCAAACTGACACGGAATGTTTTACGGCTCGAAATTTCCGAATGAATTATGCGTTTGTCAATGGCCAATGCAGATACGCAATTTTTGGTAAAAGTATATCAAACTTTAAGGGGTAATATAACCCCTTAAAGTTATATTACCCCTTAATATAACTTTATTATATTACCCCTCGAGGATTTTCAAATTAAAAAAAAAAAAGAAAAAGCCGAGGACAATGTTAATTTGGAATGCCAAATGTATGGCGCTGGCACTGCAGATTGAAGATAAATTGAAAAGCTCTACTGCCAAATGTTGGTTCACCCTTTAAACGAATTTTTCTCGAATATGCACCGATTAAAATTTCGATCGTATCTTCCCAGATGCATTCTCCATGGAACTGCGTACGGAATTGGCGATTGGTTATTGACGTTTCTTTTTTAACCAATTACTCGTGTAATTCTTTGCTAAAAAAGAACGTTTTTATTCAAATCCGCACTACCTCTTTCAAAAAAGGTATTTTTTAATTTCCGTACGCAGTTCCATAGCTTTTTGCATGTATTTTAAAGATTTTTGCTCTTTGTCTTACACGTTGAAAATTACAGAAGAAATTTTTCCGGAAATTTGCCGGACGCGAGGTACTCTGCGGTCTTGAATTCTACCAACGTAATTTTCAATCGAAAAATGACCAAAAAAATGTACACTCAAAACTGCGTACAATAAAGTTTTCCAATTCAATTTTTCACCGCTCTCGTTGTACTCGTTGAAGAAACTACCAAAATAAGCCTTTTTTCAGAGCTCGAGTCTTCACTACTCCGACCATTGAAAAGACCGGAAGTGCCCTTTTCATCAGCAAGACTCCGATCAAAAATTGCATCTGAGCCCCAAAAATGCAGTACAATTTTAGGACCAAGATAGTCAGACATGGGCTCAAAGGGTTCAAAGCCAAAGCGTTAAAATAAATCCCAAAAAGTTGCTTCGCAATGACGATACTTCGTTATCGCTCAAGCCATTCAATCGTAGACATTCTCCTCCGTGCACTCTGCGAGAATTCGCCAAATTCGATTCCCCAGTCAGTCGTCACAATAATATGGCCTCTTGCGGCATCGTCAGACTTTCCACGGCGTTTATTTTCCGTTCACCTCCAAACGTCTCTCGTTCGCGCTCCTTCGACGTTATCGCGATAACGCCTGATATATATATATATATTTATTACCCGAAAAAAAGTAAAAAGAAAGTTATTTTTTACACAACATGTTCGTTCGTATTTTCTGTACAAAGTACTCTAGTCAAGCGATTCAAGATACACGTGCTGAGTCGTGAGCGTGCCCTGATGAATCTCAATCTCTCGTATTGCTTAGAACTATCATAGTCCAATTGACCCCTGGGTATCCAGGCCGGGCCCGGGGACACCGTGCTATCACCATGATCGTCGACGACGAGGCCGTAATCGCGATCGTGACGATTCCCGTTTCGTTCGTTGTCGCTCGTACGATGACGTCGACGACGATCTGACCTTCACAATTGTTCCGAGAGTATGATAACACGTAGGGTCTGTATGTTGTCATTGTGAAGAATTTTTTTCGCCCCTTTGAAGGTGACCGTGGTGTCTTCGGTGTCGTCATCGTGGGCGCGTTGTTCGCAGCCCTCGGCTTCGGCTCTCTCGGGTTGTTCGGGTGACTGTGGTCCCTCGCGATTTCGGCTTCTCGAGCCGTGGGCCTCGATGACGTCGGGAATGGACGAGGACATTGTGAGGGGCGATTGTCCGTCGTTTCTCGATCGTGGGCTAAGCCTGCCGAGGCAATCGGGCTGTTGGTGGTTGCCTTTGTTGTTGTCCGTTTCGCAATATTTGCCCGTCGTTTCGATTCTGGCACGGGACGGAGTCGTGGCGATTGGTGCGGCCGATCTCGTGTACGGTGAGCCGGTGAGATCGACGTAGGATTGCCTCGAGGAGCGTGCGGGAAGAGCGTCGATCGGCAGGAACTTGTTGGGACTGGGTGAGAGCCTGGTGAAGGAATTGTCGCGGGTCCGGGGCACCTGGTCGTTGCCGATCATCACGGGGGTCGGTCTCTCGAGGCTCGAGCTCGAACGATCGCTCGGATAACGTCGAAGATACGGACTGGACGTTGGATCCCCAGGGCTCGCCGCTCTGGAGCGATTTTCCCGAGACTTGCTGGCCGAGCTCTCGTCTCGCGTCACCTCCATCGACAATCTCTTGACCGACGTCTGGGCACGGCTTGACTCGTGGCTCGATCCTCTCGGACTCGTCTGCGAGCGCAGGATCGGTGGATTTTGTGGACGTTGAACGTCCTCCTTGGCGGTGTTGCGTAGCTCGAACGTCGAGCTGCTCCCGACGTCGTTCTCCATCGTCGTATCGTCGTTTTTCCAGCTCTGACAGTTGTCAGGCAGCTCCGGTACGGCTTCGAGGAGACCCGATCGATCGACCCGTCTCGGCAGGCTGCCCAGTGACGAGGGGCCCGTAGTCTCGGCGCTCCTGGGCCCGCGCGCTCGCCCCATCCCGCACTGGGTATCGTCTTCCACGATGCCCAGAAGGCCCGATCGATCGACCCGCTTCAGGGACGTCTCCATCGGCAAATTCGCCTCGTAAATAACTGGCTCGGGACTGGGATCACGGGCGCGCGTTTGCCCCACCACCGTACCTGGCAACGTACGATAGTAATCGACGTTTTGCATCAGCTGGGCGTCGCTCGTGACGTATGCGGTTCTGTAGGGGCGAGGATGTGAGGTCGGTACAGTAGCGAAGATCGGCGTCACTGGGCTCGTCGTTGTTGAGCCGTTCGTCACTCCGTTGCTCGACGCTTCGCTCGTTGGATTCTCTATTACTATCTCCATGTGATGGGGGGCCTGCTGCTAGAGCCAGGTCGTTCTCGTTTTTCCGGCTCTCGAGCCGGTTGGCTGATCTCAGACAATTATCTCTCTTATGACCCGTGGTCGTCGGCTGTTGGGCGTTGAGTAGCCCGACTCGAGGCTCTCGTCGTACGAGAGGCTCACCTGCTGCGGTGGCTTCGCGTCCTCGTCGTATGCCTCCTGATACGGTAGCCCCGAAACGTCGTATGGCGAATCTGAGTGCAGATATTCTTTGGTGAGAAATTGTCAAGTGTATCGAACAAACGTTGAATGAGGGCTGCGAAGATTGTTGGGTAGGCGCGTTATCGGAATGACAAATGTTACAGGTAAGAAGTTTCGGGACAATTGACGAAATGTTACATTTTGATTCAAATGTATACTGTATGGATTCTTTGTCATATGCCGAATGCACCCTACACATTTTCCATCGGTCGTTCACATCGTTTCTGTAAAATTTACAATTGAAAAAACACTTTTCAATTTAGAGGCCTATGGTGGGATAACATGGGGAGTACATTATGACGCTGATGACGAAATTGTCATATGTGCTGAGTGATTTGACAGTTTTTTGTAACATTTTAAATATTTCTTCACATCATTTCATGCGTAAAACTGCCATTCGGCGATGGGCGTCGGCATATCCCTATGTTGAAAAGTGTTTTTTCATGTGTAAAGTTTATAGGACATTTTTATTGTAAAATTTTATTAATTTAAATCGAATGGTAACATTTCGTCAATTGTCCCGAAACTCCTGAACCCGGTTTCAGTTTAGACGCATTTTATTTGGTGAAGAGCCGTTCTGACTCAACAGCTTTGTTACGAGTAGGTTTGTCTAGGGAATAAGGAGGCGTCCATTAATTACGTGAGGCGTTTAGGGGGGGGGGGTCGAGCGAAATCTCACCCAATCTCACGTGGGGGAGAGGGGGGCTTCGGCAAATATCACGTAATTTTAGTAATTTTAGTAATCACATAATTTTTATCACGTAGGGAGAGTCTCCCTACTACTTTACATGGTGGAGTAAATGGTACTACAACCGCAGTTACTTCTACTACAATTTATTTTCCGTGAACGTATGCATTTTGAAAAATCTCACGTGAGATTAGGGGTGGCCGGAAGGGGTCGAGCAAAATCTTACGACATCTCACCAGGGGGAGAGGGGGGTGGTCGAAAAATCGCCAAAATCACCTCACGTAATTAATGGATGCCCCCTAAGGCAGTAGTCTGCTTTACAGGCTTCAAAAAATCGATTTGAAGAAGAGGAAGGATTATTGTATGGCCCGGGGATAGCTGATTAACATCTAATTAGTGTAAGTATCCAAAAACTTATATTTTTTTGGACCGAAAACTTTAAAGCCCGTTTTCTCGAGTTTTCATTTTCACAAGTTTTAGAAAACGGTGCCGGCGATAGCAAAAACAATATATGTCCGATCGAAAAAAATCAAAGTGATCTAGCTTCAGTATTAAATTATCGTCTATTTGAACTAAAAAAGTTGGACAAAAGTACTACTTAAATTACTTGTTTTGCAACTTAAAGTGAATTTTTTTTTCTCAAAAAAGTGAATTTTTTTTTCAAACCTCGAAAAAATTTGGAATTTCATCATTTCTTCGGTATTTTTTTAGTTCATATAGAAAAGGAACTTATAAAAACTAAAAAAAAATTGTTTCGACTGTTTCAGATGCATCGCAGGACCTCCATCACCGGCACCGATTTACAAGTGCAGACTCCAGGCGCCCCAGGAAAATCGTTACAACTTTGAAAAATTTCAATATTTTTTAATAATAAAAATTGTTTTTTAAAGCTTGAATATAATACACTGTCGTCTCAAAATTTCGTTTACCGCAATCATTTCCTTCCCTTTAAAAAAAATTGCCGAAAAAACGCTTTTTTTCCGCTTCTAAAGCAGACTACTGCCCTAATGGAATTTATGTTTATAAACCCAAACGTACCCGAGTACTTAAAATCGATCTTCAGTTTGAACGCGTTTTATTTAGTAAAAGGCCGTTCTGACTGCAAGCTTTCGTGACGACTAGCCTTAAAACCCAAATAATCCCAAGTACTTGAAACTCGTCTTCAGTTTGAACGCGTTTTATTTACTAAATAGCCGTATTGACTTCACAACTTAGTAAACCTAAGTTGTAAACTTGAGGTTGACAACTAGATTTTAAACCTAGTTGTGAACCTTTGTCACAACTAGTTTTAAAATACAAATAAACAAATCCAAACAAACCCGACCCAAATACCTAAAATCCGTTTTCAGTTTGAACGCGTTTTATTTAGTAAAAAGCCGTTCGGACTGAACGCCTTCGTAACAACTAGCTTTGCCGACTAAAAACTGGAATTCATGCTAACAAAACCCAAACAAGCAACCAAACCCAAACACTTCAAACCGGTTTTCAGTTTAAACGCGTTTTATTTAGTAAAAAGCCGTACTGACTGAACGCCTTCGTAACAACTAGGTTTGCATAGTAATGGTAGTAATTAGATTTTATGCTTAGGTACCCAAACAAATAAATCCAAACAAAACAAACAAAACCCAAACACTTCAAACCCGTTCTGACTAAACGCCTTCGTTACTAGGTTTGCATAGTAGAAACAAGAATTTATGTTCATAAACCCAAACAACCACAGAAATCAAGCCCGAACAAAGTCAAACTGACAAACCCAAACAATCAAATCCGATCAACACAATCGAATAATCTGAAACAAGCCCAAACAAACTCAAACGAACCTGACCAAGCTCAAACAACCCCATACAATCCCAAACAACCTCATACAATCTCAAACAAACTAAAAAAAAGTCCGAACTTCCATTCGGTTCAGTCAGAACGGGTCAGTTCATCAACGCGCCGTACATTATTGAAAGGCTAGTGGGAACTTTTGTGTTCACTGACCGACATGCTTCTGCGATTTGACAACCGTTGCGAAGGGCTCGGTGCAAAATTGTTGCCGGCTGAGATTGTGACTCTCGCGGTAATCTTCGCGTTGTGGCATGTAGTGCGGATGAGCAGGATAATCGGACTCGGTTGTCGCGTATCCACCGAGATCGTATGGTGGATTTATTCCATTTGCCGCGGCAGACTTCATCTGCCAGATCGAATCCTGCGAATTCACCGAACCGCCGTTGTTCGAGTTTGAATAGCTGTTGTCCATGTAGCCCATATTGACACCTGTTGTCCAGAGGGAAATTGGAATTTCAATAATGCATAGATGGGGCGCAATAAACGTGGAGCAACAACAATCGGTGGTCGTAAGTATTAATAACGGAATGATACATAAATGGTGAGTTTGCGTAGGTTAAAAAGCAACTTTTGTATCACTGATGGTCATAGCGTGGCTGCATGCAATGCATAATCGAGATCTAGCCTGAACTGCCCGATCAATCAGCATCAAAAGTAACATATAGGATGTTCATTTCTTTACAGACGAATCTCTCTCTCTTTTTCGCCAATTACCTTTCTCCTCGTAATGACGTTAGTAGGTCTACAAACACAGTTGCAAGGTTAGTAATTTAGCGAGGATTGATTACCATTCTCACCATTGATGTTGTGATTGGGCTGATGATAGCCGTATCCAGGTTGGGCGTAAGCGGGTGTCTTCGAGTCTTCGAGGGCGAGGGCATGATCGAGACTGTGCTCGAGGGCCTTGTTCTCGGCGTAGTAAGGCGGTGGGGCCTGGGTCTGTTGTCCGTTTCCAGTCACCAAGCTCGGTCGGACACTGCAAGCCGCATAAAACGAGCGCACAAATTACGACGGATTCTCGCAAACATAAGAGAAAAAACGTGTTTTCTTTGGAATATTTTTGAAAAATTCAAAGCATCGAGCCAACTTGCAAGCTTCGAGCAAAGTTGCACCTCCACCATGAAACTTTTCCGTTAAATGTTAAAAATGCAAATCGTTTTACGTCTGTTCAACGATATGCAAACAAAAAGGGTGATATTAGAAAAGCGGAGTAACTGAAGCTCCCAAGAATTGCCATAAAAGTCAGGGGTGCCTTTTTTGTTATTCTATTTTGTGGAAAAAAATCGTAAATCTGTCGGGCAAAAGCTCGAGAGTACCGCAGTGAGGTTGTTTCTGCAACGAGCCCTCCGGAGAATGCACACGCAAGAGAACATCTCTGTCCTCTCTATAGTGGCTTTTTTTTACCCTCTATACGGTTGCTTCGATAGAGGATGGTCGTAAATCCAAGACCATGAAGAACGACGACCCGTTCCTACATGGGGCTCTTTCTTTCGCGCGCTCTCTCTCTCTCTCTCTCTCTCTCTCTCTCTCGCTCTCTCTCTCACTCTATCTTTTTACGATGGATAAAGAAGAAAAAGAAGAAAATAAAGTATGCTCGATAAAGCTTATAACGCGATGACACGTGACTTATATTTATATAAGGGACGAAAAGGCGGACTCGCCGTACGCGTGATCGGGCATACGCGCAAAATCAATATCATCACGACCTCTTTATTTGCAACGATGCAAATGAGTTTTCCACTCCTTCCAGAAAGATTGCAGCGAAATATGTTCCCGATATAAAATGCATTCGAGATTCAACTTAAGCTATCTATCCCGATCTATCCCGTATTCTCGTATGAAAAAGTGCATGTGCATTGTAGCGAGGCGGAGGAAAATGTTGGCAGCGCCGAAAGTCGCCAGAAATTATGAAGGAAAGTAGCAAGGGAATTATTTTTGTCCCGGGCAACTTTTGTACTCACGGCTTACGCGACCATCCCGCTGTTTTTGAACATAACAATAGCCAACTGGAAATGCAATAGCCGCACGCGAGAGACTTCGTAAAAATTATTATTAATTTTGAATAATTACATTTTAATAATCTTTTAATTAACAATTAATTTGAAATTTATCGAAATGTAATGGTTGAATATGATTATTGATTTCAGATCATAACATTCTAATACATTTCAAATTAATTATTAATTTTCGATAACTACATTTAAATACATTTCCAATTAATGATCAATTTAAAATAACGAGTATTTTGAGGTCTCAATTACTCCCTGAGTAACGAGTATTGGCCGCGCACAATGCTGCTTACGAAGTACCGCTAGAGCCGAACCGCCCATCCACCAGTTTCGGTCTTTCAAATAACTACATTTTGATAAACGTTTAATTCCTTATTCATTTCAAATAACTATATTTCAATCATTTCAAAATTAATTATCAATTCTATGGAGCTACAGTTTAATAGATTTAACATTCATCATTAATTTTCAATAATTACATTTTTCAGCTAGAAAATAATACTTTTGAGATACTATCTGTAGCTGCAGCAGCCAGAACCGTAAAAAAACAATGAAAAAAGAAAAAATTAGAAACGCCATCATCGTTCGCCGCCAGTTTCCCGCGCAAATTGTTCTCGGTGCACTCAACGAGAAGATTGTTGGCACCATTTTTTTCCTTCATTTAGAAAAAAAGGTCGCTAGTCTTGACAAAGATTTCGAGGTGACGAAGCAGAGAATTTTCTTTCCTACCTTCCCTCCCACTCTGTCTCTCTCTCTCTCTCCTTTTCTTTCTCTCGTCGTACAACATAGCGGGTTTGTTTTTTTCCATCGTCTCCTCCTCACCTCGTCTCTCGCATCGAAGCGTCTCAAAGTCCGGAAAGCCGAGACTCCCATTTCACGGTTTACGGGCATTCGATGTAGCTTACGACAGTACCATTTCCGCGGAAATGAGGCAAACGATGCGAGAGCGTAGGAAAGCTCACATCGAAGACAAAAAAAGGATTGAAGATACAATAAGGGCGGGAGATGGAGGGTGAAAGAGCTGGAGAGATAAAGAGAAACGATGCTTCGTATCGCATCGTCTTAAACGCGAAACGTAAAGTACTTTGAACTTGCATAGATCGCTATAGATCGGTATAGATCGATATAGATTTATGTAGGTAGGTGTAGATCGGTATAGATCGATAAAGATTTCTGTAGATAGGTGTAGATCAGTATAGATCGCTATAGATCGGTATAGATCGGTATAGATCGGTATAGATCGGTATAGATCGGTATAGATCGGTATAGATCGGTATAGATATCGTCACTTACGCGTTGGAGTCCATCTCGTAGTCCTTGGCTTTGGCGGCGTGTTTTCTTCGGCAGCGACAAAAGAGAAGAAGCAGCGCGGCGAAGAGAAGGAACACGGCGCCGCTGACAACTAAAGCTATGAGGGTTGGAGTCGCGAGTGCTCCGGCTTGGGCTATGTAGGATGGCCCAACTGTAACGATGAAAAAATAACGCACATTAAGTACCATTAATGAATATAACAACCAGGTGAAATTATATTTTCAGGGGCTCTGGCCGTGGACCTTGAACCCTAGAATGCACGACCAGGATGACTCGAGCCCTGGCAAATTAAAAGAGGTGGCGTTTCGCTAGTCATAAAATAGAGTTAATGAAAACATCAAGCAAACTAGATTGAGATTTAATGTCTCCAAGATCTTTCTCCTCCTTGCTAAAAAAAAGGTTCTCTGTATCCTTTACCTTTGAAGAAACGATTTTGTGATCATGGGGGCTGTCATTTAGCTGGAGTATGTCAAGAAAAAATGGCTCGTGACGTTGAAAGACATTTTTCGTACGTAAATCGTGACGAATGCGAGTTCAACTTCCAAGTTTTCATAATTATTTTTAGCAGTTTAGAATATAGCTGTAGTTGATATCTATTGCAGACATGCCAATGGCGATCATCAATATCAAAGTCACAGGCCAATCGCGATCCCATTTATGACTAACTTATGACCCTTATGACTAAAATGGTCACAACTTCGTAGCGTTACGGGAGGAAACTTCAAGTTGGACTTTCGCCTGGCACGTCCTAAGAAAAATCCGTATCCTTCGAAATTCATCAGTAAGGCACTCAATGGTCTTCAAACAGGCATAAACTCATAATGTTCTTGATGACTTAGTTTCGACCTGAAGGTACTAACGAGGGAATTATGTGAGCGAGTGCAGGTGAACTTACTTTTGGCCTCGGCGTATTCTCCGCACTTGTGACGATCAGCTTTCAGGCAGAGTCGTACCCTGATGCGCGAATCGGTGGCTGAAGGGTCCGGTTGATTGAGCATGCCCTCTCTCTGAGTGGGCGCACTGCCCAGTACATCGAGAGCCCAATTCTCCAGAGTTCTCCAGGTGTCGGGTGAGTCGTGTTCGGAGCTCTCGATCGAGGCCAGGAGCTCTAGACAGGTTGCCCCTACGTTGATCGCTAGTGTGCGACTCTCGGGATCGTAAGTGACCCGGAGGGGTGTTGGTATTTTGGCAACAGCCGTTGTGGCAACGACCTCGTCCGAATAGTCCGAATGATTGTAGGTATTGTAGGCTTTGACCTTGAAGGTATAAGTCTGATGTTGCTCGAGGTCGGTGATGTTGCAGGGATTGGATCGATAGCAATCGAGCTCGAGCCATTGTCCGGCTGGTCCACGTGGTGGAGCACAGTCGGGGGGCACGACTTCGTCCTCAGCGGGGATTCGACGATAGGACACGAAGTATTTGGTGATCGGTAAGCCACCGTCGAAGCCAACTTCCCAAGCTAGCGCAACGTGGGTTGGCCCGATACTCATGGCGGTCACCTTCGTGGGTTTCTCCGGCGCGCCTTTTCGCTGCAGTCTTATGGTGGAACTTTCGTTACCGTGGATGTTGAAGGCGCGGCAGTAGTAATCACCGTAGTCCGACTCCTTGATGTCTCTTATTTTCAAAACGGACGTGTAAATGTCGTCTACGTCGCCTGTCGTCGATGTCTCGTAATGGCCATCGCTCGAGGAGCCCTGTTCGCGCAACGAGGCCGAGCTGTTGGCGTGATACCACTGGATGTCGGGCTTCGGCCAGGCCTGCACCTTGCACGCCACACTTGCCACCTCACCCACGCTAGTCGCCACCTTGCTGTGCTTGTGCAGCACTATGGGCGCGTGCTCGACCTTCAGCAGCATCTCCGATGCTACTGCCTTAACTACGTTCTGGAATTCGCAGGTATACCTGCCACGATCGCTCGCCATTATCCTGTCGGTTTGGTCTCTCGCTTGACCCAGGAAGCTCAACGTCGAGTTCACGGTCGTCACGTTACCGTGTCCTACCGTTGTATGAGTCTTCACCTGGTAGAGGTTCTCGTTCGCGGTAAGATTCCTACCGTCTTTCAACCAGCGCAACTCCGGCCTGGGCTTGCCTTGAGCCACGCATGTGACCTTGAACAGCGAACCACCGATTCTGCGACAGGCAAAAACATGCGTTGAGTGGCGTCTTGCTATTGTATCGGTATGTCTTATACAAGGGGCACGATAGTTGGAATCGGCTCGATAAGGGATTTAGCTAGGTCTTGACTTTAGGACAAGTTACTGAGTGCGTGTGATGAGCAGACTGATTCCTAAGTAGCGTCTTGTAATCGTACCGGCATGTCGTATACAAGTGGCGCGGTCTTTTGAAACAGATCTAGAAGGTATTCAGCTAGGCCATGACTTTGGGACAAGTCATTGAGGGCGTTGAATGAGCAGTCTGATTCCTACATGGGGTCTTATCATTGTACCGATATGTCGTATACAAGTGGCACGGTAGTTAGTAATTTGAGAAGGGATTTAGCTACATCTTTACTTGGGAAAAGTCATTGAGGGCGTTGAATGAGCACACTGATTCCTACGTGGCATCGTGTTATTCTACTGATAAGTCGTATGCAAGCGGCGTGGTCCTTTGAAACGCTAGGAGGAGGGATTTAGCAAGGTTTTGAGTTTGGAAAAAGTCATTGAGGGCGTTCAATAAGCAGGCTGATTCGTACGTAGCATCTTGTTATTATACCGATATGTCCTATTTAAGTGGCGCGATCATTTGAAATGGTTCGCGAAGGGTTTTGACTTTAGGAAAAGTCATTGAGTGCGTTAAGTAAGCAGTCTGATTCCTACAAACTAATCATCTATAAATAATACTTTTGGCCACCAAGGCTTATCATTCGATGCAAAAAAGCTCAATTAGACCTTTCTGAAGTGCTCAACATGAGAGCCTCAAGAAACTGAACTCCTGTCGTTACTCACTTTTTGGTGACCTGAGGTTGCAGTTTGGTGATCATCTGTGGTTTCTGATAAACGGTAAGTCTGACATGCGCGGCCTCTCCAGTGCCGATTTCATTCATAGCCTGGCACATGTACTCGCCGTCGCTGCTAACATTGACGGATTCAATTTGGAATTGTTGGCCAGATATTTCCGGCGTCATCGTAATCGAGCTGCCGTCGCCCTTCTTCCACCACTTGTACTCGGGCTCGGGAAAACCAGCCGGGCTGGCCGTGCAGGTCAAAATAACGCGGGAGCCTTCCTCCGCGCTCGGGGAGTCCGGCGTGACTTTGGCAGGTCCGGGTTTGTGTCTAACGCGAACATTGACGCTGGCGGTTGCGGAATAATTCTGCGGATCTCTGCCACTGGGATGAATGGTGTTGGTGGCGCTGCAGGTGTAATTGCCGGTGTGATCGGCGGTCACTCGCGTCAGCCTCAATATCCTTCCGGACTGGCGAAACTCCGGTCTGCCTTTTCTGAGCCACTCGACGATCGTCGGCTCGGGATTGGCCGAGACGTTGCAATGGACCGTTACGGTATCCTCGACCTGGACGACCCGCGAGTTGTCGCCCTCGATCGCGACTCTCGGTGGATACAACACGTCGAGGTAGAGGGAACCCTCGCCCACTCTGCCCAAACCGTTGTCGGCCATGCAGGTGTAATTGCCAGCGTCTTGTACGGTGACCGTTGATATTCGGTGCTCGAAGCTGGTGGCTATGAAGCTTTTGTCGCGCAACCAACGTACCATATGGACCGTGGGTTTCGAGTCAACGTCGCAGCGCAACGTCACCGTACCGTTGGCCTCGACCTTCAGCGGATTCGCCGGGCCGACCTTGACGCGGGGAAAATAATTCACGGCGAGACGAACTGTCGCGTTGAGGCTGGAACCTTCGGCCATTGCACGATTATGAACAACGCAGTGAAAAGTTGCCCCGTCGTCTTCTCGCCGCGGACTTATCACCAGCGTACGTCCCGTGGATACTTTGTTGCTGTGGTCGCGGTACCATTGTACTTCCGGTTCGGGACTTCCACCGTACGTGTTGCACTCCAACCTTAGGGTTTCTCCCTCCGTGGCCAATGCCGATACCGGCGATATCGACGGTGGTCCAGGCTCTCTCAGCACCGTCAGCGTCACGTTCTTGTGATGAAGATTGTAACCGCTACCGCTCACCTTCACCCGGCACTCGTACTTCCCGTTGTTACCCGCGTAAGAGACGTTCAGAATCTCGAGATCGTAAATTCCCTTATTCAGGTCCATGTAGACGCGATAATTCGGCGACAATGCCTTGTCGTCGATCGCCGCGTTGTCATGATCGTTGTTCGTGTGGGTCAGCCAGAAACACGTTGCGTTCTCCCGCGGCGGAGGAAAGCGACATTCGAGACGTACCTTTGAACCCTCGCGCGTGTCCACCAGGGTCTCCTCGACTGCGACCACACTCGTCAATGCTGAAACATTACGGTCAACGATTAGGGAACATCCAACGTTTACCTACTTCCGTTGCTTGTCAACCTAAAAAAGGCAGAGACAAGGGAAGAAAAAAGGAACGATTGTTGCGATATTGATCACTAATCCATTCATTCGAAAGTACAGTCGCCTGTGATGGCAGTACTTTTTTAATCGTTCAATTTTACGAGGATATTTATGTTTGACAATCATGATCCTCGGAAATTGTTTCAATAATTATCGAGGCAGGCGTGTCCCAATGGAAAAGTAAATTTCAATGTAAATATCAATGGATTTGCCTAGCTTGAACCACTAAAGCATATTGTATTTACGACAGATGTCAGTGAACTAGAATAATAATAATAATAAGATTCATGTAAATAAATCAATATAAACGACTAAAAATGAAATATATTATTGTTATTATTATTATTATTGTCCTAGTTCGATGACATCTGATATTCAATATTAAATAATGACAAATTATAATAAAATTATTATTTGTTATTATTGAATATTTAATATAAAATAACGTGGATAAATGAAATATAAAATATATAAATATTTTTATTATTATTATCATTGTCATCCTCGTTTAACGACATCTAATCTTTAATATTTAATAATAATAAATAATAATCATATTATTAATATATATTCTCTTATATATAATTGATATATATTATATTTAATACTTAATAATGATAAATAACAATAAAATGATTATTAACTATGAAATACAATATAAATAAATAGTTTTGTCATTATTATGCGAGTTCAATGACATCTAGTATTCAATATTGAACGATAATAAATAATAATAATAGTATTAATATATTTTATATTTATTTTACTCATATTATATGATATTTAATATTCAATTATAATAAATAATAATAATATAATTAATTAATATTTACTATTTACTATTATCAATAATATTAAATAAAACATAAAATAAGCATTCAATTAATAATATTAAAAACAAGTAACAATGTATCTGTTTATGATGTTTGTCGACACGAGGAAATTACTGTTTTCCATTTCGCCAATCGTTCATTCTTCTCGTTGAATGAATGTTCAGGTACAAATGAGGGAAGCATTGCTACGCGAAGTCGACACAAAGTGTACACGATGTGTACGTCATATTCGTGCCGTTATTATACGCGTGCATCCATTAGGGTAAAAAATTGCCACGAGTATATAGGACCGACTATAGTGCTGCGACAATGGATTATAAGGAAAATGTATAATTTGCCGTGAGAGAAGACGGGCACGGGTTTCGGTAGATGGGAAGGGGTGAAAAAAATGAACACAGATTCGTTTAGGTTGAAGAGAGTTGAAATTGAGGGTACGTATAGATATACGCCGGGTACGAGAGCTTCTTTATCCCACGTAACTTTAATACGATTACATCCGTATAATTCAATGTTGTATAGGTATATTTTGCCGTTGCTATTATATGCCATACACCACCCACGGATCCCATTATGTTTTATGGAGCGCTATTCTCCGCCAACTACCGAGCCAACAATAATATCGCGTCCTCGTGAATAATATACGAGTATTTCGCACATTTGAGCGATTTCTATTCTATCAGGTAGGCTTGATCTAATATGGAACGGTATATACGGGCACTCCTAATTAACGAGGCGCTAGTAAGATAAACAAAACTTTGTTACAAACTTTCCTATCAACGATGAACTTCGAGTTGGCTTTTGGGGCGATGCAGAATACAATAAGTAAAGTGACGACCAATCGAAACGCTTGACAAACGGGAAAACTTTGAGTTCTCGATTTGGAGAATAGCAAAATCCATTTTTTGATTGGAGAAAAGAAAATTGCAGGTCCCACGATGACATTTTTTTAAATTCCGGCCTGAGAGAACAAATCACGTTGAGGAGAAGGAGAAAATTCGACAATGCACGCATTTGAGGGTGTCCATTTTTTTAGATTATAAGAAATTAAATAAAAAGATCGCTGCATCGTTGAAATGTGGCAAAAAATTTAATTTGTTTTCAGGTCTCAATTTTTGGCTCTTATTTGAGCTTTGAGAATCCCTCAAACGTCTTCAAGGATTCTTAAAAGAGATTTAAGATCTGTATTCGCAAAAAAATGTTTCGGTTAACGATCAAAATAAAGAAATGAAAAAAAGTCATTGGGTCGTTGGAATTCAACTAAAATTCATTATTTTCAATGGCCAAATCTTCTTTTCTCTTATTTAAGGGAGACTTTGTCCTTGAAATCGGCGGGAGATGTTAGCGGCTCAACATGAGCAGCTAGAAGAAGAGGAGGGATGCCTCTATGGACCAGGCATTGCCGATTAGCGGTAATTATAAACGCATTTGTGTAAACACATTACAAAACTTTAAACGCGTTTTTCACGAAAACACGTTTTTAAAAATGGCTGACATTCTCCTGACCGCTGTAATTAACATATCGACCTGAAATTTGGAAAGCGTACTCAGAAAATATGTCTTCACGGAATGACGGATCGTTTTTTCGATAGATACATTTTTGCATTTATTATTTATCTTTTTATGCGAAAAAAAACGCGAAAATTCGATTTTTTTTTAATTGCCGCCATTTTCCGAAATTTGTACTAAACGAAAAACCCATCCGTCATTCCATGACCAAAGGGTTACAGATTGATAATATGCTTTGAATTTGTGTTTCAGATCAACAAAGAGGGGACAGTGATGTCAGCCGTTTACCTCCCGCGATTTGAGGACCTGTTTTCGCGGAGCTGCAACGGCCGCCATTTTGGTTTTTTTTTTCAAAAAAAAATTTTTTTAACTTTCTGTATATCATGAATAAAATCAAGAAAAAACCGCACTCAAAAAGCTTTACTCGTTTCTTTAAAAAAAAATAAAATGTAGACACCTGACATATGGCACTCCAAGGACAAAGTCTCCGTTAAGATTTAAGAATTCCTCAAACGTCTTCACGTATAATTATTGGAAATTTATGACTTCAATTAGCAAAAGGAAGTTTTGTATAATGATAAAAATAGAGAAATGGCAAAAAAAAATAGTTGAATCCAACAATTCAACGATTTTTTTTGCCATTTCTTTATCATTATCATTATCCAAAACTTCCTTTTGCTAATTGAAGTCATAAAGTTCAACGAAAATTCATTTTTTTCGATTGCTAAATATTTTGTTCTCTTCATTAAGCATTGAGAATCCCTCAAACGGTGTCCTCATTGGGAATTTATTACGTCAACTCGCACAAAAAGATACTGATGCTGATAAATAAATGAAAAATGAACGAAAAACAAATGGAGAAACCTTCAGCTTTGTCTCCACCAGCAGGGCAACATGCTCCACCCTACTGAGGACATCTCGCGTCGTTTATTTCTTTGCATGTAAAATACGGAGGTGGCGTTACTAGAGGAGCTGGATTTTCCTCTCTGGCAGAGAAAAATTAACACCTAGGGCCATTCTTTATGGGTATCGTGGATGTTATCGTCCTTTTTTCACAACGTTTATAGTCTCGTCCATAGCCGGACGATAAGCTCTCGCCGTTGGGGTATGCGGGCAGACAAAAAGGGAGAGGATAAACGAAAAGAAGAGAATATCGGATAGAAATGAGAAGCTCGATGTGGACGCCCTCTTTATAGCGCATAAAATATCAAAGCGTCGGTCGCGAAATGGGACCAGGAGCGATTCCATCTCCCATCGTGGACTGCCATTCTTTGTACCGAGAAAGACACGCAGAATTTTAGTCGGGATCGCGAAGAAGAAACGAGAAACCATCTGGGTTCATTTCTGTATTTATCTCTCTCTCTTACTTTTTTCTCTGTAAATCTTTCTCAGCCATCACCTAGCTCAGCATGTGGAGAGGAGACGCCCGTGGATCCCAAAGTGTCTCACGAGGATCAACCTCGTGGCGTAAGACGATATCACCGGATCGGCGCCACCTTTCCCGGCGTCTTGTCGCTTCCACCGTGTGCCCAGTCAAAGTGCACATCAGAATAAATATTTATGTCAGATTTGTATATCGATTTATTGAAAATCCATTAGGGGACATGTAAAAGCCCAACGAAACCCGAACAGTACCAAAACAAACCTAAACAAACCCATTAGGAGGTATTGTTTTCTTCATCATTGATGAGGTATCTATGATACCTCACAATGATACCTCATACCTCAATGTCACTAATGAGGTATCAATGATACCTCATTATTATCAATAGGGTATCAACGATACCTCATTATCACCAATGAGGTATCAACGATGCCTCATTGGTGACCCAAAACAAACCCGGACAAACTCATTGCGAGGTATTGTTTTCCTCATTACTAATGAGCTATCAAGGATTGGATTTTTCTCATTGCCAATAAGGTATGAATTATTGGGTTTTCCTTATCACCACTGAGGTATCAATGATTGGGTTTTCCTCATCACTCTTGAGGTATCAATGATTGGCTTACTTTTTGGACAGCCCAGAACAACTGTACCAAGCTCGCAATCCAAACTATGCTGTTCTCAAAGAATGGAGTCCGGTTGCTTACGTTGCTTCCGTAAAGGTATTGTATCATTGATACCTCATTAGTGAACCAAAACAAACCGTGACGAACCCAAAACAATCACAAACAAATCCATTACGAGATATTGTTTTCCTCATCACTAGTGAGGTATCAATGATTGGATTTTTCTCATCACCAATGAAGTATCACTGATTGGATTTTTCGCACACATGAGGTATTAATGATTGGATTTTCCTTATCACCAATGAGGTATCAATTATTGGATTTTTCTCATTACTAATGAGGTATCAATGATTATATTTTTTCTCATCACTCGTGATGTATCAATGATTGCCTTATTTTTTGGACAGTCCAGAACAACTTTTTACCAAGCTCGCAAACAAAAGTCTTCTGTTCTCGAAGAATGGAGTCCGACTGTTTACGTTGCCTCCGTGAAGGTATTGTTTTCGTTATCACTAATGAGGTATCAATGATACCTCATTAGTGATCCAAAACAAACCCTGACAAACCCAAAACAAACGCAAATAAACCCGAACAATCCCATTACGACGTATTGTTTTCCTCATCACTAGTGAGGTATCAATGATTGGATTTTTCTCATCACCAATGAGGTATCAATGATTGGATTTGCCTCACACTAATGAGATATCAATGATTAGATTTTCCTTATAATCAATGAGGTATCAATCATCGGATTTTCCTCATCCCTAATGAGGTATCAATCATCGGATTTTCCTCATCACTAATGAGGCATCAATAATTGGGTTTGCCTCATCACTCTTGAAGTATCACAGATTGGCTTACGTTTTGGACAATCCAGAAAAACTTTTTACGAAGCTCGCAAACGAAAGTCTTTTGTTCTCAAAGAATGGAGTCTGGCTGCTTGCGGTGCCTCCTCAAATGAGCGATATATATGTCTTCGGGATGGAGCTTTTCTCCGCTGCCCCAGTATAGATGTGTGTGGACTTGCGCTATATATTTCCCGAACGGGGCAGCTAACTGCCTCGAAGCTCGACCTCTCCCTTACATATCTTCTCTTTGGTCGTAGATCCACCGAACCCTGTAACGTAGGAAGTGGCCGCGATATCGTCCAACACGATGGGACTGCTTCTGCACTATATACGGTCTCTGATGTACGTTCGTGATGAGCGAAAGAATTATTTTTATGGAAGGAAGAATACTTTGGTGGTTCTAATTAAATGCTTATCAAAATTGTATTTTCGGACAATTGTATTCAATAATCGAAAGCATTGGTAACATTCGTCTGTATAGGGAGCACGATTTTTGCCCAAATTCAGCTTCGCCGTAAGGATTTTTAGGTGTAAAATAATTCATTGAAAACCCAACGAGTCAGTTATTCTAGTCAGAATATATGATTTTCAACGCATTCGAATTAGACCGTGGAGACATGATTCGAAAATCAACCTTCCGTTGACACTTATCTCTGGCCACGATTTTGACAGACCGGGTCAATTGGACCCCGATCAATACAACGAGGCTTCGGTTGGTTTGCATTTTTTAAAATCAGAATACACTTTTGACACTTCTCAATACGACTGGATAATCGAAATTGTGACAATGTAAAATCAAATTGTTTTAAATTATGAAAAATTATTTCCAATAATTGATTTGTCGGAAAAAAATTCTTACATCATTTGTGGGAAATGATTTTCACAACAGTGAAGTTGTAATTTGATTGTTGTAAATATTAAAGTCTTGCAATTATTAGAGGTATTAGAATTTTCAATTATTACAATTATTGAAATTCATTTGGGTTCTTGCAACAATCAAATTGTTGTAAGTATTAAAAAAATTCAATTATCACAGGTATTGAAAATGTTCAATTATTACAATTATTGAAATTTGCCGATAATTACAATTATTAAAAAATTTCAATTAGTCTCATTATTAAAAACGGCCTAGTATAAAAATTGTAAAAAAATGTCCAATCATTGCAATGATTTGAAAATGTCAATTTTGGAAAAGTGAGCATTTTTTTTTGTCCGGGTAAATATCACCCAGCGTATCAACAGAAGGTTAATAGAATGAGGAACTATAGTTCAAAAGTACTTCGAGGAGAAAAAGTTTCACGTGAAATTAATGTATTTTCGTGACAAGTCATAATTCCACAAAGAGAAACCTCCGGACCACGAATAACGGGGACACTGAAGGTTCCACGATCTTCGGGTATATTTCCGAATCCATATTGAACTATTTTCCATTGAACTACGGCTACTTCTGTGAAACTCCACTCAAAAGAATTCCTCCTTTCAGTCATTCGGTGGCCCGCAAAAATCCAGTGTACACTGGCAGAGAAAACCTGCCAAATTGCAAAACGGAGCTTTTCATCGAACTCCTTGGAATCGATCAGAACGTATTGTATCCAGAGTAGAAAGTTGGGTATCTACAGATCATACCGAGGTTGAGAGAAAAACGATAAGATCGAGGATATGTCCAGGAAATATTACAATCGCATATATTTACGCACTATATATATATATATATATATATATATATATATATATATATATATATATATATATACAGGTGTGTGTGTGTGTGTGTGTGTGTGTGTGTGTGTGTGTGTGTGTGTGTGTGTGTGTGTGTGTGTGTGTGTGTGTGTGTGTGTGTGTGTGTGTGTAGTCGTGTAGTCTCAGTGATTGAAGTCACGCAGTCCTGCATCGCGGAAAGTTCGAAATGAGTTTTTCAAGAAGGGATTGGACAACGCGATAGAACAGTCGATATTTTCGTATCTCACTGGAGAGAATCATCCACACGCTGTTCTATAGAACGTCAAACCTTTATTCAACTTCCCCCATTCCTTTTTTTCATCACTCACTCTTTCTTCAGCAAAATCTTTTATGAAAGGGCTGAGGCACGAGGGCTAGTCTGATAAAAAGTCAGATTTGTTAACAAGTTTTTTAAAACCCTTTATTGTTTTTTTATCGTAGGTTCAATGAATGCCGCAAAAGATCGGATATTTTATTCGGAAATACTGCAAAATAATTTCTTAGGGCTACGTGGCCTTTGTAGTTCATTCCTGCTGGATTTTCCGTTTTTTTCTTGCTATCGAAAGTTTCGTCAGGTTGTTATTTATGGGCACGAAATTTCCGAACAAAGGTTAGAGGAAAAGTTCCAAAGAGTGCCGTTTACCGATTTCGATTAGATATGTATAAAAAAAAGGTCACACACGTGCTTCAAGCACGATTGGGCCACGAGTGCTGGAATACCAATGTAAAACATTTTCTCGTTGATTTACCGATCGATCGGCCAATGCAGTGTACCGTTCTTCTGGAGAATCGTGGCACTCGCAGGACCAGGGTGAAGGTACATAAAATATCGTCGTGATACCGTAAGACGATATACAGAATTTACGAACCACAGTTCCGGCTGCGCTATAATGATAACGTGAAAATATGCTTCATTTTTTGTTCAATGTGAACCAAATTGAAAACAGCATTCCGAAAAAAAGAACTCAGAACAATTTTTAGAATTAAATCTGTTTAGAATTAACGTCAATAGAAAAAAATGTTGTAACGTCAGTAGAAAAAAACGCACATCTGGCTGTTTCAGGGACCTCACAATTTTGTTTACAAATCGGGGTATTTTGTTGAGTGTCAATGAAATAAAAAATCGCATTTCGAAAAAAAAATCATTCGGGGTATGGAAATGATGTTGACCTGTGCTATTATAATTTGTACAGCCCTTAGATATTGTGTTAATTTTTTAAATCAAATTTGTTTAGAATTAAGAGGTCTTTTTACTTTAGATGCTAAAAAAGGCTATTTTCATGAATTTTTTTGTTAGGTTTATATTTCAGATATTGATATAAAAGTTGTTACACTTAATAAATACACTTTCGAAATGCATAAAAAAATATTTTTTTTATGTACTTATGTAATCCAAACAAACTTTAAGCGCGTTTTTCTCGAAACAACGTTTTCCGACGGCCTGTTGATAAAATCTTCGAAACTACTGAACCGATCCTTATGAAATGTTAACCACATATTCTTTACAACTATAGCTATAGCGCATATCAAGGATTTTTTCGAATTTTGATATTTACTACTTTTTTTGCCGAAAACGGTGAAGGAACGTTTTTTCTTGTTTTTTTTTCGAAAAATGTCCGCCAATTCATTATTTTTGCACATATAAAAAAATCGTATGATAAGCGCTGAAGCCATTAACATACTAAATCTAAAACGGTTTGTTTTTTTTTGTTTCGGATGCTCCATCTCCGAGATTTCATCAACAGTGCAGACCTACAATTTTTTCGGACATTTTTTTAACTATAATTTTCGTCTATAAATAGTGACTTAAATAAATGAAAAACATTTTTGTGTGTATTTCGAAGGTGTATTTTGTGTAAAAACTTTTATATCAATGTCTATAAAATAAACCTACCAAAAAATTCACGAAAATAGCCTTTTTTAGCGTCTAAAGTGAGAAGACCCGTTAAGGTAAGCGAGAAAATATTTTTTTGAATCAGTTGTAATGTTGGTTGAGACGCACATTTGGCTGTTTCAGAGGCCTCCAAATTTGGTCCACCAATCAGGATCGTTTGTGGGCCAGAACAGTCCTGACTTCGATACAAATATGCTTCCACCGATCCAAAATCCAGGTATTTCGAAGATAACGAGCCTTCCACGAGGCTAATTGGCTACCATTGGAGGATAATCCCAGCAGTCGGAAGCGTTCAAAATTACCTTTCCATACGTATATACCATCCGCATCCTACACACGTCGTATGAGCTATTAAGAAAGTGTGTACACGCGTCAAATGGTCCCAAAGGCGTAAACGAATGTAGGTCGTATTGGGTCGTATAACGGTACGTTCGGAGTTCTCCGGCTGCTGCTGCTTACTGAAGTATAGTAAGAGAGGCAGCAACCAAACTTGAAACTAACGTTAGTCCTGGGGCTCTCACCGGCTTCATCTGGACCCCAACCCTCTCCATCTTGAGTGTCTGCGTTCATTCGCGTTTACCACCAAACTAACAACCGTGGCCTGACCGTTGCCATTTGGCAATCGTATACTTTATGGCGGGCATTGGTAGGAGGTCATAACGAGAAGTTACAGGTGGAAGCATCCGTACGGAGACAGTAAAATGGCGAATATACTTGAGGGAGGGACCAGTTATTCATAGTACGTTAGGAAATAGGTCCTTCGTCCATTAGTGAATTATTGGCCAACAGTATGTTCCAGGGCGTTTTGTAAAAATTATTTTTACCTTGTTTTACAAAAAGCTTAAAGTACAAAAAAATTCACTACTTTCTGCAAAGCGGAATACGAATAATAAAAGGAAAAGTAATATCAAGACGTCGTCGGAGCACGTTTCGATGATATTTTCGGTTTTTTGTTCGTCACGGATATTAGAAAAAGGAAATGGAAGGAAGCGAGGAAGAAAAAAGAAACGAGCGTCTATTCAGCTTGGTATCAAGCGAAGGAGTCTCATCGTCTCTCTTCAGTATCCATTTCCCTCTCTCGCATTCACTCCAATTTTTATCCTCGAACTATTTTCATTTAACGATTCATCCGAGCGGCAATTCTCATTGTCGATTTGCGCCGATTCGCTAATGACTCGGCAGAGAGCTTCCTGCGTCATCTTCGACGTCGATAGCAACGACGAGGACTCTCGACGACTTATCTTGTTCCCTTGGGCATCTGTACTCGGTGCATAAAACGAGCGAGCGAGGAAAACGCGTGGCACGTACGGTTGGTCCCGAGTCGTTGACTTTTTTTTTGCAGCGAACTACCTCAGGCGGAGGGCGAGAAAAGTGTGCCGATAACTGTTCTTCTCTTGTCGTCCGCTTAGGTGACCAATTGCTCGAGCGAGAGGAAAAAGATGTCAGAGTGCGGAGAAAAGTATGTCGAAAAGTAAAAAGGTCAAACGAACGAGAGAGACGTCGATGTGCTCTGGTTGAAGGATCTGAGTCTAGACCCGGGTGGGGAAACCGGTCTAAATTTCCTGCCTCAGGGCAAACGGTTTTCAAACGCGACGGTCAGAGAGCAGCAGAAAGAGAGTGCCGTGAAAAAGTGCCGAAGGTACGCAGAAGAAATATTCCCGCGGGAAGATAAAGTCAGAATATGGGAGAAACGGAGCTGATGACTGTCTGAAGGCGAAGCCGGAACCGACCAGCGTCATCAATATCGTCACCGTGTATGAATATTTAATTGTATTTATTTCCAAATTCGCAATAAAGCCTGGCAAAATGAATCTTCATTATTACGCGATGTCCAAATCTTTTCAATTATTAAAGAGTATGTCATCAGAGAATGGATAAATCGGGTTTGAGGGTATTCGATAAGTCATCGATAGGAAATCTTACCGTTGGAGCATCAATTGGATTACCGTTAATCATCATATGAATGGATAAATTGAATTTAAAGGTATTGGATAAATCATCAACTCAAAACCTCAAGATCAATATCTTGTCCTGAGGTTTTGAGTTACCGTTCTTTTTAATTTTCTTTCGGTCAAAAAGAAACTTCGCTGATTGCCGTTAAGGCAGTAGTCAGCTTTACAGGCTTTAAAAAATCGATTCGAAGAAGAGGAAGGATTATTGTATGGCCCGGGGATTGCTGATTAACATCTAATTAGTGGAAGTATCCAAAAACTTATATTTTTTTGGACCGAAAACTTTAAAGCCCGTTTTCTCGAGTTTTCATTTTCACAAGTTTTAGAAAACGGTGCCGGCGATAGCAAAAACAATATATGTCCGATCGAAAAAAATCAAAGTGATCTAGCTACAGTATTAAATTATCTTCTATTTGAACTAAAAAAGTTGGACAAAAGTACTACTTAAATTACTTGTTTTGCAACCTAAAGTGAATTTTTTTTTTTCAAAAAAGTGAATTTTTTTTTCAAACTTCGAAAAAATTTGGATTTTCATCATTTCTTCGGTTTTTTTTTAGTTCATATAGAAAAGGAACTTATAAAAACTAAAAAAAAAATTGGTTCGACTGTTTCAGATGCATCGCACGACCTCCATCACCGGCACCGATTTACAAGTGCAGACCCCAGGCGCCCCAGAAAAATCGTTACAACTTTGAAAAATTTCAATATTTTTTAATAATAAAAATTGTTTTCTAAAGCTTGAATATAATACACTATCGTCTCAAAATTTCGTTTACCGCAATCGTTTCCTTCCCTTTCAAAAAAATTGCTGAAAAAACGCTTTTTTTCGGCTTCTAAAGCAGACTACTGCCTTAATCACCGTATCAATAAATTATTAGAGAATGGGTTAATCGGATTTCAGGGTATTGGATAAGTCGTCAATTGGGAATCTTACCGTTGGAGCATCAATTGAATTACCGTTAATCATCGGATGAATGGATGATTGGAGAATCGATAAATTGGATTTGAGGGTATTGGATAAGTGATAAATTTAAAACCTCAAAACGATATCTTGTCCTGAGGTTTTGAGTTGCAGTTCTTGTTAACTTTCTTTCGGTCAAAAAGAAACTTCGATGATTGGCGTTAATTATCGTATTAATAAATGGATGAATTATATTTGAGGGTATTGGATGAGTCATCAATTGGAAACCTCAAGACAATATCTTATCCTAAGGTTTAAAATTACAGTTCTCTTCAATTTTCCTTTGGGAAAGCAGCCACCGTGATGATTACCATTGATCGTCGTATAGATGAATAATTGGAGAATGGATAAATTGGATTTATTGGAAACCTCAAGACAATATCTTGTCCTGTTTTGTTACCGTGTTTATGTTACCGTGCTTTTTTATTTTCCTTTAGTCCAACAACCCTGTTGATTACCGTCAATCATCCTCTAAATAAATGATTGGAGAATCGATAAATTGGATTTGAGGGTATTGAATAATTCATCAATTGGAAACCTCAAGACAATATCTCATCCTGAGGTTTTAAGTTACAGTTCTTTTTGATGTTCCTATGGTGAAGAAGCAACCGCGATGGTTACCGTCAATCGTCCTGTGAATTACGGTCAGTACGTCATGTCCATTACAGGAATTTATCAACCCATAGTTAATTGTAATGATTACGAAACGATGAAGGAAGGAAGCATCGGTGATAAGCGAGACCCCTAATGAGGTCATTTTTCACATTTGGTTAATGTCTACCACTCTACTACTTCGGTACATCATTGAATGTTCCTGTACATACGTACACAGCAGAGCTATCGACTCCGATACGTATATATTGTACATAGACTGCATTGGAGCGTTTCGTTCCACATATGTATACAGAGGGCTCTGCAGTTGCGAGCGTATGTTTGATTGAGCGCGTGCAACGGTCGTATTCAATTCATAGGTGCACGTAAGATCGACGTTTCGTGTGCGCTGTCGCAACATTGTCAATCTTACCATTGTGCAAAACCACCACAATTTCGTGGACGGCGAGTGAACTTGAAATGCGCTGAGAGGTTGTCGAGGGCGTTCTTTCTGTGAGGTCGAGCGGTCTAGACAGGTGTGCGAGATGTCCGAATGAGAGACAGAAGTAAAGTCGTTGAAAAGTTCCATAAAAATAACCGAAAATTTCGTCACGTTGTTGTTCAGTCAATGTTAAATGTCGTTAAATCATCATCAAAACGTCATCAAACACATTTGATGACGCTATAGTTTGCATCGTTAAAATGCAACGATGATGTTTTCTTCATTTTCTATAGTTTTCTCACCGTCCAAAGTCTTTTGTTCGCGAATTGAGGCCATACATCTCTGTTAAGAATACCTCAAAATGTTTGAGGGATTTTCCAGCCTCAATCGGCCAAAAAATTAAGCAGTTAAAGAGAATTTATTTTCGTTGCAATCCAATGATTGTGTTTTCGTCTTAATTCTTCGAGGGCCGAGGGTGTTGCTCTTTGCATAAATATCTTGAATACAAACACCGTTTTGAGGATTCCATCAAGTGAAAAATGAGGGTTCGAAAAAGTCGGATCAAGTGAAACATTACGATAGGCGACAAATTGCACCAAATGTTCTTCTGTGCATTTATAGGGTGCTATAATTGCTTTAAAACCCCAACAATCAGCTCTGGTCGATTTCTAAAAAATCTATTCATTTCACAGTAACTGTGCAGATTTCATCGCTGTCATTATATCCCCGAGATTGACGTTTGAATCGTTAGAATGCAATAAAACGTATTATCTTTTACTTGCTCGACTTTCTTTTCGCAAATCTTCGTTGCAAAAATCCCTCAATAATTTTTCAAGTCGTTCATTTAGAAACATCGTATTGTGAAATCTATCGGAAGAACAATTTTGTAAAATCATAAAAATGCGGAAATAAAGATCTAAAAAAGAATTCTCGTTGCATTCCAACGAAGCAAACTTCAAGACCATTTTTTTCCTACCCTCGTTCACTTTATTTCCTCTCCCTTGTACTGAGCGTGGGTATTATATCGATTAAGGGTAAGAGAATCTTTTATTTAAGGTGTACGAACGCGCTCTCTTCGCACCCGTTCGTTTTTCCAAGGCGATCCATTCTTGTGGATATCTGCGCCTGAATACAACCCTCGGTTCATAACTCTCTCGTACGCAAGAGTGCAGAGGTATTCTCCTACAATTATAGAGCCAACTATACAGGAGAGCTGGGGGGGTTCCTTTATTCGTATACGTGTGATATATAAGGATCGCGAGGTTATGTAGTACGTGCAAAAACTGGCGGTGCGACGGTGCAGCGCGATGCAGATGCACCATAGCACATATAGATATACACGTGTCTATATCATGGACAAATATATATTTGCCTATATACTCGTCTGAGGGTCAGAAGGTCGCCGCCAGCCACATTCGCGACGCGCCAATTTACGCGAATACCGCCCTTCTGACAATCGGCTCTTGAGGCATACGTGTGTTTGTACGTGGGTGTGCAGATGAACGTACACAGCAGGGCCGAATTTAAAGGTGTGGATGCCCTGGGTCACCCAAGAAGTGGGAGTCCGCTAATTATTTTTCAAAGATGACATTTATACATTAATACATTAAAGAATTTATTGCGAAATGTTAAAGCTAAGGAAGCTAAGGAAGAAGACGTTTTCTGACATCAGCTAAACTCGACTATAATAATATTTTTTTTCGTGTGCATTAATTCATTTTTAGTGTGCACGAGGTTGAAGTTTGCATCGTTGGAATGCAACGATTTTGAAAAAATTTCTTCGGTATTTGTACCGTTATCTAGAGATGAAAAAAAAATGATGTCGTGGAGTTCTATTAACAATACGTAATAGCGATTTACACATGCTGAATTGCTAAAAAAATGGAGAAATTTGAAATAATTAATTTTCGTTGCATTCCAACGATGCAATTATATATATTATAGTGTAATATAGAGTAGTTATGTACACCACACTAAACTACTTATTCTGTATGTGTATCCCCATGTAGAGATTGACCGTTGGGCCTGGGACGGGCCTTCACAGTTAGCCTTTCTAGAATATTGGGCCGTGAGTATTTACCAATGAGGTGCCTTTGTAGAAATGTTGAGATCGGCCCGATATCGGCCAACAGAGCCAGCAATTATTGGGCCAATTATTTAATTCATTGTAGCGCCAATGTTGGTGATTGCACTTGGCCCTATGTAACCTCGTAAAGGGCCTATGTAGAAATTGACCACTGGCTCTATGATGGGCCTTCACAGTTGGTCTATCTAGAAGTTAGTCTATCTAGAATATTGGGCCGTGAGTTTGTTTGGGTGCGTGATAAATATTCAACCTATATCGGGCCAAGATTGGCCCGAAATTGGTCCTTATGGATATATATTTCATGGAATAACCTTGAAATAAATTGTGATTTGCGTATATGAGAGGTTTCAAAATTGGCCTATTTTACTTACTTATGTTGGTTATTCACAAATGCCAATAATAGGCCAAGACTTGATTACAAAAACTGAACTACAAAATATAGACGATTAGTATATGACGTGCCAGTTATTTGCTTATTCTGGCACAATATACAGATAGTGAATAACCCAAGGCTTAAATAAAATAAAAGCAGGTATGGTCTGACCCAGTTAGCCAATAAAGGGCTTAGATTAATTAAATGTAATTTCCAGTATTTTAGCATTGTCAGTTTTAAAATTGGCAAATTTATTTTAACTATCACGGCTATTTATTAGTTTTTGAAGATGGGCCAGGACAGGCTTTTGGGATGGGCCGATATTGTGCCAGTTTTCAGTTTGGAGCGGAACAGTAATGGGCCAATATTATTTCTCTTTTGTTGGCTTATACGATGGTCCCAATATTGGCCTGATCGTAACATTGGGCAACTCATGGCACCCTCTACATGGGTCATTATCTAAAGATTAAAAAACATGAAATCGTGAATTTCTGATAACAATACGTAAAAATGATTTTTTTTCCCGTGTTGCATGTACCATTCGTCAGCAAATGTAACCGAAGAAAAAAATCGGACCGGGTTTCAATTCCGAACTTTGAATGCTCCGACGGTTTAAAATTCCTAATTTTAATGTTCCCAAATTACAAGTTTCGTAAAAATCATTCCAGCGAAAGTCTACACAGTTGACTATAAATGACGTAGAACGTGCAACATCGTCTAGACAAATTTCAAAATTGACGCAAAATCGCTTCTCATTAAAAAAAATGCTCGATATAATTCGTCGTTTTATTGAAAATTTTTAAACTTCTCAAAAATTCCATAGCCGAATTATTTTTACGGTGTTCAGGATTTCGGAGTTTTGGTCTTTCGGGCAAAATTCTTTCGGAGGTTCGATTTTTCGAGGTAGTATTTTTTCGGACTTTTGAGAATTCTGATCATTCAAAGTTCGGAATTTCAAGCCGGCCCCAAAAAATTGAGTGTAGGCTCCGAGGCTCCAGCTCCTGTTGCCCCCCTCGAATCCGGCCCTGGTACACAGATGCAAATACGTATACGGACTGCTGCACTAGTTTCTGCACGGGGCAGAACGAGCCGCGGGGGTTGCCGCAGATTTACGCTCGGTGTGAAAATGAATTTATCGCAAACACGTGTTGGTGAGTGGAGTATTAGTAAAACCGTTGCATCTCTCTGTCTCTCTCGCCCTCTCTTGTTCTTTTCGCACTGGTCCTCTCTCTCTCTCTCTGCTTTAGGTGCAGCGAATCGAGAGTGTACACAGGTTAGCGCTGGCGCTTTTTGGCACGGTCTTGCGATCAATTGTGCTTATGAGTTCCGCTCTTGCTTCTCCAGTATAAGGGAGACCGAGTTAAAGTGGAAGAGAAAGTACTCGGGCATTAGCGAATTAACTCTCTCGCGAATCTGCCATTTCTTTTAACATTTTTCCTGATCCTCAATGCCCCCCGATTTCTACAACTGAGCAAAAAAAGTGCCCGAAAACATTCCTCATTGAAGAAAATCCAAAACGGACTTTTTCACCGAACGGATCTACCCGAAATCTGCGACACGAGGACACTTTTCGAAGTCGTAAAAAGATGACGTGATCGTGGATGAAAAAAAAAACGAGAAACTCATAGCAGTGGATTGGATAGAATGGATAGGAAACACGTGACTGGTTTGCTCATGTAAAGCACGTGGGGGACGGGAGATATCAATTTTTTCGACTTTGCTTATGGGATTCTTTTTCGCACTATTCTCGTATCTCACGATTCCCTTCAGCGCACCACGTAGAAATATGATGTACACGCGAGAAACTGGAGCAGAGTCTGGTGGCCTCAGGATCCGTCCATTTGCATGTAGCGGTGCCCAGGTAACGTAATTCACGCAGTGAGTGAAGAAAACTTCACTCCTCGACGAAGTTCGAAGCAGAAAAGTACAATTAAGGGGTCTTCTCACTTTGGGCGCTAAGAAGGCTATTTTCATGATTTTTTTTGATAGGTTTATATCATAGATATGGATGTAAAAGTTGTTACACTCAGGAAATGCATTTTTTAAATACATTTAATTTTTTTTTGTTTTAGTTACCATTTATAAACGGTAATGGCAGTTAAAAATATGACTTAAAAAATTGTAGTTCTGCGCTGTTGATGAAATATGGGAGATGGATCATCCGAAACAAAAAATCAAACCGTTTTAGACTCAGTATGTTAATGGCTATAGCGCACATCAAACGATTTTTGATATATGCAAAAATAACAAAATGGCTAATTGGCCAAAATATATAATTGGTTCGAGAAAAACGCGTTTAAAGTTTGTTTGGGTTACATAAATACATAAAACTTTTTTTTTCAAATGTATTTATTAAGTGTAACAACTTTTATATCAATATTTATAATATAAACCTATCAAATAAATTCATAAAAATATCCTTTTTTAGCGTCTAAAGTAAGAAGGCCCCTTAAATATTGGTCTGTATCGATAAATGTTTTATTAAGGGGTCACGTCTAGTTGTAAAAGTCGAAAAACCACTTTTTTTTTCAAAATCAATATTTTTTGACAGTACACCATTATATAAATGTTCCCTGGAAATTTCAAGGTGATCGGATCAAAATTTACAGACTTATAGGCTGTTATGTTGACGCCCATCGGAACTCTCGGCGCGTCGTTCGGAATTTTAAACGCGTTTTTCTCGAAAGTACGTTTTCAAATTTGGTGAGCAAAATATCGCGAAAACTATTGCATCGAAGTTTTTGAAATTTATAGGGCTTTCGCTACATTTCCAAATATAGTATTCGATTAAAGAATTTTTGGTTATTTTGGTTAATAAGTGACCTTTCCGAAAAATGAGCCTCAATAATTTTTTTGCTGTTTTCTCATTTATTGGGTTATAAGTGATGATATTCAGTCAGGGGAAGCTGAAATGCATACCCCAATAAAAAATTATGGGGTTTTGAAGTCCGCGGCAACACGTGGTAAAATAGGGCATTTTTGAACATTTCGACGCCTATACTGGGTTTGTTTAGGTTTTCAGCCTCCCCCGACTGAATATCCTCATTGATAACCCAATAAATGGAAAAATTGCCAAAAAAATATTGAGGCTCATTTTTCAGAAAAGTCACTTATCTAAAGAATTACCGGATTTTTTTTTTTCGATATATACTTTTGATCCGATGAACGAAAAATGCCAATTTTTTCGCAAAAATTAAGATTCTAACTTCGAACACGCGCTATTTTTTAAATTTGATATTTTGTAAATTCCATCGATTAATCATAGGATATTGATTTTGATTTTTTGATATTAGATATTGGATATTGGATTTGATTTTTTGATATTAGATACTTTCTTAAATACCTATTTTTTGTAGATATTTACCACTACGATTTTCTATTAAAAAATCCCAAAAATGAGCTGTTTTCAACTGCAACAACCAGGCATAATTCGTTAATGGAGAATATAGCCAAGAGTTCTAATATCTGTGCATACTGCATTCACACATTGATCCACGTATAATAGTAATAATCAAAGTTATCGATGAAAAAGAGACTTGAAAGGATTCCGTGAGTCTAGGTCCCTCAGGACTGACTTGTCTTTTACTGCCCCCGCCCTGCGAACTCACGTGGAAATCCACGTCTCACTGGGAGTTCCTTGATTCGTTCCACATCCATGAGGCTGCGCTAGTCTACTTCTCTCTCGGCGATATCGTTAACGATTCAATGGGCACTGAGAGCGGAGAGAGGAGCTACTACGTGATTGAGATGGAGGCAAAAAAAAAACGAAGAAGAGGAGGGGCTAAAGAGCGGAAAAAGCGAGGAGGATTGGTAGAAAGAGGAGTATAATAAAAGGAGAGGAAAAATAAAGGGGTCTCGGGCGTAAGTAGTTGGTGAAGACGTGCGATAGGTCCGATTTACCTTCGTACAAATATCCTCTACGTACACTTCCACATACACGACACTTGGGTTTTTGCGATAAGACTGTCTTCAGCAGCTTCTCTCGATCCTCTTCCTATTCCTGTACGTTTGTACCATTTCCTTACCAATCTCTTTCCTTCTTCTTTTCCATCGTCCCTACAACATGATCTCGGCTCTGTGGCGCGTAAGAAATTGCCACGCGTCTGTCGAGCACCGTTTTCATTTGTTTCCCCAAGTTGCCGTTTCAACCCTTTATGTGCTCCGTCTCGCGAGTACCCAGCATCCGATGTATATATATATGTGGAAAAATAAATATACGTACCCGGGTATATATATATATTTATATGGACGTGTAGTGAGTGCACTCAACGATAAAAAAGGAAATGAAAAACGCATAAAGGTGGACGTAGACGAGTAGAAGAAAGGAGGGAGAGGAGACAGAGGATGTCTCTTCTCGTGGCGTTTCGGCATCAACTGCTCTAAGAGCCTCGTGGGGATCCTTGAGACGAAAAACTTGACGATACGGACATGATCGCGTAAACGTCCTCAACTGAAGAATGGCACAAGACTACAGTCACCTAATAAAGTGTACGTCAGTTCGTTTTGGAATTTACTACGGGAGCGTTGAACACCACTCGGGAAATGAGTGATATTTGGCAAGAAAGAATGGATAATTGGGTGTATGAAGGCGGTTTTGGACATCCGGGAATGCGATTGGAAATCAATTTTCTTCGGGCGGAATCGTAACCATATTGCATTATTGGGTTTATTTGAATCTGGGTGACATTTTTGAAAATTCCAACTTTTGGTGTACGACGGATTCTCAAAGTATGAAATTAAAAAAATATTCTACTTTAAATTTTACAAGCTTTTTCTACATATCAAAATGCAGTGCGTGAACGAAGGAATTATTTTTTTCGATGCGTAGTTTTTTTTATCAACGAAAACAGAGCGCTTTTTTTTTTTACTGAAAATAGGTAATTTCAGTTTAGACTACGGCCATTTTTTTTCAAAATCTATATTTTATTAGGGGAGGTTTCTACTTTGTTGGGCCAACGTTTTTTTAATTGTATTGTTAAATTGTTTTAATTGTTGTATTGGGTACTTTTTGAAGAAGAGGAAGGTGTACACTAAGGTCCTGACGCAGCAGATTAGGTGTGAGTATGAACATGTTCATTTTATTCGCACAGAAACTTCAGTTTAATTTTAAACATGTTTGTCTCGAAACCACGTTTTCCAAGTTTGCGGGAGTGCTCCTACTCGCCCTAGATGAGCAATCGTTATGAAATTGGACAGGCACGTGTACAACGTCTTCATCAGATGACCTAGAGTTATCCAAAAATATTGAAACGTTTTTATTTTGTGAACAAAAAATTACAAAATTTTTTGGTAAAATACTACAATTTTCCTTCGATAGCTCACTATTTTTATTTTGCAATTTTTCTTCTCAATTCTAGTTCGACGTATACACAATATTGTACAACGTAAGAATATGTTTGATTTTTTTTTGCTTTAAATCACGTGTTCAGCACTTAGGATTTCCGCAAGCGAAGAATATTATCGCCGGCGCACCGACATACGTGGCTCCTCCCACTCCCAGTACCATGTTTTGTCAAACGTTAAAAAACATTATCATGTCCAATAAAGACCGCTTATGAAACATACCAAATTTCAACACCCTATATCCAATATTTTTCGCATAAAAAATTGGTGTAAAATCGCACTTTTTTTGGTGGAAAGTAGAAACCCCCTTAAGGTAGACCGAGCGCGCGCTTTTCATTTCTACAGATTTTGTTCAAATTTTAACAAGACATTGCTCATATCATTATGCATGTTTGAGTGAAATTTCAGAACAGTCGACTATTTAGATTGGGAGATAATGGGTTTTAAAATTGCAACTTTTAACACTGCAGGGTCTGAATTGAACTTTAGACAGAATAATTTTCCGTAAAAAAGATTTCTCCCCTATAATAAAAAGACCAATGGCAACACCGCATCTTTCCACATATCCAATGACGTACGTTTGCGCGGCATATTTAAAATAATAGTGCAACACAAATTTTTATTTGGAATTCATTCTTAATCGAACAAAGTTTTTAATTAGTTATGAATTAACCAACACTGTTATTTGTTAATGAAGATAACGTGAAAAATAAAAAAATATTAACATTTATAACGCTAATATTTTTTTATGATAAAAGTTTTTAACTTTAGGAACACGATAATTTTTTTTCTCGCAATATTGAACAATATTGTTCTGCAGCGTTGCCATATGTCTTCTTATTATAGGGGAGGAGTCTTTTTTACGGAGAATTATTCCGTCGTTACTGAACGTTTTTAGCAAAAATGTTCAAAAGGCAATCCAAACTTTTTTCACTCTTTCCCTAACTAGTTTGCTATCCTAACATAATTTTTTTCAAAAATTATAAACACAATAGAATGGTACGACGAATTGTGTGACCTGACTTTCGGTCAATGCAACCGCTGCGGTGTTAAAAGTTGCAATATTAAATCCCATTATCTCCCAATCTAAATAGTCGACTGTTCTGAAATTTCACTCAAACAGCATGATGATATGAACAATGTCTGGTTAAAATTTGAACGAAATCTATAGAAATGAAGAGCGCGCGCTCGTTCTACCTTAAGGGGTTACCCCCACTTGCGATTTTGAAAAAATCGATTTTTTATTATTGCATTTTTTTGAAGTATAAGTATCTGAGAATATGTGCTGATAATTTCAAGTCGATCCGAACAAAATTGACTGAGATATGAGCATTGAAAGAGAAGAATCCGCGTTGAAAGAGCGTTGAAAGAGAAACTTTAAACGCGTTTTTCTCAAAATGGCATTTCTGAAGTCGGTGACGAAGATTACTCGAACACTAATGAACCGATCTTCTTGAAATTTTGCATGCTTATTTAATACATAAAAATGTAGTCTTTAATCGTTCGGTTTTTTTTCTCGAAAAAAATGGCCGTTTTATAGCCAAAAAACGGCCGTTTTTTTCGTTAAAATCGCACCATTAACTTTGACTGTCCGCCATTTTGTGAAAAATGAATATTTTTTAAAATCCTTCGATTAAAGACTAGTTTATACTTATATTTGACTAAATCCATCCGCATTTTTTTTCCGATGATCCACTTCGCCGCAATGTTGGTCACCGCAAACCGTGTATATAAAAACATTATTTCATTGACGGCCATTTGCCACTAAACAATGTAATATTTTTCAATAAAAAAATTACTGAAAGTTCTTCAAGATGTGTTCTTTAAGATGGTATATTGATCGATTAAAAAAGTTTTGTAGTTTTCTTTAAAAAAATTCACGAAAAAGGCCTTTTTTGCGCTACAAGTGGGGGTAACGCCTTAAATCGTTCGTCCAAGCACGAGATAATTTTATACAAACCAAAATGCGTTTCATGTGTTTATTTCGGATGATTTGTTTCCGAGCAGCGGTGCACACCGCGAAGGACATTTTCCAAACAGTGCTCTGCACAAACCATCGTATCTACCACACTTATAAATATTTTCCAAACAAACATTGTGAAAGATACTTGAAAGCATACTTTTCAATGAAAAAAAATAAAAAACCTGCACACGTTTGCCGAGAAGAAAATTCACGAAAATTTGCGGTCACGAGCTAGGTGTACCCCGTTAACGAGGTGGTCCGATCAGGATGTAACGAGGCCGATTTTTGCGGCTGCTTCTTTGGCGTGCAGGTCAATTCGCACGGGAAACCGTATGATCCAGCTGGAACCGCGCCAGCGATGGGTTATGCTCTCCATCAGCTTTACAATGTTGTCCTGACGTTGGGGCAACATAATTTTCACCGGAAATGTAATTTTTTGCACTTGGTAGCAGGCGACAAAGCGCCGTGGAACTTTTCCTAAAAGTGCGATCATTCGGAAGTTTTCACCAAGCGCCAAATCGCTTATCGGATTCGCATTCAATCGGCCATAACGCACTGCGTGCGCTTATGAAACTGCGAGGGAAATAATACCGAAAGAAAGTGCCCGGGTTTACTCGGGAACTACACCTGTACACGCCTACACAGTGTATTGACACTGTTCAACTCGATGCCAACTGCGCTATGTACCTCGATACGTGTATAGCGCGTTCTACCAGTGAGTAAATTCTCGCGACCCGAAAGACATAAACTAGACTTTCGTATCAAACTGGGTAGCGTAGTTTGGGCGCTTGATTGCAGGCAATTTCACAATTTTCCCGTAACGGGGCTAAACTGACTCGGTGTGTTGGAGAACGAGGGAGAGAGATGCGAAACGTGTTACGGATAAACGAACCTGCGCAATTCCGCCTCAGGTACGAGAGAACGAAGGATGGAATAAACAGCGAGGCAAAAAGAGGGAGTTCATTGTTCAAATTTGTAAATACGCGAACATTTCATCCCTAAAGTTTCACCTGAGGATTTTGCTTGCAAATGAGGAGAGAAACCTTCAAACTGAAATTTTGAAAAAACTTTTGAAGCTTTACGAGTATTTTGAAGCTTCACCTACGAGTGTTTTGCCTTTAAGGATGTATCGCCCGTACAATCCGTATAAAAACTGAATTTCCGCGAGAATTTTCAGTATTTTGCGATGAGATTAAAATAATCAAAAAATCAGCCACATTGAAGATGCTAGGAACATTAATTTCCGGTAATAATAATGCAAAAAAGTTATAAGTAAATTGTTGAAAAAAAATTGTTTAACAAATGTCCGGTGTACTACTTTTTTTTATATATAAATGAACTCGAAGATTTTTCTGAACAAGTATGAATTTCTTTAGAATTTTCTTTCTATTTTCATTTTAATTTTTCGAATTTAGCAAATGGATGAATATCAATATGTTTTCGCAGCAATGCTTCATATTAAATCCAGGAAGTGTCCGGGAAATTGACAAAAAGTGTCATAGGTACAGCCTCTGAAATGTTCCAAAAACGGGATTTTCGAAATAGAGAGAAAATTCTTTAAGGGGTTACCCCCACTTGCGATTTTGAAAAAATCGATTTTTTTTATTGCATTTTTTTGAAGTATAAGTATCTGAGAATATGTCCTGGAAATTTCAAGTCGATCCGAACAAAATTGACTGAGATATGAGCGTTGAAATAGAAGAATCCGCGTTGAAAGAGCGTTGAAAGAGAAACTTTAAACGCGTTTTTCTCAAAATGGCATTTCTGAAGTCGGTGACCGAGATTACTCGAACACTGATGAACCGATCTTCTTGAAATTTTGCAGGCTTATTTAATACATAAAAATGTAGTCTCTAGTCGTTCGATTTTTTTTTTCGAAAAAAAAAATGGCCGTTTGATAGCCAAAAAACGGCCGTTTTTTTTTCGTTAAAATCGAACCATTAACTTTGACTGTCCGCCATTTTGTGAAAAATGAATATTTTTTAAAATCCTTCGATTAAAGACTAGTTTATACTTATATTTGACTAAATCCATCCGCATTTTTTTCTTCAGATGATCCACTTCGCCGCAATGTTGGTCACCGCAAACCGTGTATATAAAAACATTATTTCATTGACGGCCATTTGCCACTAAACAATGAAATATTTTTCAATAAAAAAATTACCGAAAGTTCTTCAAGATGTGTTCTTTAAGATGGTATATTGATCGATTAAAAAAGTTTTGTAGTTTTCTTTTAAAAAATTCATGAAAAAGGCCTTTTTTGCGCTACAAGTGGGGGTAACGCCTTAAAAAATCATATGTATTCAGAAAAATATCATCATCCATTTAATGTCACAAAAATTCGAGTTTACCGTAGATTTTTCAAAAAAAAAATTGTTTCAACAATGTATTTATCAATGTTTGGCATTCTTATTATTCATAACCAATGTTCTTAGCATCTTCAATACGGTTGATTTTTTTCAGATTTTAGCGTCATCGCAAAGTACTCAAAATTCTCACCGAAACTCACTTTTGTTAGGGAATGTACGAGCAATGCATCCTTAAACGAGAAGCCCAACATTCAAATCCAGACAAACCCAAACAAACTCAAATTCACTGCAAATTTCCGAGAGTACGTAATTCCAAAGTTCCCAATTTTCAGTTCAACTTTTTTGTTTTAATTCCACTTGTTAAAAAACGTCAATATACTTTTTATTTGCACTCCGCTGGAGCGCAATCGGTCGATACGTCGCTCAGTTTTCGCGCGTAATTAAAGGACTTTCGGAATAACCAGCGAGGGAGAGAGCCTTGGTCAAATCGTGGCAAATTTTATCGCCGCCACTTTCACGCTAAATGACAAAACCAAACGGGAATTCCGGAGTTCGTCACTCGAAGTTGACGTATTTCAGTTTTTTTTTTTCACGTAAAAAAGTTCCATCAAAACTTCTTTCTCTCTGCCGGGGTACAATCATTGGAAGCGTTTCTCGTTTTTGGAGTTAAAGTCCCATGAGCTCTGGTGCCTCGGTTCGTCGTTCCTCGACAGCCGAAATACGAGTCGCGATCCATTGACACTGGGAATTCTGAAATTGTACGTGTCGTCTCGAAGGAATTCCGAAACGTTCCGAAATTTCGTCTCGAAAGTAGACAAAGCTATGGGTGAGGAAAAGTTCCGGGACCGTTTCGCTGAATCGATTTTTCGTCATTGCAGCTGATTAAGGCCGAAGCCTGAATTGGAAGGTCCCAAAACTCGGTTTTTTTAAAAATTGCTTGAATCGATAGATAAACTATCCAAGAATATATTTACAAAGTTACAGAGGCCAATTGTGAATATTTTCGAAGATACAAGGCCAAAAGCAGAGAAGCGTCGAGCAGGTATGTGAGGGTGCTAGATCTTCTACTCCGAATTTCATGTCCAAAAAAAGTTCAAGGGTCTTTCAAAACAATACGTAGAGTCGTTCTTTGAGAAAACAGAAGGTCTGCTATATGGACCAGGAATAGCTGATTGGCAGATTTTTAGTGTAAGTAAGCAAATATTGATATTTCGTCCTATTGAAAACTTCGAAGCGCGTTTTCTCCAGCTTTCATTTTCACGATTTTTCCAAATTGTCGGGCGTGATAGCAAAAAAGCTAAACGACCCATTGAACCACACCAAACTTTATTTTCCACAGTATGAAAATCTCTTCTAAGTGAACTAAGAAAATCCTTAACAAAGTGTTTTTAAATAATTTTTGTAGCACGTTAAAATGTTTTTTTTTTTAATCACATTTTTTTGCAAACCCGAGAAAAATTATAATTTCTCGATTTTTTAGCTTTTTCTTAGTTCATCCAGAAGACAAAAATATGACGATTGAAAATTGTGTTAGTTTTTTTTGTTTCAGTCAAGAATTACGAGCTGTATCTTTCCCGCCGATTGGGAACTGCAGTGGCAAAACGCACATGGAATAGGCTGATAAATCTAGTCATTTATTGTTTCATGTTGATACATTTTTTAAATACATTTCAAATATACATGAAAAGATACCTCAATGTTTACTGGGCTCACTTGTTTTTTCCTTTCTAAAGAAATTCCTGAAAAAAAAACGCTTTTTTTAGGACCTTCTAATGCAGGAAATTGGACAGAAGTCGATTGAACGTTCTCAGAATTTTGGCATTCATAGTTTGAAAATCAAAGATGAGTCATGGAGGACACAGATGATACGCGACCACGGGCAAATTTATCATGTCGATGATAACGAAATTTGCCGTTATAACTAATCATCAAAGCGAGGACATTATGATCCTGGAGTCAAAGTGTAGCTACGAACTTTGGTTGAAATACCGCGCTAATTCACGCGAACTACCTACGTATACATATTTTAGATACGGGAGATCCTGATGCGTGGTACTCTCATTTGACCCCTGGGTACCATAATTTTCCGTCTCGGGTGCACTTGGCGACATGTACGCTCTCGAGTACTTTGGGCTACGACTGGGTCCACTCCGTTTCGCGTAACTAGAGTCGAGTGTATAGCAACCGGAGTTATTTGTACACGTGGTGCAATATAATATACGTCACGATGAGTTGGAGAACGAGGTGTACGACCAAGGGGCATGGAGAATGGCTGACGAACACTTGATGCGGCAGTCGGAACAATTCGCGACAACACGGTATCATATCCGTTGAACTTTCGGACCGTACGCGTATAACCAAATGTATGCGCATAGATGTGGAGACAGGGAAAAATATATGCTCTTGTGAGGATAACTATGTGAGCTTGGGTTTCATTGGGAGCGTTTCACATGGCATGTAGTCCGCGCAATTTCGCAATTTCATGGCAGGGTGGGTCATTCCGTCAATTACAGACGGAAGAAGACATGGATGTTGGAAGAGTGGAGGAGCAGTAGTTGCCTTTCGTTACATTGCCACGGACCTGTTGGCTTATTGATCTCCATCAATTGTCTATCCAAAATGGACAAGTGATCTTCTTATGCCATCTAGGTGAAATAGGACGGTAGGAAATGTTTGCGATACGTAGTGGGTACATTGTTTTACTCGGGTTCATTGAATATCCAGAGATTCCATTAGTTGGAATAAAGGAAAAGTATATGCCATTTGCAATGATACGAAGCATGAATTTCCGTACGGGCAGACTCAGATATACCGGTACATATGGACCGGATCTCTAGTTGACATAGCTAATGGAAGAGTGGAGGAGCAGTAGTTGCCTTTCGTTACATTGTCATGGACCTGTTGGCTTATTGGAGTCCACCAGTCTCTCCAAAATGGACAAGTGATCTTCTTGTGACATCTACGTAAAATAGGACGATTGGAATTGTTTGCGATACTGTAGTGGGTACATTGTTTTACTCGGGTTCATTGAATATCCAGAATTAGAGCATCACGGGATGTCTCATAGAGATTCCATTAGTTGGAATGAAGGAAAAGAAACAGTACATGCCATTTGCAATGATACGTAGCATGGATTTCCGTACGGGCAGACTCAGATATACTGGTACATATGGACCGGATCTCTAGTTGACATAGCTAATGGAAGAGTGGAGGAGTAGTAGTTGCCTTTCGTTACATTGCCATGGACCTGTTGGCTTATTGGACTCCATCAGTCTCTCCAAAATAGACAAGTGATCTTCTTATGACATCTACGTAAAATAGGACGATTGGAATTGTTTGCTATACTGTACTGGGTACATTGTTTTACTCGGGTTCATTGAATATCCACAATTAGGACTTCACGGGATGTCTCATAGAGAATCCATTAGTTGAAATGAAGAAAAAGTACATGCCATTTGCAATGGAACGAACATGGATTTCCGTACAGGCAGACTCAGATATGTCGGTACATATGGACCAACTCTCTAGTTGCAATTGTGGGGATAGCACCACTGATAAGAGAGAAAAACTCATCACGGAGTCACGTCAAGTATTAAAACATCGGCGAATATGCACACCGGCATGATGTTTTTTCGTTCTTCGTGCGTCTGTGTTGCATACGATAGTCACTACGGGTATTTCATGCACTGAAAAAGCGGAAAATCAACAGGGACAAAAATGGTAGTCACTCAGACTTCTAATGTAAGAATAATAAATGGGTTTCAAATGAAATTCTTCTCTTTTGTGCTCTGTCTACATTCTTTTTGCGCCGCTTTTCAAATGCCGGTGAAATGCTTCGAATCTCGATGTTTCCTCTAGGCATGCAAATTTTGTGAATAACCAGCTCCCGCGCTGCAGCCTATGATAATTTCGATCTGGGAAACGCGTGTTCAAGTATCAAGAAATGTCCACATCTCGCAAATGAGAAGGTACATGGGACGTTTTGTATCAGATTGCCATATTCCACTCTTTTTTATTGCCATTTTCATCACTCGGCAGGGTATTACAAAAAATGCTGAAAGCATGCGCTGATCCATTTGTAACTTTTTCTAGCAGTTGATTCGAGTGTTGATAAAAGTGGATTGAGTATAGAATTTTTTTTAATATCAGTCATTCGGTAAAAGTCACCTACTGTCTTCCTATCAACTTCTTTCTGGCGCGGCTCTTCCAATCTTTCGCGGTACGAAGATTGAACAAGGTAGCCAAGCACGCGGGAAACTTCAATTCAAAATTTATTGTTTCCTCGGGCGTTCGTGCGTGGTAAGTGGAATGATATGATGACGAGGGAAATAATAAGGAGAGCGGAATAAAGCAAGAAATTGCAACCTGCTTGAAGGCGCTGAGAGACGTACACTGACTTTCAACAGTGAGGGCGGTTTTTTTTTTCATTCCCTGGCGGCAAAGCTTCATCAGATTTCGTTGCACAATCTCATTTGGCGGAAAACGATTTTCTGTTCTAGAGAAAGGAGTGAGAAAGTGATGAGGAATTTTAATCAGGCTCGCTGAATGTTGCTATTCTTGGTCTTATTTTTAGAAACGGACGGGTATGTTGGTGGTTCGGGCTAAGGTTTGAGGATGCTGATTTTTCATACGTTTAATTATACTTGTTATTATACTCGATAAAATTATTAAAAATTAATTATACTCAATAAATTATAAAGAATTAATTATACTCAATAAAATTATGAAAAATTATTTATACTCGATAAAATCAATAAAAATTGTATATGTTTAATAAAATTATTAAAAATTATCAATACTCAATAAAATCATTAGAGATTATTCATAATTGATAAAACTTCAACTTTCAATTTTCCATAGACTACATGTAATTTGCGAAAAAATACAAACCTAAAATCTTTGCATCTCTAGGAGAAAGACAGGCAGAGCATAACATGGTGACACCGTCCAATCACGGTTACCTTTGTGAACAAATTGCGTCTACGTAACGGGTAATTCTACCCGGGAAGCTGTCACCAACCAGACTTGACGGTATACCGGAACTCCGTATGTAATATGCACATAAATATACCAACTACGCGTGTTTGCTAAAATAAATGTCCAGCGAGTTTGCGGAGTGTCCGCGATGAGTTCCGTGCTCGGTACATTTGAAAGTATGCACGTCTGTACGAGTTGTGCGCGGGGCAATACTCTGAGAAGAAAACAAGGCCATGGGAATGGTAATGATAAATGAAAAATGTTATGTCGCGTTGGAGGTTAGATTTTTGGTAAAGTGGTTTGCTAAATGACGATATAGTAATGTAAGTATTAGTTTTAGTATTTTTACTCAAGGCAAACAAACTTGTTTCTTCACTGCAATTAAATTATATATTTGACTGACAAGTCTCCAGGTACGTATGAAACGCGGAAATCTATGATCCAATTGTTTTATTTAATCAAAAACTGAAAAATAACCGATGCTCGACAACCTCAACGTCAGATTCAACAAAAAACGATTGCCAAGAGAATTCGCTCAGAGTGGAGTTTCAAATCGAAACTCAGCTCGAGCTGACACGACCGAGTTGAAAGTTTAATTTCCCCTCACAATCCATCCAGCGGGATTCCGTTTAAAAAAAACATTCTAAAAATTGACTAAACGATATTTTGATTGTATTAATTCCCATTCCACTTTACTATCGATTAGGCCTCTTCTGCCTTCCGTCCATGAAGCCGCGTTAAACGAAGGAATCACACAGCACGAGAGATAATAAAAGTGGAAAACGTTGTTTGCCATTTCGAGGATGCTTCGTGGCAAATCACTATCGCTATTTCTGTCTGACTGCTGCGAAACGCGAAGCGGTGGAAAAGTTTTTAAGTACTTAAGAAATAAAAAGAGAGGACCGCGAGATACGTTGGAAAAAAATACGTGCTCGTGAAAGTTCGAACGTATCTTGTGAGTGAAAATTTCTCGTTGCCTGCACTCGCACACTCTTGAATGTCGGAGTTTACGTGTGTATTGAAGGGAGGGTACGTATGGGAGCATGTTTGTATCAATACTTATACCTTCACACACACACACACACACACACACACACACACACACACACACACACACACACACACACACACACACACACACACACACACACACACACACACACACACACACACACACACACACACACACACACACACACACACACACACACACACACACACACACACACACACACACACACACACACACACACACACACACACACACACACACACACACACACACACACACACACACACACACACACACACACACACACACACACACACACACACACACACACACACACACACACACACACACACACACACACACACACACACACACACACACACACACACACACACACACACACACACACACACACACACACACACACACACACACACACACACACACACACACACACACACACACACACACACACACACACACACACACACACACACACACACACACACACACACACACACACACACACACACACACACGCACACACGCACGCGCGCACGCACGCACGCGCGCACGCACGCACGTGCGCACACACACACACACACACACACACACACACACACACACACACACACACACACACACGCGCGCGCGCACACGCACATGCATTCGCGTGTACCGAGTGTTGATACAAAGGCGTGCACAGTTGGTCACGCTGGTGAGCGATCTCAACAGCACTCTTGCGTACAATTGTACCTACCTACGTATGTTGGAATCAACAGCAAAGCCAACAGTATAAAGCACACCTATGGAAGCTTCGCTTACAGAGTTGACACATTCGTTCTCCGCACAACCGCAAGCATTTTTACGAAAGGCAAATTCTCGCGATGCTTTCTGAGCCATGTACACCGAGCATGAATATTGCTTCGATCGAACACCTTTGTCGCACAATATGCGCGTTGAACATTATCGTAATCGACATCTGAAAATATAGAGAATTTTTGGCGAGTTTGCAGGAGTAACCCGTGCGAAATCAATTGCTTTTTATATCCTAAGTTTCGATGTATAACCTCGCGGGTTTTTACGTATTTTTGTGGAGAGATTTGTTGTCGGCGGACGACACATGTAGATGGTGTTGAAGTTTCGTTGGAAAGCAACGAAAGGTCTTCCATACATTTTAATTTCTTTGGTTTTATTATTATGGAAGATCCTTTTTTTATGGATTTGTATACTGGATTGATAAATAAGTATGTTGAAAAATGATTGCGAGATTCTTGTAGGCCAAATATAAAAAAATTAATTGAAGGATTTTAGAAATATTCATTTTTTGGCCCTCTGATGAAGCTAACTTCAGCCTCATTCACGTAGAGAGTCCACATTGGAATATAAGTGGATTCCGCGCTATTTTCCGATTTACGCGGTTTGAGATTTTTTTTTCATTGCTCAACCGAACGTTGTTGGATTCAAAAACGATATCCTCTTGTGATTCCGTGCACAAATTTGTTGGGGAGTCCCAAGATGCGTCGACATCTCTATAGAGATTTGTAAAGGACACCGTCAATAGAAAGTCCTCATTAGGATCCAATTGGATACTGCACTGTTCCTCGATCAACGCCCTTTGAGAATTCTCACCACGTTCGAAACGAAAAAATATGGAAAGTCACGGGAAAAAACTCGGCCTGTTGAAGCACAACCTGCTTTGATATTATGTCAAAGCGCAGTCAAATAAATAACAAACGATAAGTACAGTGGATTTTCAGTGATGACATTATTTTTAAGATATACTTTTTTAAGGGACTTATAACTTTTTAAGATCCACTCATTTTGCATATCTATATATTTTGTTTAGAAAATGCAACGTACAGATTCGTACCATCAAGAATCGTATCGGATTCTGTTCGATAATGTGGCAATCCTTCAGGATTCAAATTGGATTCGCACATTGAATTCCAATGGGGAATCCCGTTTAGAATCCGATGTACGAGCGTGTGGCGATGACGTTGAAGTTGCGTCGTTGGAGTGCAACGAAAGTTCTTTTTTAACATTTTTTTAAATTGCTTCACTTCCATCAAAATCATTTTATTTCTGATGAGTATAGGAAAAATTGTTTGGATGATTTCTGTGCCCTTAACCGGTGGCAAAAATGTGGGCAATCAAAAAAAAAATGGCCTCGTTGCGTTCCATTGATGTATTCAATATTAACGAAGATGTAGTTTGAATTTCGTGCCGATGACAGCACGAATTACTCGGTAAGTTATAAAGTTCTTATGCGGTCGGTTTATTCTTGACTGTCGCATTTTCATGTGTGTATTTTTGCATTCGAATACCATTATCGTTTTGACTATGGCATTCAAGTTTGCATGATCGGGATGCAACGGAAATTCTTTATTTTCCCATCGCTTTATTTATATTACTATCTGGACCGTTTTTTCCAAGTTTAGGTTATGGAACCCTAATATGGATCTTCAAAAATGTTCCGATGATTTTTGTAGCCTAAATGGGCCAAAAAAAATTAGGTAAAACGAAGAAAAAAATATTTTCGTTGCATCTCAACGATGCAAACTTCAAGGCCATTTTTGTACTCCACTTTGCAATGTGGTGTGCACGATCGTAAATTGGCGTTTGGTTACTTTCACGCGGCCTTGATTTAAAAGCGACCGATTCGTTTGCGACACGTAGACCCACACACACACACACACACACACACACACACACACACACACACACACACACACACACACACACACACACACACACACACAGACACACAGACACACACACACACACACACACACACACACACACACACACACACACACACACACACACACACACATTGTGTGGAAATATTCTTGGACATATGATATGATCCGAGCCACGGATCTTTTTTTCTCCCACTCTCCCGTTTATTTCTCTCTTAATCTCTCCTCCGTCTCTCCCTTCTCTCTCTCTCGCTCCATTTCTATTATTCTCTTGTTGCTGCGAGTATCACTAATGCTCTGTATCCTTGATAACGCAGATGGTGTATTGTTCTTATCCGATAGACAAAATCGGGGGACCGAGCGTCTCCACCTTCTTTCTCACAAAATTTTTCCATTTCGAGCATGGTTGTGACAAAAGAATGGCTTTCCTACCAGATTTTAGTTTTTTTTTGGGGTCCCGAGGTCTTGAAGTTGTTCAACTTTCTATTTTAACGACGTGTGTCATTAAATTAATTGCGACTGGCTTTGTGAAGGAAAAAAAAACCGACAGGAAAGGATCACGCGAGATCTTGTTTCAGTTTGTACCAGGTCAATTTTACGGAGCTCGGGTGATTACGACCAGTCGCAAGCGTAGCCCGAATGAAAAGCGATTTCATACGACTGTACCGTGAAAATAATTAATCACGACGAAATCAGAGAAGTTGGATCTTTTTTCGTGTGCGGGACCATCGCGCGGAAAAATTGCGATACGATTATTAAAAAATACGTAAATATGATTTTTATGTTAATTATCATATAATTTATAAATTTCTATTATTGTTATACATTTTAATTGATATTATTATTATTATAACGCGAATTATTGACGTATATAATTTGTTAATGAATAATTATTATAAATAGATTTATTTTTATTTTATAACTTAATTTATAATTATTGTAAAATAAATAATTATTATTGTATACGCAAACATAATTTTCATAAAAACGTTTTTTTCAATAGAATTTTAAAAGTTTTTCAAAGCGCGAAACGTTTGAAAATTATTACTTCGTCGAACGTGAATATTTTTTTTTCGTTGAGTTTTCCATCAGAGCTGCTATATGGCTGACAATGTTTCAACGGATATCCTGAAAGTTTCCCATTTTCATAATCGCGCATTTTGAAACCATATGGCACGATACTCATTAGGAACGATTTGCAATTGAATCTACGCGTATTGCGCACACGCACGTGTTCGCGTACAAGTGTTTGACAATCACCGTAGCCTCAAATGTATTTGTACGGCTATTATTGCCTGAGGTTAAATTCCTGAAGCCTATCGCAATAGTTTGGAATAACTGTGTACGGTTGGGCAAACGCATGTACCTACTCGTTATGTAACATCCATGCGGTATATTCGTGCGGAAAAACATTTATACGTGGTATGCAGAGGGATTCTACGGAAGGAGGGCACTCTGAGTTTTAAAATACCCTAGGATTGAACCATTTGTTTGTCCAAAGGATTGCACAATTTTTCTCTTTTTAACAACATCCGTGTATTATTAACAGGGCTAAGGAAAATCTTGTTCAACTCGTTGGGATTTTGTATGTGACCGTTAAGGAATCATCACAGTGTAAAATTAAAAAAAAATCGGTTTTTTTTGTATTATCCGATAGTATAGACGGTCATAAACATAGACATGGCATCGCCTATTGATCGTGAGCAGACAATTAATATGAAAATTCCGCACTCGAAACTTGAAACGCGTTTTTCTCGAAATGTCTTTTTCAAAACGGTGTACACCCTCAAAGGAAGAGTTTTCAAGCTATCCGTCTCAAATTTTGACACGCCAATCTTTATCTTGCTATGGAAGCTTTTTTTTGTATTTTCATTTTTTTTAACCAATAACTGTCGATAAAATATGCTAAATTCGATACTCTTTTCTAAAACATTTTGTCGATTTTGATTTTAAAAAAACCTCCATAGCAAGATACTGGCTTTTATTCTGATTAATAATGATTTTACAAATTTTGTTTCAGATAATATTTACGGCTACAACCGTGTACACCGTGAGGACTCCTTTTTTTCGAAGAAATTTTCAACCGATAAAAAGAATGTAAAAAAAAATAAAAATAAACGTATAAAAATTTATTTTCTGTTTTTGTGTCAACGTTCGGGCATTTTTATACGCAGCAGTGGGTATGTTTCTTTTCTTTGTATTCGTCGGAGACCGTGGCTATTTTTTTAACGAATTGAACGAGGTTTTGCAAAGATAAACATCTGGCGGTAAAAACAAAAGAAATAATATTTCGTAACGCCAGTGCAACGACAATGATGACATTGAAGTTTTCATCGAAATAAAGAAATAAAAAAAACGGCATAAAACGTCGTCCAATGTACAAAGAAAGAAAAGATGAAGAAAAATAGTCGTTGCATTCCAACGATGGAAGCTTCAACGTTATTCTCTACAACGATAAACATCTTGAAGTTAGCATCGTTGGAGCGCAATAGAAATTAATTTTCTTCGATTGATAACATTTCTTTTCGCAAAATAAAAAAATATATATAAAAAAAGGGCAAAAAATCGTTGCATTCCGATGAAAATTCCACCATCATAAACAACCGGGAGTAAAAATAATGAGAAACATTTCGTAACGTCAATTAGACGACAATGATGACGTTGAAGTCTGCATCGTTGGAATGCAACGAAAATTAATGCTTTCTGATCAATTTTTTTGCTGATTAAGGCTGAGAAATTAATCAGACTTTTTCACGTATTTTTATTGGATATTTATAAAGTCAATGTCATAAATCTTAATGGCATATCAGTTTCCAAAAAAGACTTTGGATAATGACGACGAAGAAATGAAAAATGAAGAAAAAAAATCGTTGCATTCCAACGATGCGAGCTTCAACGTCATTCTCTACAAAGATAAACATCCTGATGTTTGCATCGTTGGAGCGCAACGAAAATTAGTCCCTTTAATTGATGAAATATTGTTCTTGGCCGATTCAGGCTACAAAAATCACTGGAATACTTTAATATTAACCACAATAGGCGAAAAAAAAGGTTTTTTAAAATAATAAACAAAAGTTAAAAAACGACAAAAAAATCGTTGCTTTCCGATGCAAATTCCGCGGTCACAAACATCTGTGAGTGAAAACAATGAGAAATGACATTTCGTAACGGCCATGGAATCTCAACGTTCTTGCACAAGTCAGTATCGTTTTGCGACATTATGACGATAATCTTGAAGGTTGCATCGTTGAAACGAAAATTATTGTTCTTCCAATTGCACACATTTTATTTGGCCGATTGAGGCTGTGAAAATCACTAATACGTTTTAGTGCAGTCGTGCTGTCGCTGAAAAACCCCGTAATTGGAAAAAAATTGAAGAAGCCCAGTTTTTTGACAGGTGATTCTGTAAGTGCCGAGGGTGCTAAATCCAAGTTTGCCTAAAAATCGGGGTGCAGGGTTTTTTTTAAGGGAACGAAGGGGGTTGGGGGTGGATTGATGCCAAACTAGCACCCCCATGAGGTCGGCCCCGTGAGACAAAATGTTCAGAAAAATCCGGGCTTTAGTTTTGTCCACAGCGCTGAAGTCGTGGTAGTTCATTTTGGGGGTGAAAAAGTGGGGTGAAATTTTGAAAAATCAGTTTTCATTCAATAACTCTTTAGGATAAATTCGTACACTTTTTATTCCAATGAGAACTTTGTGGCCCTTGAAAAGACACGTCGATCGAATATTTGATCATCACTCTCCAATAATATCTTCACCCCCCAAAAAATGGTTAAAACACAATTTTTTTTATTTTTATTGAATAACTGAAAAACAATCGATTTTTCGGGTATAGTTTAAACGTACGAAACGTAGAGAATAATTTTCTCTATATTTTCGTTTCTCTAGACCACCCTCGAATTTTGATTTTTCTAATCTATCTCGGGGGTTGAAATAAAAATGAAATTCTGGGAAAACTATTGACCGCATGAATTCGCCGCCGTGGAACAATTTGTATCGTGAACCCTCACCTACATTTTAGTCCACAGCGCCAAGCTCGTATCTCTTTATTTTCGGTCAATAGTTGTCCCAGAATTTCATTTTGAATTTTCAACCTCCGATAGGGGCTGGAAAAAGCAAAGTTCAAGGGTGGTCCATAGAAACCGAAATATAGAGAACATTATTCTCTATATTTCGTACATTTAAACCATCCCCGAAAAATCCATTGCTTTTTAGTTATTAAATAAACAATTTTTTTTTCATTTCAAGAATTTTTTTTGCGGTTGAACAAATGATCAGATAGGGGTGATCAAATACTCGATCGGCGCGTCTTTTCAAGGGGTACAAAGTTCCCATTTGAACAAAAATTGTATGAATTTTTCTCAAAGAGTTATCGAATTAAAACTGATTTTTCAAAATTTCCCCCCACTCTTTCACCCCCAAAATGAACTTCCACGACTTCGGCGCTGCGGACAAAAATAAAGTCCGGATTTTTCTGAACATTTTATCTCCCGGCGCCGACTTTGTAGGTCTTGTACTTTGGCATTAATCCAGCCCCAACCCCCTTCATCCCCTAAAAAAACCCTGCACCACGATTTTTAGGCGAACTAGGATTTAGCACCCACGGCACCTACAAAATCATCTGTCAAAAAAAAGCCTTCTTCCAATTTTTTCCGCTTTCAATATACAGCACGACTGTATTTTTACCTATTTTCATTCGCGATGAACGATCTAAATTTTGAAAAAAGGCTTTCGACAATGCTGGTAATAATAAATGAAAAATGAAGAAAAAAATATCGTTATATTCCAACGATGCAAACGTCGACATTGACGTCCATTTCACGTCATCCAATATTCGAAGAATGTAATATCCAACGGGTTAGTAAAAAAAAAAACACACACACACAAAGCTGATGGGGACTATGCGTTGCACTTGAATCTTGAACGCCTTGGGTCTCGCCAGTTATTACGTCGAGACAGAAATTTTGCTCATTGGCAGTCAGGTACGAGAGGGACTGCATATTTATTTCGAGGGAGTGAAAGGTAGAAAGTAGAGCGGACAATTTTCAGTCGCACGATTTTTTTTCATCGCTCCGGTTGTGTACTATATTTGCGTACGTGTGTATGTGTGTCTGTAAGGTATACGAGCAATGGGTCACGCTTTCGAAATTGGAGTGTCACATTACCATGCAAAGTATTATATTTGCTTAGCGTTTTAAATTCGAGACAAAATTCACGGCACCCGACAGCTCGCTGGTAGACACTACACTTATAATAATGATAATAACAGCACCGACAATGAAAATAATGGTAATGATGAATAATGAATGGCCATTCCGGAATTTGGGTGATACCGCTTTGAGCTGTCCGTGTGAATAAATAATGCGAATAGCAGAGAACTATGTCACGTGTACGTGGTGTTTCTGGTCGCTTCCGAAATTTTTATGCTTTTTTTCGTCAACTATCGATCGGTCTCTTTGTACCGACGAACAAACTTGTATGGCCGATGTGGTCCTGGGATGTGGACTTTCCACATCGCCCCATCGGAATAGATGATCATTATTTTCGGTCACAACCGTGCTGAAATGACGTTGAAGTTTGCATCGTTGAGATGCAACGATTTTTTTCCTTCATTTTTCTTTTCTTTCTTTTAAGGGGTTACCCCCACTTGCGATTTTGAAAAAATCGATTTTTTTTATTGCATTTTTTTTAAGTATAAGTATCTGAGAATATGTCCTGAAAATTTCAAGTCGATCCGAACAAAATTGACTGAGATATGAGCGTTGAAAGAGACGAATCCGCGTTGGAAGAGCGTTGAAAGAGAAACTTTAAACGCGTTTTTCTCAAAATGGCATTTCTGAAGTCGGTGACCAAGATTACTCGAACACTAATGAACCGATCTTCTTGAAACTTTGCAGGCTTATTTAATACATAAAAATGTAGTCTTTAATCGTTCGATTTTTTTTAGAAAAAAATGGCCGTTTCATAGCCAAGAAACGGCCGTTTTTTTTCGTTAAAATCGAACCATTAACTTTGACTGTCCGCCATGTTGTGAAAAATGAATATTTTTTAAAATCCTTCGATTAAAGACTAGTTTATACTTATATTTGACTAAATCCATCCGCATTTTTTTTCAGATGATCCACTTCGCCGCAATGTTGGTCACCGCAAACCGTGTATATAAAAACATTATTTCATTGACGGCCATTTGCCACTAAACAATGTAATATTTTTCAATAAAAAAATTACTGAAAGTTCTTCAAGATGTGTTCTTTAAGATGGTATATTGATCGATTAAAAAAGTTTTGTAGTTTTCTTTAAAAAAAATTCATGAAAAAGGCCTTTTTTTGCGCTACAAGTGGGGGTAACGCATTAATCAGTTTCCAAAGCTTCGTTTGCGGATTGACGTCATAAATCTCTATTAATGTAAGAAGCCTGATTTGAAAGGTCCAAAAAGGCGTTTTTTCGAGAATTTTTTTAGAAGGGAAAAAAAACAAGTGAGCCTAGTAAACATTGAGGTATCTTTTCATGTATATTTAAAATGGATAAAAAAATGTTTCAACATGAAAAAATAAATGACTGGACATTCATCAGTCTATTCCATGCGCGTCTTGCCACTGCATTATCGGTCGTGATAGCAAAAAAACTAAACGACCTATTGAATCAAACCAAAGTGTATTTTCTTCAGTACGAAAATCTCTTCTAAGTGAACTAGAAAAGTCGTTGAAAAAGTATTTTTGAACAATTTTTATAGCGCGTTAAAGTTTGCTATTAGAAAACTTAAAGTGTGCACGTTAAATGTATTTTAAACACATTTTTTTTTACCTGAGAAAAATTATAATTTTTCAGCTTTTTCTTAATTTACCCAGAAGAAAAATATATGACAATTGAAAATGTTATTGGTTGTTTTTTGCTTCAGGCAAGAATCACGAGCTGCATCATTCCCGCTGATTGGGGACTGCAGTGGCAAGACGTACATGGAATAGAATAATGAATCCGCAGTCATTTATTGTTTAATGTTGAAAATTTTTCTATAATTCTAATTATCAATTCTATATACAATATAATTCTATATATATAAATGATATAAATTCTAATAATTGATCTTCGGTGCATTCAAACGATGCAAATCGAATTGGATTTCCATATTTGTTCGTACTTGTTGATATCAATCCAATGGGTCATTGGTCTCAATCGCGAATTAAAAAAGGGTAGGTGGTGATAGGACCTGGCATTCGGTACCGTAGAGGGAAGGGAAATTGAAGAACTGGGTGGACGTTGGCGTGCACCCGAGGCCTGAATTGCCGAGTAGCGATTCGAGACCTAGACCTTCTCCGTAATATTTCGACCCTGTTTCAAGATTTTCCATTCTCACTTCCGGGCTCCGTGGAAAAAGAGTGCCAGGCACTCGTCCCGCAGTAGAAATCCCACGGTATTGAAGTTTGCATCGTTGGGATGCAACGAACTTTTTTTCTCGTTTTGCACAATATTTTTTTTCTGCACATCTACGCTATAAAAATCACCGCAACATTTTCGAAAATTCTTATAAGGGTTTCTCAACCTAAACCTGGAAAAGGGGGATTGGATGGTAATAAAAATTACGAAATTGAAAAATAAAGAGGAAATTCCGTTACATTCCAACGATGCCAACTTCAACGTAATGGAATCCCTCCCTTTTGGAGCAGGCTGGGTGTATAGAAAATTATTTCATTGGGATATACGGTTACTATTGAAAAATATCGTTCACGACACATGTTCAATAAAAGTTCCCAAGACTTCAAGTTTTAACGATAATAAAGGGAAAAATATTAGTTCGAATCTCGGAAACTGCTTTTTTTCTAGAATAATAAAATAGCCAACAGGCTCCACGAGCCTTGCGTGGCAAACCTCCTAAGCCTAACGTCCAGTAGTGTAAAAACTCGCGCGAAAAATTGCATTCAAAAAAATTCGATGAAGGCAGGCCATCACTGTGGTGGTTAAAAAAAATCGATTTTTTTCGAATTATACATATTCAAGAATGACAAAATTCAAGAAAATATATTCAAGAAAAGAAAACAAGTGTGAAAAAATGTTCAAGTTAAAATATTGAAAATTGACCAAGGTACAGAGGATTTAGTGAGAGCAGGTAGCGCAACGATTCACGGATACTAAAACTTTCAATCGCGTTTTTCTCGAAAGGACTTTTCTCGACCGGGCCGGAGTCATGACTCTAGCTATAATTGTCCGATTTTTAATTTAAATAAGCCAAAATTTTCGTTACTACAATTTTTTAAAATTTATTATTTTTGAAAATCCCGAAAATAATTAAAAATTTCCCCAAAATTGCACGATTTTTGAACACCCGCCGTTTCGTGATTTTTTTTTTCGGAAAAGGGCTACCTTCAACGAGAACTACATTTATAAAGATTATAAAACTTTTCGTTTTTATTTTTCAGTCCAACCATTGCCAATTTTTCGATCCGGCCGTAGGACCACACTTTGATAAAAATTTACACAAAAAAGTTCAATGTATGCTGAACAACGTCTCTTTTTTTCCAAATTCCAAATAAATAATCTAGTGGACAAAAAAAATCGGTAAAATCGGCCGCTTTTCGGGCGGTCACAGTCCTTTCTTAATTCAATCAATTCGATGAATTCCAGCCTGATTTTATTCAATCAAGGGAATCAAACGTAGATCTAGTAAGCGTAGAAAATTCCTCTCCAATTTCACAAATTCAAGTTTCCCGATTTGAGCCGGACCGCGGCCGATAAATCCTCAACTCACCGGCGCATAAAATCAGGAACGTTGCATTCCTCAGCGATCGGATAATCCGCGACTCGCGTACGGTATCCATATTGTGTCAGGTTTGTCGATGTCACGGATCCGTGAGTACTATCCGTCGTAGGGCTTCATCCAATTTCTCCTTTTTCCCCAAAGATACTCCGTGCGAAGAATAATTCGTAACTCGCAACTTTATCCCTCACGTGATGAATTTTCCCATCCACTTTCTTCCTAATTGCAATATTGCGTAGTTTTTCAGCTCGCTGCTGATCTCACGGCGAGACGTACATGCCCGCCGATCACGCACTCTCGTCACGTAAAATTTTTTTATTTCACACAATCATCATAAAAAAAAAAAATCAACACAAAAAAGTATGCACAAATCACATTGATTTTTGGCACAAACGACGTCGTCTCGTGCACAATTCGTACTCGTTGGGCTTGCTACGAAATGTGCCGAACAATAAACCCAAATATTTCGACAATTTTTCTCCTAGACACGAGTGTAAAAAACACAAATCACTGGAGCACGATCCTTCTCACACCGGACACGAACCGAAAATAAAATCCTTCGTCGTTTTTATCTCATAAAAATTAAAAAGTAAATTTTATACAAGATCCCTTGGCCATTAGGTACTTTGAAAATTATTCTTTTTTTGTTTTGTTTCGGTCGCACAAACGGATAGGGTCTTTCGTCGGAGCACACAATATTATTGCACAATGCAACGAACAATTGCAAATTAAACTCCCGAGTTTCTTCACTTGTGATTAACGACGACAGAAGAGAGTTCAATTGGCGGGGGAGGGAGGGGGGAAAGTTTATTCTTTAATCGACGATTGTATCGCACGATGCGTGAATTTTTGAAAATTCAATCGTTCGATACCTCCACACAAGTAACAAGCGCGCCTTTCAACGGTCGCACGGCAACTGAGCGTCGGGACGCGTAAGCCCACTGGAATCCCCCTCCACTCGACGCCTTGCGAGTTCTCTCTTCCTCTCACCTCCCCGCCCAGCCGACGCTATTCGAGTTCCCCCTCTATACCGCCACTTGTCCTCTGACGTAGACCTTTACCGCTTCCTCGGCGTATTCGGCGTTTCCTCTTTTTTTCTCCTCCGCTCGTCTTTCGCTCGCTGCTCGCCCCCCTTAAGATCGTTTTTCTCTCTCTCTCTCTCTCTCTCTCTCTCTCTCTCTCTCTCTCTCTCTCTCGCGTACCCCCGCCGTTGTTCACACTCGTGGCTGACGGCGGTATGTGCAAGGGCTGCATTCTCGTGGACGCCCTCGCATGCAGCGTGAAGGGTGAAAAGATACGTCCGAGGGCACGTTTTTCTCCCACGCACTCGTGAGACGGAGAGATGGATGGCGGAGAGGAGAGGGGAGACCTTGATGGGAACGTTTCAGGGTGTCCGGGAATCATCCAGAGGATAAGCTGAAAAGTTTCCTCGTAAATTGGCTCGTCCACGAGTCGGTGAAACGATTGAAACAGCCCCTCGTAAAATGGCTATCTGTACTTACACCGTTCCGTTTTATTCTATACTCTCCAAGAGCCATTTGTGAATATTTTGTTAATTTTATAGCCAAAGCGAGCCTGAGTATGTCGATGAAGGGATTTCTGACGGTTTCAGGTGCGGGACGGCGGTTCAACTAGGTCTCGACGAGAAATCTTGTTTTACGGGCTGCATGAACAAAATGATTTGTACTAATAATTGAACAATATTAAAGGTAATTTTTCGATGATCAATTTTACATTATTAACCTTGGCAATTACGCGTTGGCATTGGCTTTCGGAAAATAAAACGGCAAAACGTAGAAAAATAATAATTCTGTAATTAATTATATGATTACAATATTAATAATTATAATATTAATAATGAATTATCAAAATAGTGATAATTTTAATAATAATAGTAATTATTTTATTATTATTATTGATTAAATTTGGTGATTACGTGTAGGCATTGTACTCTTTAAAATAAAAATGGCAAAATATATAAAAATAATAGTAAAATAATAATAATTATTAGAATAATAATAATTAATTGTAAAACTAGTTTAATAATGAAAATAATCGGACTATGGAATAATAATTGTATAATTATGAGATGAATAATGAATTATTTAAATAATAATCATCTTAACAATAATATTATTAATTTTGTTATTAATATAATAAAGCTTGTGTGTCAGTAATTCGTTTTACATTATTCAACTTGACAATATCGTGTTGGCACTCTGAAAATAAAATGGCAACCTACAACAAAATGTACGCCCTTCCCCCGCCCCCCTTGATGGTCAAGTTAAATGTCGTGGTAGACTAATCACTCCTGATCGGAGGAAGCATATTTATTCCAGCTGTCGTTAGTTCAATCGATGACAATCGTAAGCTGTCGTATATGCTTACGGGAATTATTGTCAGAGAAAGTTATTTTCGAAAAATTCAAGTCATCAAGCACTCCGTAGTTTTACGACTTTTACTGAACCGTAGGCGAAGAAAATTCCCATGCGGATTATTGTCCCCGAAGTATCGCTGCTCTAGACTGGCTGTTCTCGGAAATACCGAAGGGTGCTGCCACCACCGTTGAAACTCCGGGATAAGGGCCAAAGGAACACGGCGAGAGGGAGAGAGACAGACGGATAGGGCGAGAGAGAGAGAAGAGGAGGCAGGCTGCGTCCCCTCCGATCCTTTGTGGCAGGTGGTTCTTTCTACTCTGGGCCAGCCGGGACACGGACCGTAGGGACTGCCAAACCTCAACATTCGATGGATATCGACCACTGGCAAATAAAAGGCCATAAACTACGTCACTTCTCCTGTTGGAACGTATCGATTACGCCCTTTCACCTGACAGAGTGCATGTATACGGTATATTGATCGATATATGCACACTACCCATTTATAATGCAAGTCCAATTTTTTTTTGCCATCCCCATATTGTCGTAAGCAGTGTCGTATTTCCCTTCACCCACACACACACATACATATACATGTGTATGGATACATTAGCTGTGCCCTCGGTTTTAGCCAGCTCCAGTCTGACTGACGGAAAATCTAGCTGCTTATTTAAATAAAGTAATTTTTCCTGAGCGGTTGTGCATTTTTTACAAGAGATACCGAGGAAGTTCCTTACGCTCAGCCTCAGGCTCAGCCTCCGACGCAGCCTCACGCTCAGACCCCGACTCAGCCTCACGCTCAGCCTCCGACGCAGCCTCACGCCCAGCCTCCGACGCAGCCTCACGCTCAACTTCACATTCAGCCTCATACTCAGCCTCGCGCTCAGCCGATTCAAATATGAACATATTCAACTTTTTACAGTCTGTGGGATTCTTACCTACTGAGATAGCACCGCTCGATCAGGGGCTCATTGTTCTTTGAAAAGCGCAATGAATTCAGCCTCCGGCTCATCAACACTTGCTGAGCTGGAGGCTGAGCTTGTTGCGCTTTTCACAACTCATTCGGATAAGAACGCATCCAATTTTTAATCTGACGGTCGTTTGTTATATGACTATTTACAGTTATCGTAATTAGCAGCTGCGATAAACGTGCATTAATAGAGTAAGCGCTACATTACCGAATCAAATTATATAATGTTTTTTTTTTACATATAGTATCTTGGGGCTTTGTCATTCAATTATTATAGAAGATGAATTTATCAGACACAATCGTTTCAATGTACAAAATATGTCCGAAATTTCTGTTGGTTCATTTATTATCTACAAAGCACGCTTTTTTATTGTTAAATATTTGTTTATCTGTGGATTGCCATTGATATTCACTATATAGCGTAATGTTGAAGCTTCTATTCTGAACGCTCAGCTATATTTTTGAAAAAAATTCACTGAAATTGGACGTTTACGAGTTATAGACCGGAAAATTAACAGACAATTTGTTCTTTTATGTGTCCTTCCTGCTTCGAAACTTCGTTTCGTTATTATTAACGATCTGCAGGGAAATATTGTTGAGGTACAAAAATTCTCGGCAAAGCACCCATCAAAGTTTTTATTAGATGTGTGTCTGTATGCGGATACGTGCACGTGTGTAGGTTAAGGCACAGCCGGCAGATGTTCACTGCGTTTGGTTAGCCCTTGAAAAAAAATATCTCACTCCCGAATTCGATCCCCCTCTCGATGCTCTGGCGTACTTCCTGTCATCCTTGAGATTCATTTTGAAAATGTCGTGTTCTCCGTGAAATACCCTGAATTCCTTCGACCACAGAATGGAAAAATTTATATACTCATTGAGAAACGATACCCTGAGCGGTTAAATTAATGAATTTTCATTAAGGACAGATTTGTTGAATAAATATTCTTCTCGCGTCGCGAATTAATATTTTTCTGAACTTTCTTGACGTATTGTTCATCCAGCCTCCGAAAATGTTCCGTCACGATATTAATATCAATTGAACACCTACGCGCGACTTTTCATAAATATAAAATTACAGACACGATAGTTAAGGGGTTACCCCCACTTGCGATTTTGAAAAAATCGATTTTTTTTATTGCATTTTTTTGAAGTATAAGTATCTGAGAATATGTCCTGAAAATTTCAAGTCGATCCGAACAAAATTGACTGAGCTATGAGCGTTGAAAGAGAACAATCCGCGTTGAAAGAGAAACTTTAAACGCGTTTTTCTCAAAATGGCATTTCTGAAGTCGGTGACCAAGATTACTCGAACACTAATGAACCGATCTTTTTGAAATTTTGCAGGCTTATTTAATACATAAAAATGTAGTCTTTAATCGTTCGATTTTTTTTTTTCGAAAAAATGGCCGTTTTATAGCCAAAAAACGGCCGTTTTTTTTCGTTAAAATCGAACCATTAACTTTGACTGTCCGCCATGTTGTGAAAAATGAATATTTTTTAAAATCCTTCGATTAAGGACTAGTTTATACTTATATTTGACTAAATCCATCCGCATTTTTTTTTCAGATGATCCACTTCGCCGCAATGTTGGTCACCGCAAACCGTGTATATAAAAACATTATTTCATTGACGGCCATTTGCCACTAAACAATGTAATATTATTCAATAAAAAAATTACTGAAAGTTCTTCAAGATGTGTTCTTTAAGATGGTATATTGATCGATTAAAAAAGTTTTGTCGTTTTCTTTAAAAAAATGCATGAAAAAGGCCTTTTTTGCGCTACAAGTGAGGGTAACGCCTTAAGCCCGGTAGCCTTCAATCCGTTCTTTTCAATCTGGTTGTCGATTTTTGTCAACATAACTTCGCGGTAAAAAGTGAATGTAAACGTTTATACGTGTGTGTGTATGTATGCATGAACACATCGAGAAATATACACAAACGTATATTTATGTATTTGTGTGTTACTTGCTGTTGAACTGCGATCGAGCAGGTGCAACGTTGCACCAATCTCGCGCTGGAGGAATGGAGAAATTAAAGGCACTCGTTGGCGATAGTATATCACGCCAATCCTCCCCCGGTTCCTTATTAAGAGCTTTCTCTTCATCTTCTCTCTCTGTCTCTCTCTCTCTCTCTCTCCCTCCCTCTCTCTCTCTCTCACGCTCCCCCCTCTCTGTCTCGTCGCGAGGTTACAGTTTTGCGTATGGTTTCGGCCACGGCCAAATTATACGGATAGTTGTAAAGAGAAAAGGAAAATAAAATAATGAAAAAAAAAACAAAAAGTATAAAATTACTTATAGTTCAAGTTGTGGTTCGATTCAATATTTAGGTTGTCGGTTTTGTTTCTATAAAATTGATTCGATTTTTTCTTTGACGTTTTTTTGTTTCCTTCTCTTTCGCTTATTTCGCTTTTCGCTATTATATCCGAACTATCGGTTATTATTCAATTTTAATTTTAATTTAAGTTGTTCAGTTTGCGAATGCGAGAAAGAAATGGTTTTATTTTCAAGTATAAGTATTTTCATCTGTATACCTTCTGTCCGGTAGAATGGTTATGTAACTTTGGTAGAAAGAAAGTGTATTATTTTCAAGTTGTTTATGTATAAATTGTCATAAAGTACTAGTATTGAGGCATGATAAAATCTATGTATCTATCTCTTTCTCGTTCTCTCTCTCCCCCAGTCCTTCCTACAACCGGGAAGAGCGGGAAAAAAATTGCAGCCAGTCAATATCGTAAAATAATTCAAACAAAAAGCAAATTCGTTATTTTCGTTTGAAACAAATTTCCAAAAAAGTCATCGTCGTGATTTCGAAAAAAAAAAACGATCCACAATTATTCTACTCATTTTTACAGAGAATTTTTTCGACTGCAAGAGGAAATGTCATCCGGATGTTTTTTCGCCGGACACGACACGTTGAACATTTTGCGTTTGAGTCGAGTGCAAACTTTTATATGAGAGCGAGGGTTCATCTGCATACGCAGTGGTTTTTAAGCAAAATATGAGAGGGGAGAGGAGAAAAAAAAACATTGCATAAATGCATACGATCGCAGAGAACGTGAAATAAAAATCAGAGGTCCGGGAGAGGTAAACGCGATGAGCGATGCTGTGCCAACAGATCACAGCCGTTGGTGTAGTACGAGATTGCGCCGGAGTGGGGATGTAAAAGGAGAAGAAATAACTCTCCAGAGTCTCGGCCAGCACCTGCCGTGTTGTCGAAGTGCACGGACACGTGTATGCGTGTATCTGTGTGTTAACGCATACATTAAAGCGGTGTCTTAAGGCGTTACCCCCACTTGTAGCGCAAAAAAGGCCTTTTTCATGAATTTTTTTAAAGAAAACTACAAAACTTTTTAATCGATCAATATACCATCTTAAAGAACACATCTTGAAGAACTTTCAGTAAGTTTTTTATTAAAAAATATTACATTGTTTAGTGGCAAATGGCCGTCAGTGAAATAATGTTTTTATATACACGGTTTGCGGTGACCAACATTGCGGCGAAGTGGATCATCTGAATAAAAAAATGCGGATGGATTTGTTCAAATATAAGTATAAACTAGTCTTTAATCGAAGGATTTTTAAAAATATTCATTTTTCACAAAATGGCGGACAGTCAAAGTTAATGGTTCGATTTTAACGAAAAAAAACGGCCGTTTTTTGGCTATAAAACGGCCATTTTTTTTCGAAAAAAAAAATCGAACGATTAAAGACTACATTTTTATGTATTAAATAAGCCTGCAAAATTTCAAGAAGATCGGTTCATTAGTGTTCGAGTAATCTTGGTCACCGACTTCAGAAATGCCATTTTGAGAAAAACCCGTTTGAAGTTTTTCTTTCGACGCTCTTTCAACGCGGATTCTTCTCTTTCAACGCCCATATCTCAGTCAATTTTGTTCGGATCGACTTGAAATTTTCAGCACATATCCTCAGATACTGATACTTCAAAAAAATTTGAAGTTTGAAAGTGCGATTTTTTTCAAAATCGCAAGTGGGGCTAACCCCTTAATAGGTTTGTCAGCGAATATTTTACACAAGATTCCTCTATATACATCCCAAACGGGCATACAAATATTATCCGACGTGCTAACTTTTATGACTCAATTGGAAATCTTGTTTATATGAGAAGATGCTCGTATCGCGTAAATGGCATATAAAAATCCAAATTTGTAAAAAACGCGTAATGACATTGTGAAGATATTTTGTAGTGCTGTGAGCTTAGTTTTCGGTCTAGTGAATACGAAACAATTGTGTCATAAAAATAAATAATACTTGGGACATTTATTATCGCGAAAAACTGTTTTACAAATAACAAACAAAACAAAAATATTAAAAAAGATAATATAATTATTATAATACAAAATAATTATTCTTTTATTATTAGAGTAATTACATAATCAGAATAATAACCGTTTGCTCATCATAATAATCACGTTATTACAATAATGAAACAATAACTATTCAATATTATAATAACTATTCCCTTCCTTTTGTTTTCTTTATTACAATTGGTGTATTTGTTACATATTCATTGCTCCATTATTATAATAAGAAAACAATTATTATTGTAATAATTGTCCCGATTATTATTTGTTTTTACGTCATAATGAGTTATCTCCTCGTAGCCTGAGCCGCCTCTCCTTTTCCGCAAATAAATGGCATATGGTGAGAGGGCATCCTCGAGGGAGAGGGAATTGCTAAGCTTCGCCAGGAAAAAATTTCGCGTACGTATACAAGCGAGTTCGAATTATTGCTCCTCTTTCCAGCTCGAAGCTCCCCGGCAGGACCACTCGCTCCTGTTGGCCTGCTGTTGCTTCCGTGCTCCGGGATCTACAAAATACCGCATAGAGCATGGACGAAATAGGAGAAGCCTACCGGGCTCGAGCCCAAGACGGCGAGGGTCGTTTATGGAGGGGGGTGCAGAGAGAGTGAGAGAGGCGTGTATTTACGAAAAAATCTTTTCGCTTCGGTGCTCGAGCTTCTCGTATTGCTGGGCATCGGGCCGAAGCGCGAGATGAAAAAAAGCAATAAGGAGAAGGAGAAGGATAAGTAAGAATTGGAGAGAGGAGCGAGCAGGTGCTCGGACACCGAGAGCACCATCGACCATCGAGCAGCCTCTCTTCCTGTTTTCTGTACTCGAGCTCGATAAATAAATATATATGTATACAAACTATGGGGCACTCTGCGTAAAGTCAGCCGAGTAGGGAGGTCACCAATGTGACGACCCGAAAATCGTTGTTTCTGAATTTTTTTGTTTGGGTTTGTTATTTATTTATTTGAGATTTGGAAAAAATATGTGTTATTGACATTGAACTTATTTCGTGTAAATTGTGATTAATTTTTTTTTTATATGACACTTTATAGAGCGTCTGTATACAAAATGTGGGATAAGATTCCGAACCCCCCTCCCATCGAGCTGAAATTTTGCACAACCCTTACTTTCAATATTTTAAGACAACCCCTAAAGGGATTTTTGGCGACTCGCAATAGTCATCATGATATTGAGTTTCAAAGTTATTTTTTTAACGCGTGTTGACTATATCTATATTTGCAACGTCTCCGTTTATATCCATATATATATCGCGCTTTTCGATTTGTCCAAACTAACAAACCGAAACAAACCCAAATCGAAAAACTATTGCGCCAAAAATCACTTTAGGGGTTGTGTTAAAATATAAAAAGGGAGATCTGTACAAAATTTCAGGGGGGGGGGGGGTCGGCCATACCCAAAATGTGGTCCAATGATCGATAACGTGACAGTGAAAAATGAAAAATGTTTTACAATCTATATCAATGCAGTTCTCGTCGTACGTAGGCGTTTTTCGAAACTTTTGACTTATATTCGGGGCCTTAAAAAAAAGTAATTAATAAAAGTGTACGTACTGCCACTGCAATTACGGAAATGTTGGTTTTCTAATATTGAAAATGGGACAATTGTAACTGGAGTTGTGGTTCCGGCCTGGTCGAGAAAAGTCGTTTCGACAAAAACGCGATTAAAAGTTTTGGTATGCGTAAATCGTTGCGCTCCCTGCTCTCACTCAAGGGTCTGTAACTTGGCCAATTTACAACACTTCAAATTGATTTTTTTTTTCACATATTGTTGAATATTTATACTTTGAGAAAATGCGAACGACAAAAAACAATTTTTTTACCCGTTCTTTTCGTATCCCGGCTTAATGCAAGGAATTTTATTTCGCTGCTGTTACCTTTGCGAACTACCAGGTCATTGACGACACGTAAAATATTTTGTAATTCTTCCACACTCAAATTCACTCTCGAATGATATTTCGACCAAGAGTAGTCCTATTTTGCGGTGAATGCAGTATGTATGTTTGAAAAAGTTCTGGAAGACCAGCGCGAACCGATCTTCGTGCCGGGGATCGGTTCGTCGTCTACCTGGATCCCACTTTTATGGACCATCTGCCGTCTCGTTTCGTAGGTCTCGCGGCGTACGGGCAGGACGCCCACCACCTTGCACCATGGTCCTGCAACTCCGTACACTCGAATTTCTTGGATATTAAGACATTTAATAAAAGCAATATGGCTTCTCCGAATGATTGTTGTAGATTTTTACAGATAGCCTGGCCAATATGTTGTTTTAATCAGCAATTGTGCTGGCGTAAAGTTTGATCATTCAGGGAGGCTGGGGGAAAAATATTGTCATTTTACCCGCGGGTCGTGAAGAATAAATTTGTTTTTTGTCGACAAGTGAATAGGATTTTCAAACAAGCGGACTAGATCTCGAGATATTCGGGAGGAACATCACTTTGGCGTCCTCCTTTGATTTAGTTGAAACTCGTGTATATGGTAGAGCATCAAACTTAATTGGATACTTTTTTTTATTGGTGGAAAAACGGTTTTCAGGGGTGAAATCACCCCTTGGAGTGAAGCATGTCAAGGGCTGATCTCCATCGCAAGGGCAAGCGGTCCATCTGCTGCAGTGAAACAGAAACAGAAATTCTCTTAACGCAAAATGATCAAAAATACGCTATAAGAACATTGGAGAAAAACTGAAACTAAGAGATAAAACCCGCCTTAGTTTCTTTCACTCACCCCACATTTAAAAAGGGTGCATTCAATGGAACGCAACATATGCCACTTTGACCGGGGAACAAATTTGAAGTTTACGTATTTTTCATTTTTGCCGAATAGCACGCTTAAGGGGGTAAGCCAGATTCCACACATTTACGACGAGTTTTAAGGGGTTACCCCCACTTGCGATTTTGAAAAAATCGAATTTTTTTTATGGCATTTTTTTGAAGTATAAGTATCTGAGAATATGTCCTGAAAATTTCAAGTCGATCCGAACAAAATTGACTGAGATATGAGCGTTGAAAGAGAAGAATCCGCGTTGAAAGAGCGCTGAAAGAGAAACTTTGAACGCGTTTTTCTCAAAATGGCATTTCTGAAGTCGGTGACCAAGATTACTCGAACACTAATGAACCGATCTTCTTGAAATTTTGCAGGCTTATTTAATACATAAAAATGTAGTCTTTAATCGTTTAATTTTTTTTTCGAAAAAAAATGGCCGTTTTATACCCAAAAAACGGCCGTTTTTTTTTGTTAAAATCGAACCATTAACTTTGACGGTCCGCCATTTTGTGAAAAATGAATATTTTTTAAAATCCTTCGATTAAAGACTAGTTTATACTTATATTTGACTAAATCCAGCCGCATTTTTTTTTCAGATGATCCACTTCGCCGCAATGTTGGTCACCGCAAACCGTGTATATAAAAACATTATTTCATTGACGGCCATTTGCCACTAAACAATGTAATATTTTTCAATAAAAAATTACTGAAAGTTCTTCAAGATATGTTCTTTAAGATGGTATATTGATCGATCAAAAAAGTTTTGTAGTTTTCTTTAAAAAAATTCATGAAAAAGGCCTTTTTTTGCGCTACAAGTGGGGGTAACGCCTTAATGACAATTTAGGGATTGGGGGGACATGGATGGTGGATTCGTATTCAGAGGGTGAAAATAACTTAATATGGACTTGTAAAAAGTTCTTATCAGAACTATAAACGATAAAGATTTAAGACGAAAATTGGTACATTTTTATTCTGTAATGATCAATATATTAACTTTTTTTTTCCAATTCAACCAACTCACGTCACTTTTGTTCAATCTCCGACCCTTGTAAGGTCTAAGAATTGGCAATGTTATTTGGTTACTATAACTTATTATTATTATCTGACCGTTATTGTAATCACAGATGTTTTTGACGGATCCAATCAAGTCCATTTCTCATTCCGGACTCCAAGAACAAAAGAGAGAAGATCAAGCGCAAGGTACTTGACGTGAAGTACATTTTCGGTGGATCTCTCTAGTTCTGCCACCATTACCACTATCACCCTCCAATCCAAATCCCTTTCACTTCACCTCCGATGCAAAAATTGCTGATGAGGGTCCAATTGGTCATCGCAATGGGTCCCTATATTGAACCGTCACGCTCGTACATTGGATTTCAATCGGGCTTCCCCGTTGAAATCAAATGACGACTCCAATTCGAATCTCAAAGGATTGCCACATCATCGAACCGAATCCGATACGATTCTTGATGGATTGCATCAAGCATTCTGTACGTTGAATTTTCTAAACGAAATATATACAAAAGGAGTGGATCTTACAAAAGTATAAATCTTATCTTAGGGGGAGGGGGGATACCTTTAGGCGCGGAAAAAAATTGGACGTTCATGATTTTTTTTTTAAAGAAAGATTTCCTCACCATTTTTGAGACTTAGGGTATGCTTTATCAATAAAGCCGTGACGTGTAGCTAAAAAACGAATCAACCGATTCTGATGAAATTTGGTAGAAATCTTTTGACCTTATTGTCCAAAACATGACCCTGAATGTTTTTGAGAATGAAAAAAAGTTTTTTTTTTAATTGAAAAATGTAGCTATTTTTTCCGGAACATTCAATCATTTTATTCCAAACAGTGCCATTTGATCGATTTTCAACATTTCTCACTTTTTCTTGGTTCATATTCTGCGTATAATTGTTAATGAAAGAAAAACCTTCGTTTGTTTTTTTTCAGATTAATCTCGCCGACCTACGTGTCACGCCGTCTGACAACATCCGCCGCAACCCGTTTAGAAGAACGAGTCATACCTACCTTCGCCAGTTTCAAAGTTTAATTATTAAAAACGCCATGTAACAGTCAAAAGTAATAATAAAACATACACTAAGTCTCAAAAAGTGAAGAAATCTTTCCTTAAAAAAAATATGAAAATCGACACTTTTTTTTCTCGTTGAAGGGTATGCTCTAACTCTCGATAACGTATAAATCGCTTAAAGAAGTGTATTATAAAAATCGATTTTAATTGCATTACTAAAAAGCCACTGTAATGATCATTTATTTATTTATTTAACAACACTTTGACATAATATCAGCACACACGTGCACGCTCACGTACACGCTCACGAAGCGTGTAGGTTATGTTTCAACACGCCAAGTTTTTTCTCGTGACTTTTCACATATTTTCGTTTCGAACGTGGTAAGAATAGTAAAACGGCATTGATCGGGGAACAGTGCAGTCCCAATGAGGACTCCCTATGTGCGCAGTCCCTAAGAAAATCCTGTAGAGATGTGGGTGCATCTTGGGCCTGGTGCACAGCCAACAAAAGTTCGGTTGAGAAATTTAAATAAAAAAACCCAAACGACGTGAATGGGGAAAAAGCGCGGAATCCATTTGGATTCCAATGTGGACTCTTCACGTGCGGCGTCTCTATGAAATCCCTATAGGCTAGGATCCAGGGACTCCCCGACAAATTTCTTCACCCGTATCTTTCTCCAGTCCAAATCCATTCCACGTAACTTCAAGATAAAATATCAGCAAACGAATGACCAAGCTTACTTTTAAGTCTCGGTACAATGCAGAATCCAATTGGACTCAAATGGGGACTCCCTAACTGCGCTGTCCCTAATAAATCCATTCAAAGATGTGTGTGCATCTTGGGACTTCCCAACAAATTTGTGGACAGGATCATAAAAGGATATTTTTCGCAAGACCCAACGAAATTCCAGTTGAGAATTTCAAATGAAAATTTCCAAACGCCATGAATGGGCAAAAAGCGCGGAATCCACTTGGATTCCAATGTGGACTCTTCACGTGCGGCGTCTCTATGAAATCCCTATAGGCTAGGATCCAGGGACTCCCCGACAAATTTCTTCACCCGTATCTTTCTCCAGTCCAAATCCATTCCACGTAACTTCAAGATAAAATATCAGCAAACGAATGACCAAGCTTACTTTTAAGTCGCGGTACAATGCAGAATCCAATTGGACTCCAATGAGGACTCCCGAACTGCGCTGTCCCAAACAAATCCATATAGAGATATGGGTGCTTCTTGGAACTCCCCAAAAAATTTGTGCACGGGATCACGAAAGCATATTTTTTGTTGTTGCACGAGCCAACGAAATGCCGATTGAGAATTTCAAATGAAAAATTCCCTAACGACGTGAATGGAGAAAAAGCGCGGAATCCACTTGGATTCCAATGTGGACTCTCCACGTGCGGCGTCTCTATGGAATCCCTATAGGCTAGGATCCAGGGACTCCCCGACAAATTTCTTCACCCGTATCTTTCTCCAGTCCAAATCCGTTTCACGTAACCTCAAGATAAAATATCAGCAAACGAATGACCAAGCTTACCTCGGAGAATTCGAGTTTTCACTTGGTCTTTGCCAGCGAGGATCAACGATTAGCGAAAGTAATTAAGTTTAATACACGCCGCGGTGCGTTTTGAGTCGCTAGCCCGGAAGGAGGCGAGCTCGGGGAATGAGCCGCGAAGAGGATTAAGCCGAGTGTTCGCTCTGCTGAGCGATCGGCGAAGAGAGTAAAAGAAGGCCGCTGGAAAATAAAGGAACGAGCGTTATATAAGCGAAAGATTAGAGCCGCAAACTCTAGACGAAGATCGGATGGGAAGGCTCGGCCTCTCGCGGAAAACTATCTTTTAGTCGCGTTAACGCTCGTGAGGCGCGGAAGTCTGGAAAATCCCTCGGCCCTCATATATATATATATATCGTTCGCGATCCTCGCGAGCTTTTACTCACATTTTTCGCCCTTGCTAAACGTATCCGGTTTACGAAATGGCGTAACCCACCTGTTCCTCCGAGTAAATAATCTCGCGAGTTACGCCCTTCCGTTTGCCGGCAGTTTATGAACAGATAACAATATAGTTCACGGGGTGTAGGTACATGGGCATACGTGTAGGCAAGTCACGAGTATGGCCTCGTGGAACTCGAGGAATAGAAAAGTTTTGGCTGAAGAGGTAGAAGTGCCTCGAGAGGTTGGCCTCAGCTGTGTGGAGTTTGCGAGCGTAGAAGCGCCCAGGTCCTCGGTGCACCTCACTCTGCGTGCCACTGTGCTTGCTCCTCTCTCCCTGTATGCGAATGCCGTCGAGCTTTCGCCAACTAATTAACCGACTTTCGTGCAACGAGTCGAGGAAATAAAATATTTTTAAAAAAGAAAGAAAATAAATACACCCCGGTTCAGATCGAGTTTATCAGGCCAGGCATTTCGTGTGAGTGAAATCAAATTTGTTCAATCTCGGTTATTTCGTTACAACGTCCCTGACTTTCGCATCTGATCGCCGAGGTGAAATAATTGCGAGGTCTTGTGGCAAGAATTATTGGTAACTGCGAATTGAGGTTTTTTTACAATTAATCATTTGTACAATTTTTTTTGTTGGTAATTATGAAGTTAGAGGAATTTTTTTTATTGCTATGAGCTGCTGTTATTGGGTCACCACTATTGACATTCCGTTGGGGGAGGCTGACATTTTTTATTAACTCCATAAGTTATGGGGTTTTGAAGTTTCCGGAGACACGTAATAAAATAGGGCATTGTTTAATATTTCGACGCCTATATTGGGGGTGGGAGGTGGGGGGGGGGGGGGGGGGGGGGGGGGGGGATTTATAAAAGGAATCTGAATACAATGCCGAAGAAAAATCGCGGCGATCACTTCCTCCTTTCCCCCTGCAGCCGTTGTTTGGGTTGTTATCAGGGCCCCAAAAAATTATCAACGTAGTACAATTGTAGTTCACTCGATTTATATGTAACTACAAATGGCAATCATTTATTAAGATTAGAAGAGGAGATTGTCGAAAGTGAATGAAAAGAACAAAGTGCCAGATGCATTCTGCATTTTGGAAGGTACGTAGGATTTTTTTCCCATCAATTTTGCAGGCGAGGAAACAAATTCTCCGCGTTCGAAGACGGATGAGAGCATGAAAGAGCGAGCGTACCGGTGAGGAGAGGCGAGGAAAGGGATGAGAACGGGAGCTGAAACGAAGAAAAAGGAAATCAAGAGATCAGTACGTTCAATCAGATTAATAATGAATGTCCGAGCTGGGCTTGCAAATGTGTGGATGTCTCTGAGAGGAAGAAAACGAGAAATAGAAAGGTGGCGGTAAGGCAGTGATTAATGATGGGTGCAATATGGAAACTCATCCCATCCCAATTTATACGCACCTGGAACATTTGAAACGGCGATCTTGCATATCAATCCTGCGGATAATTCGAAAATGAGCCTCGGAGCGAAGCCCACAGGATTATTGCTCCTCCAATGAAACAATCGAAAGGATATATGTATATCTACGCAATCGCTACCTTATTTTTTATTAATTTAATTGGCGAGCTACACATTGACACTTCATGGAAGGACAGCACTGTAACGGGCCGAAAAACGGTTGTTTTTTCCGAATCTTCTTGTCTACTAGATTCTTTATCTGGAGTTTGGAAAAAATATATGTTATTGAGCATACATTAAACTTATTTCGTGTAAGGTAAGTGCAGCTAAAATTCGGACAAAAAAAAAGTGCAGCTGAAGATTCGAAAAAAAATAACCCTTTTTCGGGCCGAAAAAGGGTTGTTTTTTCCGAATCTTTTTGTCTACTAGATTATTTATTTGGGATTCGGAAAAAAAATCTTATTAAGCATACAGTAAACTTATTTCGTGTAAAGTTGTTAAAAAAAAATTAAAAATTAACAACGTTATTGAGGTAAAATAGAGGCGCTGTAATAAAAAATTTGGTCCAACGGCCGGATCGATAACTTGACAATGCTTGGGCGGAAAAATAAAACTAATTTTCTTTATAATCTACTTAAATTTTGTTCTTGTTGTATATGCCTTTATTCGAACAAAACATTTTACTAAATGGCGGGCGCTGAAAACCGAGTATAATTTTGGCGAAATTTTTTTCTTATCTTCGGGGGCTTAAAAAATACTAAATTGAAAAAACCGGCTACGTACAACGATAGCTACTACAGTTACGGACATTTTTGTATTTTCTAATTGAGAATCGGACAATTATAGCTAGAGTCATCATGCCAGCTAGGTCGAGAAAAATAGTTTTGAGAAAAACGCGATTGAAAGTTTTAGTGTACGTAAATCGTTGCACTACTTGCTCCCACTAAATCATCTGTAACATGGTCAATTTTCAATATTTTTACTTGACATTTTTTTCGCATATTCATGAATATACATTCTTTGAGTTACATGACCACCAAAAATAAAAAAAATAAAAAATTATCAAAGACCGTTGGGGGGAGGATTTGATGATACTTTGACTAAATTTTAATGGTACATGATTTCAGATAATTTCTAGCTGATATACAGTGAACACCGCAAATCGTGTTTTTCCAAAGGTGTCCGTGGAAAAGCTTTGTCACCGGCTTGTTTGTGGAGATTTTCGCGTACAATTTTCACGGAATGTTCTTGAAATGACACTTTACAATGTATAAAAGGTTTCAATAAATTTACTCTATCCATACAGATGAAAAAAATTCGCCAAAAAAGTGTTTTTTTTTTTTCACGCTGAAACCTCTACCCTCCCCTTGAGACAACGCAAAGAATCGATATTTTTAATCTGCCACAGTGGTGTCTTTCTATTGATCACCCATATTTTCTATTTAAGGGGTTACCCCCACTTGCGATTTTGAAAAAATCGATTTTTTTTAATTGCATTTTTTTGAAGTATAAGTATCTGAGAATATATCCTGAAAATTTCAAGTCGATCCGAACAAAATTGACTGAGATATGAGCATTGAAAGAGAAGAATCCGCGTTGAAAGAGCGTCGAAAGAGAAACTTTAAACGCGTTTTTCTCAAAATGGCATTTCTGAAGTCGGTGACCAAGATTACTCGAACACTAATGAACCGATCTTCTTGAAATTTTGCAGGCTTATTTAATACATAAAAATGTAGTCTTTAATCGTTCGATTTTTTTTTTTCGAAAAAAATGGCCGTTTTATAGCCAAAAAACGGCCGTATTTTTCGTTAAAATCGAACCATTAACTTTGACTGTCCGCCATTTTGTGAAAAATGAATATTTTTTAAAATCCTTCGATTAAAGACTAGTTTATACTTATATTTGACTCAATCCATCCGCATTTCTTTTTCAGATAATCCACTTCGCCGCAATGTTGCTCACCGCAAATCGTGTATATAAAAACATTATTTCATTGACGGCCATTTGCCACTAAACAATGTAATATTTTTCAATAAAAAAATTACTGAAAGTTCTTCAAGATGTGTTCTTTAACATGGTATATTGATCGATTAAAAAAGTTTTGTAGTTTTCTTTTAAAAAATGCATGAAAAAGGCCTTTTTTGCGCTACAAGTGGGGGTAACGCCTTAAATCTGACGCTGTCATCATCTGCAGAAAAGAGAAACCTCACTCAAGGACTTTCTCGCTGTGAGAAAAGGGCGATTGTGAAAAAAAAAAATCGTCATCGCGAAAACGAATTGCAAATATTGTTCTCGTCCTTGCGCCACGATACGGAATTTTCCGCAACTCATTAGTCTCGTCTTGTTATACTCCTATGCACTCTGCGAAGCGCAATCAGAGTGTACCAGTTTGCTATCGAGTATGATACAGAAATTGTGCCAGTTTCATGACACAAGCTATGAAGTAAAAAATAAATATGAAAAAAAAACCAACAAATTTCCTCTTGAATGTCAGGGAATTGCATTACGGGGCTTGATCGAGTATGCGAACTCGTGTGTGCGCGAATAAGCGTGTAAAGGATGGAGTGGGCCCCGTGCGTACGTGTTTTATTCCAATGTGATTTTAAAGCGACGTGACGAAGTGACGAGGTGCTTTTAGCAGTTCCGATATACGTGTACGTTGCCCGCTCTAATGGTGTGGCCTTTGTGTGGGTGCTTATAGCCCGCAGCGAATATAACAAAATATACACGTTGATGGGGAGAGGTGGAAGCGCAACAATATATAGGGTAGTTGGTAAATGCAGCACGTGGCACGTGGAAATTAGTAGGTGGGTCAGCAAAGTAAAACCGCATTACGAGAACCGCGCTTGTACCTGTGTGTAACCGATCTACCTTATCGTACCCTCAAATACAGGAATACACGTATTCGTACGTACAAAAACAGACACACGTAGTTTTAACTGCGGAGGGCAAAATATATGTCAGTACGTATGTACGTCTGAACGATATCGCGGGCTCTCGAAAGAAAAGGCCCATGATGGAGCTTGCATCGTTGGAATGCAACGGAATAGTTTTTTTTTCTTTATTTTTCAAAATTCTTCCGACAGATTTGAGCTACAAAAATCGTGCGATCATTTTTTAGGCTACTTGTTTAACGATCTGCAACCCAAGTCTACAAAATATGATTTTTGATAACGATCGAAATAAGAAATTTAAAAAAATGTTGCATTCGGACGATGTAAAGTTGAAGCCCTAAAGGCCGTCCAAGGGAAACTCAAACAAACCCAAAACCAAACGAACTCATATCAAAACAAACCCAAACCTAAAGTAACTTAAACGTAAAAAACTCAAACCCAACCAAATGCAAATCTAAAGTAACTTAAACGTAAAAAAACTCAAACCCAACCAAATCCAAACCCAAACCTAAACTAACCTAACGTTGAATAAACTCAAACCAAATGAAATCCAGACCCAAACAAACCGAAGCCCAAACACCATACCCTAACGAACGCAAATCGAATAAACCCAATCGCGAACAAACCTAGACTCAAAAAACCAAACCCAAAGCCAAACCAAAGCACTAAACAAACCCAAACACACACGCACATGAGTAGTTGTAACTGGAATGCGAAATATACGTCCGTATGTATGTATTCCTGAACGATATCGCGGGCTCTCGAAGGGCCGGGCCGACCACGGACCACCACCTCGAATAATGCAAGTTACGTCATTCTCCCAATTGGCAATCGATATACGAGTAAAGGAGACGGAGTGAGATCGAGTTTTACGTGCACGCTCGCACTTATTATTCCAGCGGAACGCTCCGGAGTCGAGGGCAGCGGGGACGCGGGAGCACACGTTGGAATTTCGTTAAATCAATCGAAACGTAATTAATTCGCTTGGTATCTTCTCCCGGTAGCGCGTGCGCTATACCCTACGCAAACCCGTTCCCCCTCCCTCTCTCGAGGTACGGCATATACCTCGGGATTCCCAAATAAATCGTCGCTCGCTCTCTTAAGTCCCTCACAAACGGGCATACACCCCCGTTCCACGCGTTGATTTATCCGCGGAACACGAGAGATATTCGGCAGAAGAAAGAGAGCCGAACCTACATGGCAATCAATTTTTTTTTATCGTTGGCAATTTGTGCCTGTGACGTTTTTCAATTGAGTTATAATTAATTATAATACGAAAGTAACTGACGTCGCATCGACGAATGGAACGTTTCGCTGTCTGAATTTCGTAAAGCCGATGATATTGGAGATTTTTGGCGGCTCAAAGTTTGGTAAAGTTCCACATTAAGGCAGCAGTCTGCTTTACAGGCTTCAAAAAATCGGTTTGAAGAAGAGGAAGGATTATTGTATGGCCCGGGGATAGCTGATTAACATCTAATTAGTGTAAGTATCCAAAAACTTATATTTTTTTGGACCGAAAACTTTAAAGCCCGTTTTCTCGAGTTTTCATTTTCACAAGTTTTAGAAAACGGTGCCGGCGATAGCAAAAACAATATATGTCCGATCGAAAAAAATCAAAGTGATCTAGCTTCAGTATTAAATTATCTTCTATTTGAACTAAAAAAGTTGGACAAAAGTACTATTTAAATTACTTGTTTTGCAACTTAAAGTGAATTTTTTTTTTTTCAAAAAAGTGATTTTTTTCTTCAAACTTCGAAAAAATTTGGAATTTCATCATTTCTTCGGTATTTTTTTAGTTCATATAGAAAAGGAACTTATAAAAACTAAAAAAAAATTTGGTTCGACTGTTTCAGATGCATCGCACGACCTCCATCACCGGCACCGACTTACAAGTGCAGACTCCAGGCGCCCCAGAAAAATCGTTACAACTTTGAAAAATTTCAATATTTTTTAATAATAAAAATTGTTTTTTAAAGCTTGAATATAATACAGTATCGTCTCAAAATTTCGTTTAGCGCAGTCATTTCCTTCCCTTTAAAAAAAATTGCTGAAAAAACGCTTTTTTCGGCTTCTAAAGCAGACTACTGCCTTAAAGAGTTGGAACCTAAATCTTCCGAAAGTGATTTTGGATAACGATAAAATAGTACAGTCGTGGTGTCGGCGAAAAACCCTGGAATCGGAGAAAATTAGAAGCAGACTAGTTTTTTGACAGGTGATTTTGTAGGTACCGCGGGTGCTAAATCCAAGTTTGCCTAAAAATCGGGGTGTAGGGTTTTTTAGGGGATGAAAGGATATGGGGGTGGATTGATGCCGAACTACAACCCCCACGAGGTCGGCGCCATGAGACAAAATGTGTAGAAAAATCCCGGCCTTAGTTTTGTCCACAACGCCGAAGTCGTGGAAATTCATTTTGGGGGTGAAAAAGGGGGATGATATTTTGAAAAATCAGTTTTAATTAAAAAATTCTTTTAAAAAAACCGTACACTTTTTGTTCAAATGGGAATGTTGGAGCCCTTGAAAAGACGCGCCGATCGAGTATTTGATCATTACTCTCCGATAATATTTTCATCCCCCAAAAATGGGTAAAATACAAAAAAAAATGTTTATTGAATAACTCAAAAACAATCGATTTTTCGAGCAGGGTTCAAATGTACGAAATGTAGAGAATAATTTTCTCTATATTTTCGTTTCTATCGACCACCCTTGAATTTAGATTTTCCAACCCCTCTCGAGGGTTGAAAACTCTAAATGAAATTCTGGGAAAACCGCACGAATTCGCCGCCGCGGAAGAATTTGTAGCTTGAACCCTCAACTACATATTTGGCCAAAATCGTATCTCTTTATTTTCGGTCAATAGTTTTCCCAGAATTTAATTTTGAATTTTCAACCTCTGAGAGGGGTTCGAAAAAGCAAAATTCAAGGGTGGTCCATAGGAACGAATATATAGAGAAAATTGTTCACTACATTTCGTACATCAAACCATCCCAAAAAATCGATTGTTTTTTAGTTATTCAATAAACAATTTTTTTGTTGATACTTCAACAATTCTTTTGGGGGTGAAGATGTTATTGGAGAGGGATGATCATATACTCGATCGACGCGTCTTTTCAAGGGCTACAATGTTCCCATTTGAACAAAAATTGTATACATTTTTCCTAAACAGTTATCGAATGAAAACGGATTTTTCAAAATTTTATCTCACTTTTTCACCTCCAAAATGAACTTCCACGACGTCCGCGCTGTGGACAAAAATAAAACCCGAATTTTTCTGAACATTTTGTCTCCCGGCGCCGACCTCGTGGGGGTTGTAGTTTGGCATTAATCCAGCCCCATCCCCTTACATCCCCCAAGGAAAAATCCTACACCCCGATTTTTAGGCAAACTTGGATTTAGCACCCGCGGCACCTACAATATCACTTGTCAAAAAACTAGCCTTCTTCTAATTTTTTCCGATTCCAATATACAGCACGACTGTACTAAAAATGAGAATAAAAGAAAATGAAAAAAGAATTTTCGATGCTTCTGTCTTTGACAACATGGGCACAGTAAATTCGCTTACAACTTGACGCCATCCGTAAAAAAGAACCAACAGAATAAACACATCAAAATATTTCTAACAATATACAGAACGACCAAATTTCTTTTATTAGTTACTTAATTAAGTTTCTTTGCATATCTTGTAATTCTTTCAAAGTGCGCCGGCTGTAAGTTGATGGAAGTTCGGCGGGTGTGGTCAGAGGCACAAACGCGTGCAGAAATTTGTTGGGTAGTTCTCAGATCCTACCACCTCCCTGATAGAGAAGCCGCGCGTAGGGAGTCCACATTGGAATTCAAGTAGATTCCGTGCTATTTCGATTCACGTCCTTTAAGAATTTTTCATTTTAAATTCTCAACCGAAATGTGTTGGATGTCCAAAAAAAAATATATCATTTCGTGATCCCGGGCACAAATTCGTCGGGGAGTTCCAAGCTGCACCCACATCTCCTACAGGGATTTGTCAGAGACATCGCGGATAGGGAGTTCTCATTGGGATCCAATTGGAATCTGCACTGTTCCACGATTAACGCCATTTGAAAATTCCTACCACGTTCGAATCGAAAATACGTGAAAAGTCACGAGAAAAAACTCGGCGTACTGAAACATGACCTGCACGCCTCGTGTGCGTGTACGTGTGTGCTGATACTATGTCAAAGTGCATTAAAATAAGTAAACCATAATTACGGTGGAATTTCAGTCATGCGATTTAAATAGATTTTTAAGATATTCTTTTTTCAACTATTTGTACTTTTTCAGGATAAGAATCGCTCATTTTGCATATCTAAATATTTTGTTTACAAAAGTCAACATACGGAATGCTTGATGGGGTCCACCAAGAATCGTATCGGATTCTGTTCAATAATGTAGGAATCCTTCAGGATTCGAATTGGATTCGCACATTGGATTCCAATGGGGAATTCTGATTAGAATCCAATATACGAGCGTGACGATTCAGTATCCATAGGGATCAAATCATCGCATTGGATCAATGCGATGTTTGGACCCCATCAGGGAGTAGGGACCAGTATCGGAATCCAATTAGATCCCTGCCACAAGTTCTGCACTTTAAGGTGATGATGAGAAAAAATGACAATAATAGTAACAAGAACAACGATGAAAATATTTTTCAAGCGATTTATACTTTTTTACGATCCACTCATTTTGTATATCTCCATATTTCGGTTAGAAAATTCAACGTACAGTATCATTGATGGGATCCATCAAGAGTCGTATCGGATTCGGTTCAATAATATGACAATCCTTCAGGATTCAAATTGGATTCGTACATTGGATTCCAATGGGGAATTCCGATGAGAATCCGATATACGAGCGTGACGTTTCAGTGTAGGGTTCCAATGCGATGACCCATTGGATCCCTATCAGGGAGTAGGGAAAGGTATGGGAATCTAATTGGATCCCTACCGCAAGTTCAGCACGGCAAGGTGATGACGAGATAAAATAATAATAATGGCAACAAGACTAATAATGATAACAGTACCGATAACGATACCTCTGTATTCTCCATGTAATCCTAACTTGGGGGTTGCTACAGATATGGCAGAGCTTCGTGCTTAAACCCTAATGAAATAGAGTTGGATACAATCGTGGAATGCAAAACCACGGGGTTGGCTGTAATGGTCGATTAAGGGGGATCAAAGTGTTCTAAATAAATGGCATTCGTACAAACGTCTATTGAGTATACGTATGAGTATAACGCTTGAACGTTAAGCCATGACGTACTGGAAAAAAATACCCCAGACGAGCATAATACGTGAGGTGTTATTATCAGCCGGATGTGGGAGTAACGAGTGATATATCGCGACTGTAAAGTACTCACGGCGTTGCATTCGTGACGGTTCGAGCAACGAAGGGCGCCTCAAAGAGGGATGGAGATGAAACATAAACTCGTGACAATTAAGTCCGAAAACTTGATGAGCTTAATTGGAGGCCTAAATCGTTTGGGCAAATTATCGCGAGAGAACGGTTTGGCAGAGGGAATTTCGGGTATTTTCAGCTGAAGATCGCAGAGACCACTCATGTCCATTTTCAATCAGTTCCAGATCAGCATGCCATTCGGTCCAAGGCTGTCAATAATTTCCACTTGCCAACACACGGTTCATTGCACCTGGCGACCGGTAAGCGAATGGAAAATGTGATCATTCACTCCAAAATAGCGTGCAGAACGTACTGGTCGGTTTCGAATTAATTAGGCAGTTATCACGCGGCATAATGATGAGAATTAGTATGAGATCATTGTCGGAGATGACGTATGTGTGGTAGCGAAAGTCCTGAGAGAATATACTCCGGGGATCTCTTGTGATCTCGTTGGCTAGCGGATGTTAATTCCCGTGGTCGCCAATGTGTATGAGCGAACTCTGCTGATGCTTCAGCGTATGCGAATCAACTCGGGAGTATATTGTAAGCTTTGCATTCGAGAGAGACAGAGTCGGAGAAGTAAAATTTCAACGAAACATTTTCATAAGCATTATTCGGTCATAGCTTGACGCTTTTCATCCAAATAGGAGACTGAAGGGGTCTTTTCACCTTAGACGCTAAAAAAATCGATTTTCATGCATTTTTTTGATAGGTTTATATTATAGAATATTGATATAAAAGTTGTTACCTCAATAACTACACCTTCGAAATACACAAAAAAAACATTTATGGCTATAGCGCATATCATACGATTTTTCATATACGCAAAAATAACAAAATGGCGGACATTTTTCGAAAAAAAAACGTTTTTTCACCGTTTTTGGAAAAAAAATAGTAAACATCAAAATTAAAAAAAATCCTTGATATGCGCTATAGCTATAGTTGTAAAGAATATGTGGTTGAAATGTTATAAAGATCGGCTCAGTAGTTTCGAAGATTTTATCAACAAGCCGTCGAAAAACGTTGTTTCGAGAAGAACGCGTTTAAAGTTTGTTTGGGTTATTTAAATACATAACATTTTGTTTTATGTATTTCGAAAGTGTATTTATTAAGTGTAACAACTTTTATATCAATATCTATAATATAAACGTGTCAACAAAATTCGTGCAAATAGCCTTTTTAGCGTCTAAAGTGAGAAGACCCCTTAAGGGGACTAGATATCGAAAAATCTTTAATTTTTTCGTTTTTTTTTGTATTATGTTACTGGAATCACTGACAAACATTTTGGAGCAAAGAAAACTGAAAAATCCCAAAACGTTTGTTGGATGCAGACAAGCGATCGCAAGAATCGACAAAAAAAAGCTAGGGTGGAAAAAATCGAAGTTTCGCGATTGGTGCCACAGAAAAAGCTGAAGTCGACAAGTCCTTCTCCAGCGCCGGCCATTTTTAGCGTACGTAAGTTGCCATTTTTCAGTCGTAGTACCTACTGCGCGCGTTATTCTCGAAACAGCATTTTGTACCAGTTTTGCTGCGATAACTCAAGAGCGATTGAGGATATTGCCTTGATTTTTCTTAAAACGAAGACATAAACTTTCTCGCCAAGATGAACCGAGGTCTATGTAAAACAATCAATTTATTGTTATTGTCATTACAACAAATGTCATCCGTTTTACGATATTTTTCAAATTTTAGCCGCCATTTTTTAAATTTTCATGTTTTTTTTTCAAATGTTGGATTTAGTCTGTGGAGGAACATCCCCTGAAGAGAATGGCGCTTGGGAATTGCCGAAAACTTCAACCGGCCACTCGGAATCGTGGCAATGAGGGAGCAGTGCATGAGACGCGTGGTCTTATTTATCCGCCCATATCTCCCTTAAATATTTATATTTTTTAATCCTCAACCACGGAATTTAATAGCCGAGACTCCAATAAACACGTTGCAAAAAAGAAAATGTATGTATGTTGTTTCGGGTTTTCACAAATGCCATTTGAATTTTATCTCATTTTCGGCCTATTTTCGCTGCCTTAAGGCGGTCCTCTAGTTTCTCGGCTGTTTTTTTACGGCTTTTTCAATAATTTTTTACGGGCAAAGCATCGAAATAATCAATCTCATTGTTTTTGCATAATCTTTATCAACATTTAAATAAGCTTTACAAATTTTTCGAAGTCAAAATATATAATAGAATAAAAGTTATAGTGGCCGACAGGAAGACATCAAGTAAAAGAGGTGCTTGACGGTGACCAAGATTGCGGCTGTTCTGCTTATCTGAAATCAAAAAACCAAACGGCATTTTAATCTTCATATTTAAGACTAGCGATTGAACTAGAGTGAATTCTAAATTACAAAAATTGACTTTTTTATACACTTTTGAAAATTACATTCTATTTTTTACTCATTTTTTCTTAAGTTTTTCGCTCGTGCAAAAAAAACTATCGAAGCAATCATGATAATCCTAGTTCAATCGCTGGCTTATAACATGGTAAAGATGCTGTATACATTTGAATAAGATCGGTGCAGTAGTTTCTGAAATATCGTGGTCACCGTTTCGAAAAATGGTGTTTCGAGAAAAACGCGTTTGAAAGTATACCTGCTCCGTATACCTGCTCCGTTCCAGGGCCGTAACTTGTGAACCACTTCGAATATCGAAAAATCCTTTGGCACACATTTTCTACCCATGTTGTAGATGTGATTTATGAAAAAAAAATCGATTTTTTTCGACCCGAGAAACTAGAGGACCGCCTTAAATTATTGGCATTGTTGCTACGATCGTACGTATACGTGTATACGTTTCCTTTTAGCTTAGGCTTACGGCGCACTGCGCGGCTTTCATTAGGAGAAGCTCGGTCCTAATTATGCGGCTCGTTACCCGCGAACCGTTTACTCCGTTTCTCCCTCGCTTTTGCGAGTACTCTGCACCGGTACATGCAACGTTCGGGCGAATCGTGCCACGTGAGCTCTACGACCGTACGTGACTGACTTTTCGATCGAGCTCAAATATCTCCCTTCTCCAGCGAATATCGACAGGTTCTCGTGTTCGTACGAGAGAAATGCGAATGGAGTCGCACTTATGCACAGCCTGAATGAACCGCGGTCGAATTACGTATGCGATCATCGAAGCGATAAAATTTTAATTAATTTTAAAGATTATTAATCCTTTCGTAAATCAAGGCTTCATTGAGCGTGGAAGTTTTGGAAAAATACACGACGAAAATATCCACTTTGTGAAATTGGCTCGTTTGTGTTGAAATGGATATGTTTAACGGCGATGACTTCCGTTTGCCAAAGTTACCGCTCACACTGGGAGAGAGTCTTGGTCTGGATGAACTTTTTTTCTTTGAGATCCCAATGGAAATATATTCAGCATGTTACGAATCGTGGACAAGTGGCACAGAAAGTGTAAATTAATTTAGACTCCCTACGTCATTTTTGGAACTAAAAAAATTTTAGAGGTGTATAGTTTAGAATATTCATTCAGAAAGGAAATATTTTTAGAACTGAACGGAAGTAATTTTTTGAACTAACATAGTTTTAGAACTAAATAGCTTAGAATTTAAATTTAGAATTGGAATATTTTTAGAACTAATATTCGGAACTCAAACAACTGAATAACCTAGGGTTTTAGTTAGAACTGAAATATGTTTGGAACTAAATAGATAAGAATTTTAATTTGCAACTAAAATATTTTTCGAACTAAATGGAACTCATTTTTTAGAACAAACAGAAATAAGTTTGGGAGCTAAAATATTTTCAGATCAAAATAATTGTTAACTTAAATTTAAAAATAAAATATTCTTAGAACCGAATGAAACTAATTTTCAGAATTAAAATATTTTTGGAACTGAAAAGAACAAATTCTAAGAACTGAAATATTTTTAGAACCAAATACAGCTAATGTTTAGAACAAAAATATTTTTAGAACTAAATGGAACTCATTTTTAGAGCTAAAATATTTTTGGAACCAAATAGAACTAATGTTTAGAACTAGAATATTTTTAGAACTAAATGGGACTAACTTTTCGAACTTGTCTTGTTAGAACCAAATCGAATCAATTTTTAAAACTAAAACATTTTTAAAACTAAATAGATTACAACCTTTATTTAGAATTGAAATATTTTCTAGATCTGACTAAATCACTTTTATGAAGACCGGTAAAAAGCTTTAAATATTGAGTTTCGATTTTCAGAAAAATGTCTTTTCACGCCGTAAGTTTCACAATTTGTGGAGATAAAGTAGGGTTGAAATGATTTACAAAAAAACGTTTGCACCTCAAAATGTTCGATACCCGGATACTCGTTTGCCCATAAAGCGAGCATCATAGTAGGAGTTTTAGACGTGTCTTCGAAAATACAGATGCTAATGTACGATCAGAGTCTCATTCGCTAATTAACGTAATTACGTACGTTCCACTTGGAGTACGTGGGTGAGAGATGCTGCTGTTGATAGGGGTATCAGGCTCGTTTACGAGGGGGCAAATATAGGGCGATATAGCAAAAGGGTGAGAGCTGAAGCTTTACAAATATACATGTATCTAAATGCCGCACTCTTGGGCCACGTAATACTTGACTAATGAAACTAATCCAGCATCCGCTGTCGCGAAAGTCAACGATCATATTAATGATGTTATACATACAGGTATACTCAGGTCGGATGAAAATGTTCATAAGTTTTATGAACTCAATGCTCGAGTGACTATCTATCTTTATCGAACAAAATTAACCCTTTGAACTCGAGAGGTGTCTTTTGCTCACCACTTACTATCCGAGCGAAAAAGGCCTCGAGGGCAAAGGGTTGAGGTATTCTACCTGGTGAAAAAAATTGCGTTTTTTTTGTCATTTTTCTATATTTCGGGGTCTTGAGAACTTCAACATTTGAAAGTGAAATTCGTAAAAAATAGCCGAGCTACGAAGGATTAGCAGTTCCGACCCTATAGAGCGCGTCGGAGCAATTCTTCACTGGACACCTATACACATGATAATCCAGTGGTGAACGATGAGCAGTATTAGACGTCTTCAGGCCCATTTATCAGGACTTGAGGGGGGAGATACCCTCAGGCGAGGAAAAAATTTGCTGATTTTCATGATTTTTTTTAAAAGGAAAGATTTTTTGAGACTTAGGGTATGCTTTTTTGTACTACTTTTGGCTGCTACATGGAATTTTTTTATTAGTCGTGCAGGTATAAAACTAATCGACCGATTCCAATGAAATTTGGTTTTAATCTTTCTAGCCTCATTGTCTAAAACATGACCCTCAATATTCTTGAAAATTGAAAAAAAACCTTCCTTATTGCAAAATGTAACCATATTTTTTTCGAAAAATTCAATCTTTTTGTTTCAAAGCGTACGATTTCATCGATTTTCAACATTTCTCACTTTTGCTTGGTTCATATTCTGCGTATGGGTGTTAATGGAAGAAAGGTCTTCGTTAGTTTTTTTTCAAATAATTCCCGCCGACGCTACGTGTCACGCCGTCTGAAAACATCCGCCGCAACCCGTGTAGAAGACTATGCCATAGTTCCACCATTTTTCAAGATGAATAAAAAAAATACCATGTAACGGCCAAACGTAGTGAAAAATTATACCCCAAATCTGAAAAATGGCGACGAAATCTGTCCTTGGAAAAAAAATCATGAAAATCAGCAACTTTTTTCTCGCCTAAAGGTACGTCCCCTTTAACATCCGGAAATTTATCGGAGCGATGCCTGGGATCTTTCATCCAAACTAATAATGAAAGTATAAATTCAGTCATCCGGTCGTTTGTTTGGGTTTGTTTGGGAATATTTTATTTTATAGGCAAGGAAACAGACTTTTTTCATAACTACGCCATTTTGTTAGATTTTTATATTTTTCGAAAATCCTACGTCATTGTACAGGAAATACCTTCCAGTTTAACGACATTTTTTTTGGCGCATCTGAAGACAGCGCATAAGTTGCTTGAATCTCAATATTTTTCTATGAAAAAATTATGTACTATAGGTCAAATATACCAAAATATCTTCTTAATTTTCCGAAACATTTAATTGAGTACTTTTCTTCCAAAAAAATCCCGAAAAGAACCCAAATTTTCAGCGTTTACACTGGTGTAGCCCCTTAAACGCGTTTCTCCCAAAACAACATTTTTCAAATCGGGCGTATATTTTTCTCAGAAACTACTGGGCCTATCGACTTGCAATTTTCCACACATGTTAAGTACATATTGCACTATCGTTCGGCTCATCATCTTTTTGATTTCTCTATAATTACTATTTTTCTGGACCGCGAGAAGTGCAAATTTTATTGTAAAAATCAGAGTACCCTTTTTCAAACACCGGCATTTCGTAAATTTTTCCTGAAATTGTTCATTAGAGGGCCGAACGATAACTACATTCGTGAAGAATCGAATTAAAAAAAATCGTTTGTTTCAGATGAGAAATGCGGCCGCAATCACAACGCCCGACGATGAAACATTTTCACGACATGACCTGCACAACACCAAATATCATGTACAATTTCGAATAAGACGCCTGGAATTTTTTTTAAATGTTATTTTAAACATGTATCAATATAACTGTAAATACTAACACTATAGGTTTAACCATTTCGCCCAAAAAATTATCGTGAAAATGGGTGTTACTAGAATCCGGCCTTAAACAATTCATTTTTTTAAATCCTCTTGGAGATATTATATATGTCCACGTGCAATGAAAATGTTTTCTCCCATAGTTCTCACCTCGGGTGGAAGATTTTTAGATTATAACATGATTTATGCAGATTACGATGTACATGTTGAAGCAGCCAACAGATCCAGGGTTGAAGAGTATCTGAACGCATGGAGGAATCAGAACTCGGATGTCCGCATTTCCCATCTAGCGAGCCGCCCTATTCTCGCCCTGGCTCAAATTTCCATATTTATATCCCTCGCGCTCACCGCCGTGCTGGATTAGCCTTGTGCCGTGGGACCGTATACGGTAACCATGTGTCGGCAGCCCATGCAGTCATTGACACAGCCACCGAAGTTCAGTTCTCTATTGTATCTATAGATTTTTATTTGATTTTACTATTTTTTCGTTTCCTGAGGTTCAACGTGTACCCTCGAGGGTTTTTACGTATTACCCTTCCCAGTGGATCCCTGTTCGTTAACTTCCTACCCGCGCTTGGCCGATCCAACCTAACTTCCTTTGCGCCCATGACGTCTTAAGGCGTCGTAGGCAGTTGCAAGGCCAAAAAAGTCGTTTTTCACGATTTTTTTTCTGGAAAAGTATTTTATTTGGGCAAAACGAAAAGTATCAGGCAGTGTAGTGGCATTTTTTAGCTTTAGATTGGCATTTTTTGTTTTCAAAAATTTTCATTGAGATTGCTCCTGTAGGAAGTCTCCTGGAGGTCCCCGAAAAAAAGTGTCCGGCGGTGAGCAAAGTATCTCCGGTTTGGATTATCTAAAATGAAAAAACCAAAAAGATTCTTTTAGGGGATAGATGAATCCAGGTATTGATCGAAGGAATAGTCGAAATTTTAATTTTTGACAAAATGGTGGCTCCGGAAAGAAACAATTTTGATTTTCGACCAAATTTTTTCCGTTAAATCGTTGAAAAAAATAGAAATAATTATCGGGAATCTTATTCCTTCGATCAATACCTGAAGAATATATCCGACAAGATTGTGTTAAAATGACAGACCGATCGGTTGAGCCGTTTTTGAGAAATCGTGAGTTTCGGGAGTTTCTGAAATTTCACTCAAACATGCATCTTGATATGAACAAGGTCTGGTTAAAATTTGAACAAAATCTATAGAAATCAAGAGCACGCGCTCGTTCTACCAGGAGTTACATCTATATGGCTCACCGAAAAATAAGACTTGTTAGGGCATTTTTTTAGAATACTAACAAAGCAATCAGGTTCCGAGGGTTTATTCTACACGTGTTGGAGTAAAAAAAATTGCGGCTCAGTTGTAGTACTAAGAGCGTTTTGAGGCGCTCTGCGGGAGGATGCAGAACTTTGATTAGTACGCACAAGGAGAAAAATAAATAAAAAAATTCGTTATCTACATGAGTTTTGCTAAAGAAGTACACGCGACTATTGAACAATATGTTGTTTTTTTTCGAAAAAATGGCATCATTTCGAGTACGTCTTTTATCGCTAAAAAATCGACTGCAATTTGTCCATAAAGACGAGAATGGTTGATGAATCGTAAAAATCGTGTGTACTGCAAGAGAATCTATCTCAGAAAAACGCGTTTAAAGTTTCAAGAATAATTTGGGAGCGATCGTCCACACGATGGAATCGAAGCTCTCATTTGAATTCTGCGTTTATCCACGGAGGCATTTTGATAGTAGGTTTTAAGCAGTTAAGGGGCACCACTAGTGTGACTGCCCAAAAAGGTGATTTTCCCGAATTCATTGAAAGAAAAGTATTGCATCGAATGTTTTTAAATTTCGATGATATATTTGTGTATAAATTATGTACATACAGTAATTTTTTGTATGAAAATATTCAACTTTCAGCGACTTATGCGCGGCCTCCCTAGTCTCTGAAAAACTTCTCCACTGCTGCAGTGATTGCGGCATTCAGAGTGCCCGAAATAACAAAATAGAACAAGTCCGTTAAACTAGAAGGTATTATCCGTACAATGACGCAGGATTGTGAAAAAATTAAAATCCAATAAAATGACAGTCTTTTGAAAATGAACGATCCAAAGTACGCTTAAAAATTCGATGCTTTTTGCATGGCAAATTGAAGTTTTTTATCCAATCGAAAAACTGGAGAGTCTTTGTGTGAAGAAGCAAGTACTAAATATGCTAAAACAAGATTCAAGTCGATCGGATGATTTGCATTCGAGTTAGAACTGCAGCAAATTTCGAAAATGTCGTTTTGGGAAAAAACGCGTTGAAAGACAAAAATATTGCTTTCATTGTTATAAATCGATAAAAGTATAATGTCAAGTATAGTAGTAAGGTATACTTGAAAGTGTAAACTATTGAAAAAGAAGAAAAAAATCGATTTTTTGGTAGTGTCACATTAGTGGTATCACATTAGTGGTATCACATTAGTGGTGTCACATTAGTGGTATCACATTAGTGGTATCACATTAGTGGTGTCACATTAGTGATATCACATTAGTGGTATCACATTAGTGGTATCACATTAGTGGTGTCACATTAGTGGTTGAGTCGTATTTTTTTCGTAAAACGACTTGACTAAACGACTTCAAATTGCTCTAAAGATTGAAAAAAATAGCCTATAATTTCTTTTCTATATCATTCTTGTGACGTTGTGATGGATAATTCCTTTTGTCTATCATTCTTGTGGTATTTATTTGTACATCACTTAAACCAATGAAAAAAAATATAAGCAATTTTCTTCTACTCAGTTGTAACGCTCCGGCTTTTTCATTGGGTAGCGTGAATTAAATGGAATTGTCATCAGGCCACCTGTTTCCTTACTATATTCTCCCCCTAGACACTGGCCAACCACTGTGCTACCATATCGATAGAACAAGCCGCGAAGTTCTCGGCGGTGCGGTGGAATTGAAAACAGGGATGGCAGATTGAATCGAGGCAGGGAAAAACGGCCGTTGTTCGTACAGTACGCCTCTGTATACAAGTACACCCACACATATGTGTATATAAGGGGGTGTGTGTGTTAGTAATCGTGACTTTCCCGCGAATTCTCTCAAATTGAGCGGTGCAAATTGCATGGATTGTGATGCTAAGCGCTCGGCTTTCACTACCCTCATACATCGCAAGTCTGCATAACATGACAAAGAGAAGGTTAAAATGGATGAGGCTAAAGAACGAGGCCAAAATGACCGGCTCCTTACAATGCGGAATATGGACTCGAGATTTATTTCTGGCGAACCAGAACTTGGAATTCGCAATGCAAATTGCGAATTGATTAAAAATGTAGGAAAATTCAGCGCTGTGCGTATTGACATTTGAGTTTAAAAAATTATATTGAGAGACATAACATTTTTTTTAATTAAAGGGGGACAAGTTAAACGTCACGGGCCAGAAATGGTCCTTTTCCGTTTTTTTTGTCTACTAGATTATTTATTTGAGATTTGGAGAAAAGGTATATTGTTAAGAGCAAACTTATTACGTGTAAATTTTAAAAGAAAAATAAAAAATTAACAACGTTGTTGAGGTATGGCAGAGCCTCTGTGTAAACAATGTGGTCCAACGGCTGGATCGATAACTTAAAAGTGGTTGGTCTGAGAAATCAAAATAAAAAAGTTTTATAATCGATATAAATGTAGTTCTCGTTATTCGTAGCTGTTTTTTCGAAAAAAAATCTTACAAGGTGGCGAGTGTTAAAAACATTTTTGGCAACATTTTAACTTATATTCGGGGGCTTCGAAAATATTAAATGAAAAAAGAACGGCTACGTACAACGATAGCTACTGCAATGACGGGAATTTTGTTTTTTTTTTTTAAATTAATAATCGATAAATTATAGCTCGACTTATGATTTCGGCCAGGTGGAGAAAAGTCGTTTCGAGAAAAACGTGATTGAAAGTTTCACTATACGTAAATCGTTGTGCTACCTGCTATCACTAAATTGCCTCTTGGTCAATTTTTACTATTTTAAATTGAACATTTTTCACATATTCTTGAATATGAATACTTTGAGAAAATGCAAACAATCGATTTTTTTAAGCGTTACAGTGGTTCACAGTGGTTCACTTAAAAGTGAACACTCTCTCGTTTGAAATAAGATTTTAATTGCCGATGCTCCAGCCCCGAAAGAACGTAGTACAAGATTGTATCCTTCGATTTTGAAATGAAGTAAGATAGAGAGGAAGAAAATCTATTTAATTGGTCATATAACAAGACATAGGGGAAGGGGGCCCAAAGCGCGCACCCGGCCTAAAGCGGGCATCCTCCATAAGACTAACGTTTTATAATTTACTGCGCCCAACCTGCCGAAGTCGTGAAGCTCAAATGCGACCAACCGCGCGGCTCGTGTGGCAAAAACACAAAATACCACGGGTTTTGAAAAAAAAGTAAAAGCAAAGTATGTACATAGTGTTTTGTCTATTTGTGAGTAAAATAGATCAATACTAAAATGTGATTATTGTTTTATGCCTATTTCACTTTGTTTTATGCATATTTGCTTAAATGTATTCCAATCATTTGTTGATCAGGGTTGATGAAAACGTCAAGTGGCGCAAAAGGGCAAAGCGGGCAGGGCAAAGCGGGCAAAGCAAAGCGGGCAGGGCAAAACGAGCACGTGCCCGATATGCCCAGTATAAACGATGACTATGTGAAATGAATTTGATACTTTATTTAAGTAATTTCCCTATTTATTTATCTTTATTGAAGGAAATCGAGCACGTGCCCGCTATGCTCTATGTAAGAACTGACCAAAACACTATTATTTATTGCTATTGTGTTTTTTTTACATGTTTGAAAGTGGTATTGTTAGCTTTTTATAACGATATCCACTATTATTTTCTGATGGTAAATAAATATAAAAGAAATATACAACAAGCTTCTTGAGATGAGGCCTAAAGAAGGATTTGAAAACTAAGAAAAAGCCAAAAGGTCAAAAAAGAAACGAACTACAAACAAGGAAAATTACGTGTGCATTATATGCAACGAACAATATATAGATCCTCCCACCGAAGACTGGATTCAATGCAATGACTGTCAAATATGGGCTCATGATGCATGCACTGCTTACCCTGGTGTTGGATCATTTTACTGTCATAATGGCCTAAAAAATAAACTTTATTGACTATTAAGAAGACACGTTAAATGTTTGTCCATTTATGACAATAATTATGATTTGTCTGCAATAAAATGTGTGGGTACATTCATAGTTTTTTCCCTCTAGGATCCCTATTTTCTTCTTATTTATGCCTAATCTCAGGAAAAAAATACAGGATGCTCGCTTAACCCTCTACGTGCCCGCTTTGCCCAGTAGCCGTGCCCGCTTTAGATTACCCCCCCTGGGCAAAGCGGACATCGCTTAAAGTTTTTAAATTCGTTTCATTATTTGTATTTTTATGATTTACTGGAAATGTGTGAATTTAATATTAAACTACGATGAATTTAGCACCCGATAGCAAAAAAATTGTTTAAATATGAAATTTTACAACTGCTTTTTTTTAATTTCTAAGGGCCCTCCCCTATTTATGCGAAAATCTCAAGAGCCGTTCTCCTTTGGGCTTTCCATTTGGAATTGAATGTAACGATGTAACGACGCAACCCCGTGTCAGATACATGCATTATGCAAGTGCAGATTGTATATAAGAAGGTTCTTCAACCCGATGCTGTGTCTCTGCCAGTTTCCTTCGTCTCGTCTCCCACCTTGCACTTTGCTGCTCCGTGAGATCATTAGAAAACTCGTTCCGCAATCTTTTTTCTCTTCGACATCACGTATAGCTATATAGCTACACGTGCTTCATCGTTTCTAAGTGTAAAAAGTTTGTCGGTTTATCGGAAAAACTTGACTTGTCCGCTTCAACGTACCAGGGATAAGTCCTGGCTCGAACCGTGTGTACACGTCGCATTTTATTAAAACTTTGAATTTCGCCTAATTGTAGAATATTTTCTGTTTTTGGCGAGGATCAATCGAAACTCACTGGCTTTGTAACGTACTCGATTTGGATGAAGTTTGTTGGTGATAAATGATGTTTTTTTGGTACATTTTCATAAAAATTGCGGTTTTGGGGGAAGTAAATGAGGAATTCGCATCAAGGGGGTTAAAATCCATTGACATAGACTTAGAAAAAAAGTATCGAAAATTCAATTTTTTTGCCATCTTGGCAAAAAATAAGTGGCTTTTCTAAATCGTCGGTGATTTGTTTTCGGTTTGGATTTGGAACTCTGCTTTAGGCGCGTTTTCTTCGTAATCGTCTTCTCTTCAAAATGCCGTTTGATTCACGAAGTTCTGATGATTTTTGGCAGCATTTCGAAGACGGACTATCGATTTTCGCAAATTTTTCCATACAACCGTTGCCTCATTTTGGGCCACTTTTCAAGTGGACTTTGCGGGAAAACTAATTGAGATATCGGGATGAATCCAACGGCATTCTCCAATTCTATCAAATTCCTTTCCGGATCCCCGGCATGAAATTTATGTGACTCAAATAGGATCGACACTACGGCTGTTTGAAATTTCGCGATTTTGGCGATTCCCGAAAAGTCACCGAATGGGTCGAATTACTTTTTCCGACTTTGAAACCATTTCAAGGGCCCTTGTAATGGGAAATTTTCCGTCAATTCCGAATATCATCGAGTTTTTGTCGAAAGCTCAAAATTACGCCGGCTGAACGCAAAAAATGTATTTTTACACACTTTTGATGACTTTTAAAATAAAAATGGAGGGTTTCGAAAATGATCGTCGGATCAGACGAGATTCTTAAGGGGTCTCACTTTAGACGCTAAAAAGGCTATTTTAATCAATTTTTTCAATAGGTTTATATTATAGATATCGATATAAAATTAGTATTAAATTACACTTTAGTAATAAATTAAAGTGTATTTATTAGATTGTTACACTTAATACACTTAATACACTTTATATTATAGATATCGATATAAAATTAGTGTTAATTTACACTTAAGTAGTAAATTAAAGTGTATTTATTGAGTTATTATGCTTAATAAATACACTTCCAAAATACATTAAAAAATTATTCATTTATTTAAGTCACTATTTATGGACAAAAATGGTAGTTAAAAAAATGTCCCAAAAAATTATAGGTCTGCGCTGTTGATGAAATCTCGGAGATGGATCACCCGAAACAAACAAATCAAACGGTTTTATATTTAGTTTGTTAAGGGGGGATTGTCTTTTTTTTCGCAAAATTTACCGCTTTTTGGGAATTTTTTTGTGAAGAAAGTATACAACGGAAAACTTGTGAAACTTGGCATATAGTTTTATTGATCTGTTTACTACATACAAAAAATTTTTTAAACAATTTCATCAAAAAATCCGCCTCCCACCCCCCTCGACGCGCGATGGTCCTTTTTTGATGGTGTGCACGATTTCTCAAAAACTATTTAACCGATTGCCTTCAAATTTGGACAGAATGCTCAGCTGACATCCTTTTATCGTTTGATGCAGCAAAAAAGCAATACGTTTAATAGTTTTTTATTTATAACAAAAAATCGATCAATTTTTTTCGAAAAATCGATACTTCAAGTTCAAAACGTCACCAAATCGTCAATTTTTTTTCCCTTCATCGAACGATAGCTATATGTGTCTAAAGTAAAATGCTTTTTGGGTTTTTGTTGCAGGATGAACGTGAAGGCTGTAATCGTGCACACCATCAAAAAAGGGCCATCGCGCGTCGAGGGGGGTGGGAGGCGGATTTTTTGATGAAATTGTTTGAAAATTTTTTTGTATGTAGTAAACAGATCAATAAAACTATATGCCAAGTTTCACAAGTTTTCCGTTGTATACTTTCTTCACAAAAAAATTCCCAAAAAGCGGTAAATTTTGCGAAAAAAAAGACAATCCCCCCTTAATGGCTATATCACATATCATACAATTTTTGATATATGCAAAAATTACAGAACGGCGGACAATTTTCGAAAAAAACCGTATTTTTTCACCGTTTTTGGCATAAAGAAGATCAATCAATCTAAAGAAAATATCAAAATTTGAAAAAAAATCGTTGATACGCGCTATAGCTATAGTTGTAAAGTATATGTGGTTCACATTTCATGAGGATTGGTTCAGTAGTTTCAAATATCTTATCAAAAAGCCGTCGAAAAACGTTGTTTCGAGGAAAACGCGTTTAAAATTTGTTTGGGTTACATAAATACATACAAACTTTTTTAAATGTATTTCGAAAGTTTATTCATTAAGTGTGGCAACTTTTATATCAATATCTATAATATAAACCTATCAAAAAAATTCAACAAAATAGCCTTTTTTAACGTCTAAAGTGATTAGACCCCTTAAGATCGAGTCCGATCGTTCCACTCCATTGTCATCCGTATCTTATTTATTCACGAAATATTGTACAGTCGCATGAAACGAAAAATAAATTGTATTATTAGGTTGGCACATAAGTAATGAGCGATTCGTCTGGAACTTCAAGAGCTCATTACTTATGTGCCACCCTGATATATTTGATACATTATTACATTATATTAAATTAATTGGAAATCATATTATTCAATTATGTATAATTTATTTACATTAATTCTTAAATTATATTTTATAAATTTATTAGACACTTATCGTGAAATCTTTCATTAATCGAAAGGCACTGACTGCTTATCAGAATTTATTTTTCGCGATTTTCATCTATCCCTATCTACTGTGGAATCTACTTATACGAAAAAAAAAACAAAACAAAAAATCCGTCGCCACAAACATATCTGTACTTCTTGATGTGATTTATGGCTCCACCGATTCACAAGCGTGTTGCGAAACCATACGATAAAGTGTACATTCGTGCTACTGCGTTATTAAAATATACTTGTGGTTAGTTATACAGACACGCGGGCAAGCACATCCACATATATAGGTGTATATATATATAACGTACACAAATCTCCTGTGCATAATTCCTCGGTTGGTAATGACCGTCAGGTGCGTATATTCGTAAGCTCGAGGTACATAGGCTTTGCACCAAGAGAAACCGTGACTCGTTATTAACCCAAGCACCAAAGAGCTTCGGCGAGACCGTATAATCGGTGCCTAGTGGGTATTCGGTTAATTTAACCAAAAACAAGAATTTATTATCCGCGGGCCAACGAGTATTTACCTTCAGTAATAGATACACACAAGCGGCTTCATCGAACATTTTTTCCTCCAAGCTCCTCTCCGACTTCCGGCCAGCTGCAATAATGTTTCTCGAAGATTGAAAATAACGAAGATGTATTGATCTCTGAAGTACGCGGCATATTACTTTGTTTTTTTTTTTCAAGAATAGGTAACGTAATGAGCTAGTTTGAAAAAGCCTCGGAGCTTCGACAAATTTTACTATTTTTTTCGCATACCAACACTTTGGTACAAATTATCGAGAAATGCGGCAAAAAAATTAAGTCGATGATTTTTTTTAATCAGATGGAACAAGGAACATTTTATGTACAGACGAAAAAGTTTCTTGCAAAAGGTCGGCTGTGGGTTCGAACTCGGGAAATAAAATAATAATAATGATACGTGGAATGGAGAAATGAAGAAAATAATTTTGAAGAGATATCCGAACGATTATGCTGCAGAGCAACTTTTTGACGAGGGTGCCCTGCAGCATAATTGGAATGGGATGGAAATGAATATATCTGAATTCCTTCAATTTATTTTGCCATAGTTCGCCTCCAAAAATACCGCAATATTTTTTTTATGATCCGTATTCAGTAATCTACTATACAAATCAACGAAAAAGATTTTGTTTAATAATAAAAATAAAGAAATTAAAATGAGAAAAGAACTTTTGTTGCGTTCCAACGATGCAAACTCCAACAGTGTGCTTCTCTGAATCTGTAGTATTAATGTTGGATGATAAAGCAGGAATGGAGAAATGAAGAAAATAATTTTGAAGATATATTCGGATCATTATGCTGCGGGCATTTTTTTGATGGGGCTGGAGTTTGCATCATTGAAATGCAATGGAAATTAATATTTCTGAATTCCTTTAAATTATTATTGCATATTTCCCCTTAAGAAATACCGCATTATTTTTTTAAGATTCTTATTTAGCGATCTAGTATATATATTAGGGTGATTCGTTTCAGGGCAACTTTTTTTTTGACCCATCGGGCCGAAAACCTTTAGTTGGTATCCAAAAACGAACTTTCGTGAAAGGGGGGTTTTGTCAAAAAATATTCAGAGGTCGCGAATCAAAATTGAAGGTTTCCCATTTGATTAACATTGAAAAAAATGTTTTTCTCATTATTAGTGTTACCATTCCGCGAATTTTGATATCGCGATATTTTCCAAGTGGGTTCTCATAGGAAATATGATACTCCACAATAAAGTTCATTGAGCCATGGCCGTAAATTCAACCGTTTCAGCGGCATCATTATTTCAAGTGAATATTGTGCAAAATATCTATTCAAACGTCTGTAACGCCTAAGCTATTAGATATATTCAAAAAAATTCAGATGAGAACTTTGTAGAGAAAGTAATTTTCTACAAAAAAGTCTTATAAGCCGAGCCCGAAAATTCAACTCTTTCTCAGCTATAGGTGGATAAAGTAAAATAAATAGATATTTTTTTAAACTAAAAAAATCTATTTATTTTACTTCACCCACCTATAGCTGAGAAAGAGTTGAATTTACGGGCTCAGCTTATAAGACTTTTTTGTAGCAAATTACTTTCTCTACATAGTTCTCATTTGAATTTTTTTCGATATATCTAATAGCTTAGGCGTTACAGCTGTTTGAATAGATATTTTCATACAATATTCACTTGAAATAATGATACCGCTGAAACGGTTGAATTTACGGACTCGGCTCAATGAACTTTATTGTAAAGTATCATATTTCCTATGAGAACCCACTTGGAAAATATCGCGATATCAAAATTCGCGGAATGATAACACTAATAATGTGAAAAACATTTTTTTTCAATGCTAATCAGATGGGAAACCTTCAATTTTGATTCGCGACCTCTAAATATTTTTTGACAACACCCCCCTTTCACGAAACTTCGTTTTTGGGTACCGACTAAAGATTTTCGGGCACGATGGGTCAGAAAAAAAAAGTTACCCTGAAACGTATCACCCTAATATATATCTACGAAAAAGATTTTGTTTAAAAATAAAAGTACGGAAATTAAAATGAGAAAAGAACTTTTGTTGCGTTTCAACGATGCAAACTTCAACAGTGGACTTCTCGGAATCTGTAGGATTAATTTTCGTCCGTTTGCAGGTACTCGGTAACTGGTATGAAAATATTGCGAAAGGGATTTTAAAATAAACGATCAGTGTATTTAACAGCAGAGAGGATATATTTTTCCCGTCTGTAGCCTCGGAACTGACCTAGGAGGGCTTTGGGAATTCGCAACCCCTGTAATAGCTTCGTCTCTGGCAACCCCGATTACTCTCGCTTTCACTTTCTCTTCCTCTCTCGTATCCAGTGCACTTTTTCCTTACCACTCCGGTCCTCTTTCCGTCGGTGCTAAAAGCGAAATTCCCTGGGCAGTAAGCACCACGTGAAATCTATAACACCCTATGTGCCCTTGTGTACCTCATTTCGTCATCCGTGCCACAATGTACATTCGACTCGTTGCCTGTACAATGTTATATCCCAGCTTCACTCTCAGCATTCACTCTCCACTTCGTAGGATTTCCAAGAAACCATTTTCAGCGGACAATAACTTTTGTCGACTTATATAATAATTATTAACATTTTTACTCTATATTTTTTGTTATTTTCAGAAATTTCTCTGATATATTTTATTTCAACCCTCTTTTCCTAGAATACCTTTTTTTTTAATACTTTCGCGTAATTATCCCTCGCCTCGGGCATTGGCAAGAGCTTAGAGCTTGTTGCAAAGCTTTTCCAAGCTTTAGTTATTTTTATCTCATTTACTAATTTGAATATGTAGACTGAAAAAAATTCACCGTATATCTCGTGATTCGAGTTTTTTTTAAATTTCCTCTTCTCCAACCCCCCTCGTTGCCTGCTGGTGCGGTACGCATATATCATCGTCCTTTACCCTTCCGCGATCGGCCCGGTTTTTCTTCATTCGAGCCTTTTTCACGCTGAAGGGAGATTACGGGAAAGATAACGAGTATTGATCGCAAATGAAAGAAAATAACTGAACGAGTCAGTCAATACGTGATATTCAGCGAAGGTACTTTAGTACAAGAGAGGATAAACAATCGGTAATTGATCGGTAAAAATCGATAATCGATCAAATATTCTAATCGGTAAAAATCGATAATTGATCAAAACGGACAATCGTCAAAAGTCGATAATTGACAAAAACTTATAATCCGTAAAAACCGATTATCGATAAAAACTGATCATCCGTAAAAATTGACAATTGGTAAAAATTGAAATGGGTAAAAATCTATGATCGATAAAAACCGATAATTGATTGAAATTGATAATCGGTGAAAATCGCTTATCGGTAAAAATCGATAATTGGTAAAAATAAATAGATAATCGGTAAAAGTCGATAACTGGTCAGAATAAATACATGATCGGTAAAAATCGAGAATTGGTCAAAATAAATAGATAATCGGTAAAAATTCACTATCGCTCAAAATCGATAATCAGTCAGAATCGACAATCAGCAACGATAAAAAAAATCATAAAGTTGCGACGTCTTATCGTTATTTCAACGCGATCCGGGAGATCGTGGGGTTTCGTTCCATTTATCTAATTAAATTTCGTCGACTATTTCGATACATCCGTTCGTTCGCAGCTTTTCGCCTGATGTTCTCGGAAATGTATTGTATTACTGAAGCTCGAGAAAATCAAAGCTCTCTGCAGGATATGAATAAAACACGACTCAGATTAGTGAGTTCACGAATTTGTGCAGAGTGAAGCATTTTGCACGTATGGATTCGACATTTGCATACAACAAATTCTATAGTAATACGTGAATATCGTTCATACCGACATAACGTATTCACGGTTTAATTGGAATACCGGATAAAGGAGATCAGTGCACATGAGAAGCCAGATGCTTCTGCGTGGGGTGAATGTTTTTTTTAATTGTCGGCCGTTGTCGTCCGGAGTAATTAAGGCGTTACCCCCACTTGTAGCGTAAATAAGGCCTTTTCCATGATTTTTTAAAATGAAAACTACAAAACTTTTTTAATCGATCAATATACCATCTTAAAGAACACATCTTGAAGAACTTCCAGTAATTTTTTTATTGAAAAATATTACATTGTTTAGTGACAAATGGCCGTCAATAAAATAATGTTTTTATATACACGGTTTGCGGTGACCAACATTGCGGCGAAGTGGATCATCTGAAGAAAAAAATGCGGATGGATTTAGTCAAATATAAGTATAAACTAGTCTTTAATCGAAGGATTTTAAAAAATATTCATTTTTCACAAAATGGCGGACAGTCAAAGTTAATGGTTCGATTTTAACGAAAAAAAATCGAACGATGAAAGACTACATTTTTATGTATTAAATAAGTCTGCAAAATTTCAAGAAGATCGGTTCATTAGTGTTCGAGTAATCTTGGTCACCGACTTCAGAAATGCCATTTTGAGAAAAACGCGTTTAAAGTTTCTCTTTCAACGCGGATTCTTCTCTTTCAACGCTCATATCTCAGTCAATTTTGTTCGGATCGACTTGAAATTTTCAGGACATATTCTCAGATACTTATACTTCGAAAAAATGCAATAAAAAAATAATCGATTTTTTCAAAATCGCAAGTGGGGGTAACCCCTTAACTTGGACAACTCGTTGGTTCTTTCAAGGATCTTTTTGAAAAGTGTTAACAAGACAATGGAATTTCTATTGAGAAATAAAAGGTTTGATAGGCCAAGCAACGGACACTTCCGGCATTCTTGATCGCAGCGAATAATCCGCGTACACTCAGGACAAGCGTATAAATACAAGGCCATATACGTAATATGACATATACCTCTCCGCGAGTATTTCGCGATTCTCTTTCTCGCGGTTTCTTAGTTCCGCAAAAGCATTACGCAGTTACGTTTCATCCGTCTGAATTCCTTGAAAAAAGAAAACGATGTACCATCAAAATAATTTTTAAGTATTCAACAGTAATTTTTTTCCAACTGGGTCTGAATAATATCACAGGTTAATTAGCGAATTGCAATAGATGCTTGGACATTCGAAAAAATGTTTTATTGCCGGGTTAGTCGCTTCCTACGCAAGGCTCAACAAAACCTTTGTCATAAGACAAAGTTTTCTTCTTTTGGTACGATAATAAAGCATCTTATTTTTGTTATAATATTAATATTGTATATTCAATATAGTGTTACATTTAATATTATATTAATTATAATAATGTATAATATTATATATATTTTTGACAATATTAGTATTATCATTCATACGCGAGGGTTATATGTTAATTATACAAAGCTTCGTTTTGTATTCTAAGACTATTAATAACAATTATATAATAATATAATAGATATTTAATATAATACTAATTGTATTGGCATATAATATTATATTATTATATTAATATAATAATATCGATATTCTATAGTAGTAGTATTTTATTCCTTGTATACCCTCCTTAAGGCTGTTTACATAATTACCCCTCCCTTCTCATTTGCAGCAATTATTATTAATATTCAATATTTAATATGATCTATATTATTGATATTCTGTACTTGTGATATTAATATTATGATCCTTACGCGAGGCTTACATATTCATATTCCGAAGCTTCGTTTTTCACAATCGTTCCATTATTCTCTCATGATTGCTCCCATATTACAGTCGAGTTGGATCCTTTTCGTCTGCGAATTTTTCGTGCACGTATAAACAGTCGTTTTGATTATTACAACAATGCATCCTATCCCGTGTATGATGAACACTCCGAATGGGCAGGCATTATATACTAACGCGTATAACGAGCATTGTTCGAAGGAAATTGATTTTCTTTTTTATAGACTGGCAACCCACTGTGCGACATGTCCAATCCGGCGAAGGAATATTTAGCAGCCGATGGAAAAGCGCCGCGACCAGCAAGGGCTTATTTATAGGATTTGGCTGTAAAAATAACGGCCTGATTTTACAATGATGTATTCGTGTAAGTGAAACAAACATTCCACGCTGTCTGCGTTACTCTGCAATTATTGAAACGGTCTTGCGGCTTTTTTTGGAACGTTTAAAAATAAAAGAGTATCGTGAAAAAGTTGCTTCAAATGACTGCACATTCGAACGCTGGTTATTCCTCTTCGCGCGTTTAAATATCGACATTGCAAAGAGAATTAAAGTACTTTTTTCGCGATTAAAATTGGAGTATATTGAGCGAAAACAGAGAGATATAGGATTATTGTCGAAACACAGGAGGGAATGGGGAAATGAGAAGAGCCGATCTCGTTTCGTACTTGCGGGATGATCATCAATAAACCGCGTCGGTGGGGTTTTGTTATTTTCTCTCTTTTGATGAATATATTCGTCACAGAGGCAGGAAAGGCTCTACTGACCACACGACAAAAACACACGCCAAAACTCTATTTCGAAACCAATTCTGAACAAACTGGTTCAGTGACGTCCTCGTATCGAGGGATGGGAAACAAATTTAAGGTTTTTAATAGCCCCATAGCGGTCATACGTAAACCTGAGCAAGACCGAGCGATGCACGAAATATTATTCAAGTTCCAGCCTTTCGCACGACTTGCTACAGGATTCAGCTAAATGGATCATTTTTTCCCGAGTCTCGTGTCACTTTGTGCCACATGGTTAAAAAGTTCTGCAAATTTCGTTAGCCCAAAGTTTACGAACTTCAAAGATATAGAATATTTCTGATAGGTAGATAGATACAGATAAATAGATATGTAGAGAGATAGATACACTTAGCAAAAAAAATAGAGGAGCAGAAAGATTCAAAAAAAAAAATTCAGTGATTTTTGAATGGCCGTAATTTTGTGAAAAATTGTCGTATCGGGAAAAATAAGAAAGGATTTTAAAGCTTGAAATTTCTAGGTTCAGAATTTCGCGAATATTTTTTTAAGCATCACGCTCGGTGCTGTCATAAAAAATAGCGCGAGAAAAAAATTCGATGTTTTTTCAACATCGTCCATAAGCTCAAAAAAAATCCTGGCTGAATGAATGCTGGGGTCTTTTAGCTTGATTATTTATCTTGAATTTGGTATTTTTTTGCTCGCCGTACGACCATTTGTCGCTGAGGTATCGACGATTGAATGGAAAGTCAGCTTTTTTCTTTGATCATCGATATCTCATGAACTAACGATCGTGCAGTGAACGGAAGGTAGGTTTTGGAAATTTGAATAAATCTTCTATAAGTTCCTTTTTGTATTTTAGAGGACCTTTTTTTTAACCTCAATATTGATTTGAAAAAGTACGACAAAATGACTTTTTCTGGTGTCTTGGAAAATCCGCCACAACTTTGCAAATATTGCGAAAATGACCAATGTTTACAGGTTTTTTTTGAGCTCAATACATGCTCGAAGACCCTGTAAACTTTTTGATCGATCAGTTAAACCGTTTTTTAAAATGAAACGCGGAAGTTTCATAAAGAATTAAAGGAGCACTTTTATTGATCCTCAAACGTCAAGTGATGATGATTGAGATGAAAAAAAAATCGTTTTTTTTTCTCGCAATTGTCCATTAACTGCTGAATCAAAGCTCGAACAAAAAAAATCGAAATTTTGATACAAAAAGTCGGAAAAACTTTGACAAAAAGTCGGAAAAATTTGGGCGTTTTTTTTCAACTGAAAAATGCGTTGTTTGAAAAAACTGATAGTTTTGAAAGAAACTGTTTATTTTTAATGATTGAGGGCTTTCGAAAAAGTGATTGGGAAATTCTATAGCGATGCGTGTAGAAAGGTGTATGAAGATTCGCTTGGGGGTATCAACTTAATTTAATGCAAGTCATTTTAATTCGATAAATTGCGGCATGCAAACAAAAAAATCGCATCAACACTGAACAGATGATGATTTTATTAAATTTTCTACACATTTTGAACTGATTTTTTTTTAAATTTTATAATGTTTTTTTTACACTTGGTGAACATTTAATTAGAAATTGTAGAAAAAATAAAGGATTTTTTTGCAAAATGTTGAATTTTTGTTTTCTTCTAGATTTGATAAGTAGTTTATGGAAATCGTGAAAAAATAACAATTATTTGTTAAATTTTGTAATATTTTTTTTTACATTTGATTAATAGGTAATGAGAAATTGTATGAAAAGAAACAGATTTTTTTTCAAAATTTTGAATTTCTTTTTCCTTTAAGATTTGATAAGTAGTTAATGGAAATTGTGAGAAAAATAACGAAATTTTTGTCTTCATCTTAATCATCATCAATTAACGTTTAAGGGGCAATAAAAGTGCCCCTCCAGTTTTTCATAAAACCTTGACGATTCAGATATTAAAAACGGTTTAACCGATCGATAAAAATATTGACAGGGTCTTTAGGCATGTATTGAGGTCAAAAACTGCAAACATTCGTATTTCCGCAATATCTGCTAAGTTGTGGTGGCTTTTCCAAAACGGCAGAAAAAGTAATTTTTTTGTACCTTTTCAAATCAATATTGAGATGATCAAAGAAAAAAAGCTGACTTTTCATTCAAACGGCGATGTCTCAGCGACAAATGGTCGTACAGAGAGCGAAACAATACCAAATTGAAGCTAAAGAACCAGGCTAAAAGACTTGATTGATTCAGCAAGAAAATTTATGAGTTCATGGACGATTTTGAAGAAAAAAAAAACGGAAATTTTTTACTCGCGCTGTTTCTCATGAAAACGCTGAACGTGATGCTCACAAAAATTTTCTCCGCGACATTCCTAAAATAGACATTTCAAGCTTGAAAATCCCTTTTTTCCCGATACGACCATTTTTCACGAAGCCTTTCAAAAATCACCGAAGAAAGTTTCGAATTTTTCTGTTCTATTAATTTTTTTGCTGAGTGTATGTAGAAAGATAAAAAGATACATAGATAGATAGATCGTATTGTCGATTGTCGCAAAGTCAAAAATTCCAGAGAAATGCGATTCGTCAGAGAGAGAGAGAGAGCGAGAGAGAGAGAGAGTAAAAATAGATGCAGATGCGAAGGGAGGAGACAGATAAATCCATTATCCAGAGATCCAGCGAGTCTCATTCGAAGCCCAAAAGCGGGCCTTTCCAGTACTACCGCTGACAGGTACATAACATTACCATTACTCGCTATATTCACCGGAAACGTGTGAATTATTATACGTACACGTTCCACTATTTTGTCTCACCCGTTCGAGTTGTCACATCATATGGTAATGGAATGTTGCATTTCCGTTCGCGTTATTCTTGTCGATTGAGTGAATAATGTAAATAAATATTGGGAAACTCGATCAAATTGTCTTATCCGCTTTCCAGGTTGTCAACTGTTCGTTGTCAATGCATGCGATGAAAAGGAACAAGATGCAAAAATGGACGGGAAATGTGTTGAAGGCGCTGAAGACAATCGTAGTTCATTGAATTAGACCCACTAGATATATTTGTTCGACCTGGATCATCTGACAATTGCTGGCGTACGTCTACTTAATTTCATCAAATGTTACGTTTTGGACAGAGGCAGATGCTCAGCTCCGAAAACCAAGAGTCCAATAACCGCAGAGTCACACGGCACTTCAGAGCCTGATGTCACTCGAAGGCCTATTTTCTACGATTATCCATTCCGTACCTTCCACCTTCTGGAGTTGCATGTGACGTATGTGCACCAATATCTGGGGAAGTAGTTTGCTCGCGTATCTGCAAAGACGCCATATATCAGGTTTTACGCCTGCGATCTTTCAGGGTGATTTCATCCCTGATGACATGGCGGAAGTATAGAGAGGCGAAGAGACTGAAGGATGAACGACGATGACTTCGTTGAAAGTTATTGTTGTTCAACGGTCGATGTTAATGAGTTTCGATCGAGATCAAAATCCATCGTGTACTCCAATATGGGAGGCTAGTATGGAATATATACATATATGTCCATGTACATAGAAGCCTGTACCGAGCATACATAATCGAACGGAAACATCGAACAGCAGTGAAGCGTGGTTCGAACCACGATCAAATATTCTTCACCAACGCTTTTGCACAAGTAAAGAATGCAAAATTACATTAGAATTCCACATAGGTTTTGAAGCTGATGGGGACATTCATCAAAAGGCCGTAATCAATCCCTAATTGATTAATAAAGCCCTGATTAATTGATAAAGATGTTTGGGTTATCATTGCCATGTACTGCACAGAGTTGTACTGCTTGGTGGAAGTCTTGCTACGTACTTCTGCAATGGACTTTCTTTACCACAAACCTGCCAATTTTTCAGGCATTTCTTTTATCTCTGCTCTGGGCACTCCTACGACAGTAATTACAGGTTTTGTACTCATGTACGCTGCATAGGGCTTCTGCGTATTTTAGCCTCACGTATATGCTATTTTACAGTCCATAGGCTGAGCGACGTAAGGGCACAACTCCGTCCGATCCGTGGGCCAACTGATGCGAAATGTGCCCTATTAGAAGCTGTCTTTTCGATACATATCTGTCATGGTCGATAGGGTATAGTTCTAGTTCGGTAGTACGAACCCTTCTATATGCCATACGCGCTTCTAAATACTGGGTGACCGAGTTTTAACGTCACATTGCAAAGCAATATTGCATCAAAAAGAAAATATTAAACTCAAAAACATGACCTGTTGTTTACTTATGTCGCCTACTACACATGTTTTATATGAAATTAATATATTGGATTCATGAACGTAATTGCAGTAAATGCAATTTCCTTTAAAAACTTTGAGAAAGTAAAAAAAAACGCCAAGTGATAAAAAAAACCCCTCGAAATTATTATCGCTTGTTTAACTATATACAAAATTTGATTTATCTTAAATATCCCAAACCAGACTTTTTATTTTCATTCAAACAATGTTTTCATTATATTTCATTAAATCAAATGTACAAAAAAAGTAAAATCACTTTTATGAAATAGCCAAGCAAGTTTGCTAGTAATGTTGTATAAAAAATTGTTAAAGCTGAGAAATAATATTTCTAAAAATACTATATTTAATTTTTAAAAGTCACGATACGATTATAGGAAACAAATTATATCACCATTAGATAAAAGTACAAAGTGGGTACCACATAAGAACACCGGAAATGCCGTGCAACGACTTGGCGCGCATGGGTAAGAAAAAAGCTCGGAAAGACACAAAATTTTCCGTTCCGACCGCCAGCGAAAATAACTTTTGCGTCGATATATATATATATATATATATATATATATATATATATATATATATATATATATATTTATATATATATAACTTGATTAACTTTTAAATTATATACATAATTATACCTCACAATGTAGCATCGCCTACCAGGGGTATTAGCAACATTTCAAATTATAACGTTTGTGGTAAATGCAATTGTGGTGTGACTTTTTTCTAACATTTTCACATTTCCACATTTTTTTTGATTATTGCCTCTCATGATTTTAAAATATCAAAGTCTGATGCTGACGAACGACGTCATAGTTTGTAAGCCTGGAGACTCGACTGAAGTTCCCTTCATTTTCTCGATCATAATGAGCTATGTACTACAGCTACCCCAAGTTTTTGTTGCCTCAGAGTGCTGTCATTTTGCTTCTGTAACTTCACTTTTTCAACATAATTTTTATGAAAGCATAAGTATAATTATATGGCTCCGAACGAGAAGATCTTAAGTCCTAATATCGTATTTTTATTGTAAAAAACTTATTTTCGATCCATGTGCTCGTATACTCGAAGTGAATCGTATCGGGAAGTTGTTGGGAAACTACTTTAAAAAAACATCTACTTGAACAATACTCGAAAAAACATGATTTTTCAACATCCGGAGTGGAAATATATATTTTTTTCTAATTAGAAGCGTGAAAGTCCTTCAACAAACAACTTTATAGATACAGCCTCAAATCAATTGAGAAGTACAAGAAGATCAGAATCTTACACAAATTATGAAAAATTCACATGCATTCGGGAGAGTTTCAAAATTGACCTCATACCAAGAAAAACAAACTTTTTAGAATCATTTATTAGCTGTTTCTTCTTAACGATTTGGTGATAACTTGTTGATATTAATATTATTAAATAAGAATTATTCCTAAGCATCAGCTACATTGTTCAATTCTTCAGATTTTCCAGTGTTTTCCCGTTTTTTTTCGAATGTTTCCGTGTACCTAAAAATTTACCAGTACCCAAGCGAATGTGAAATTTTTGATGTTCTGTGAGCTTGAGATGAGCACCCCGTGGGCAAAGGACTATCGGCACTTGAGGGTCCGTGTGGATGGGGGACGTTCTTCCGGCCTTGGCTGACCTACATCCTTCCTCGTACACCTACACCTATCAACTGTACTAACCCCGGACGTACATACGTCCTATAACTTGAACATAACGTTAGAAGGGTCGTGCGCCCACGATAGTTCGAGCGCGTTCAACCCGTTCGTCCCTTCGGCTGAACAACCCTGCCACTTACATACGTGCCGCGTAAGCTCCGAGTCTCCATATAGCAATTGTACGAGCGTGTTGCACTCTCGTCCTCGTCATATGTATATACATGTGAGAGCGATACGATCGGCAACGACGTCGACAACGATGATGACGGCGATCCAATGCCTATACGACAGCGCTGTTCACTCATCGCGGCTTTCAGCTCGTCGCCTATCTTCCACTCTCCCCCGTCAGACCGTTTTCACGATCGATGTATGTGTACTTGAAGGAACTGCTCTTATTTGGACCACGCTCATAGGCCCTTCTGCGTTACATTGGATTTACCAGATATCTTCAAGTGATGATTCAATGAGGTAAAAAGCTCAAGTCTTTTTCAATGAGCTAAACAGTTCAACACCCAAATTGAACTTTATTTGCAGTACCATAGAGGCTGTTGATTTTCCATGACCAGCCACCGAGGACCGAAGACCTCCGGCAACTAAAAAGTTTAAGCCTTCAATGAGCTCAAAAGGTTAGCTTCCAAAGTTCAAGTTTATTTGCAGTACCATAGAGGCTGTTAATTTGCCATGGCTAGTCATTGAGGACCGGAGACCTTCATAATCTAAAACGTTTGAGCCTTGTTCAATGAGCTAAACAGGTCGAACCCCAAAGTTCGAGTTTATTTGCAGTGCCGTAGAGGCTGTTGATTTGCCATGGCCAGCCTTTGAGGACCGGAAACCACCAACTAAAAAGTTGAAGCCTTTAATGAGCTCCATAGTTTAACCCGCAAAGTTCAAGTTTATTTGCAGTACCATAGAGGCTGTTTATTTGCTATGGTTAGCCATTGACGACCGGGGACCCCCATCATCTAAAAAGTGAAAACCTTCTTCAATGAGTTAAACAGTTCAACCCCAAAAGTTCAGGTTTATTTGCAGTACCATAGAGGCTGTTGATTTGCCATGGCTAGTCATTGACCACTGGAGATCTCCACCATCAACCATCGAACAGGCGATTTACTATTTCATCAACTTCGTCAACTCCACGAGTAAGCGACAATCACATACATGTTGTTTCGATCTAGCCATGATATGCCTACCAGCCGAATCCTAAGCCAAGACCTAACGTGTCTAACAGCGTAGTTGATGTCCTGGCCAATCTTACAGGGAACCCAATCCAAATGAGTTTATCAGCGCAAAAGTGTCCACCGACGTTCGTAACCTAAACACAGATAGACGTTCGCGATCAAAGATTCAGCAGGGTCTAAATAAACCCTACTACTATTCAATCCCCTATTGTCCAAAAACCGAAATAGTCTTTCAGATTTTCACGAATTGTGGCCGCTGCATAAGCCATGATGGATCGAGTATCGAACACTATATACAACGCGACCGGATATTGTTGGACACGCCAAGACGACGGGATTACCTCGGCGCTCGCTCTCCCCCTACACGGTTTGATTTCCGGTCCGTTCTCGCGTATATCCGAGCCTCTCATCTTCAAGTAGCACGCACATGCATATTCACTCGTTTTCACGATTCACTCCTCGATGGATATCGAGAGATTTACATAAATGGCATTGGTATATATGTGTACACATGCAAATGTGTACGGACCCTTGTATATTATGGCATTGCACAATAGTATGATAACTCGCGGGTGTCCGTGAGATAAGCCGACCTATGTGTGATCACTCGAACGGATAAATATCAGTCATGTAGTCCATGAGAATGTCATTGGAGGATCGATACTTGATGTCCAATTTGTCCACATTAGTTGACCATCTAGATAATTGTTTCAATGAATAATTCGACTAGTTATTTGGATTGTTATGTGATTTTAGCGCTGTATTATAAAACAGTCAAGCCGGGGAGGGGGGGGGGAGGCTAAATGAACATCTTCCCAAGAGCTCGGAGTTTGCGTGATATCCTCTCGTCACCAACAATCTTGTTCGTTTCTATCTTCGATTACAATGGTTTCCATTCATGCCACCTTTTTTTCGCTTTTTCGACCTCAAGTTAAAAAGCCGGGAGGCAAAAAATGGCGCCGGGTTATCGGAGAAAACGGGTCGATGAGCGCCTCGAGAAGGTCTCGTTCTTACGACGATAGCCCCGTGAAGTGCGATGTTGAGAAGAGGGTTCAATAGGAAAGCGGCAAGCAGGACGGTCAAATGACGATTTTGCTGAAAATTTTTGGTAGAACGCTATTTATTTTCATTTCGCGGGGGGGTCGGCTGTGAGTGTGAAACTCCGTTTCCGGGACGTTGAGGGTGGTAGAGCGGCCGCCATCTTGAAATTAAGGGTGTGCTTAGTTTTTTTTATTTATCTCCCTAACCGCGAGGCTGGAAAAAATTTCGTAGAGAGCTTTTTTATAGTTGATACGATTATCCATAACTTTTTCTCATAACTTTTTTCGCTAATGTCAATGATAAAAAAGTTATAAACCAAAAAAGACGGAAAATTGGGGGATAAAAACTTTGAGGCAAGATTATTAGTTAATTTGAAATTTGACAACAAAAATTCATCTTGCTTTTTTGTGGAGCATTTTTTTATACACAATTTAAGCTATTTTTTAAAATCCGGTTTGTTTTTATTGATTTTTCAGCGTTGTGAAGGGCGGTAGTGGAAGGTGAGTAGGTTACGTCGGTATTAAAAAAATGGTTAATAATTTTGTTTCGAGCAGTAGATTCTCTTTTAAATTATATTGTTAAGTTTTTCAATGTTTATTTCGAAATTATCAATCATTACTCTCAAATCTGATTCGTTTTGAAGGGCCGGGTTTTTGAAATTTATCTCCATGAACCGCGAGGCAGACCAAAATTTTGTGACGAGCTTTTTTGTAGTTGATACAATTCTCCATAACTTTTATCGATAACGTTTTGCGCTAATATTAATCTTCTCATTTTTCATCTTTTTTGATTTATAACTTTTTTATTATTAATATTAACGCAAATAGTTATGAATAAAAGTGATGGAGAATTGTATCAACTACAAAAAAGCTTATAACAAATTTTTTTTCGGCCTCATGGTTATGGAGATAAATTTAAAAAACCTTGCCCTTCAAAACGACTGAGATTTGAGAGTAACGATGAGTGATATTTTCGAAATAATTATTGAAAAACTTAACAATATATTTAAAAAAAGAAACTACTGCTCGAAATAAAATGATTAACAATTTTTTTAATACCTACGTAACCTACTCACCTTCCACTACCTCCCTTCACAACGCTGAAAATTCAATAAAAACAAACCGAATTTAAAAAATAGTTTAAATTGTTTATAACAAAATGCTCCATAAAAAGGTAAGACGCATTTTTATTGTCAAATTTTAAATACATTAATAACTGCCTCAAAGTTTTTTATCCCCTAATTTTTCATCTTTTCTGTTTATAACTTTTTTATTATTGACATTATCGCAAAACGTTATGAGAAAAAGTTATGGATAACTGTATCAACTACAAAAAAGCTCGGTACAAAATTGTTGTCAGCCTCACGGTTACGGAGATAAATTTAAAAAAAAAGAATGCAGCCTTAATTTCAAGATGGCGGCCGTTCTATCACCCTTAACGTCCCGGAAGCTTACACTCATGGCCGACCCCCCCCCCCCCCTACGAAATAAAAAAAAATAGCACTCAACCCAACATTTTCACGACGCTTTGTTTGAAACACCATTTGACCATACTAAAGTCGCAGAGAGAGCATTAGGAGAGCGCCGTTGTTACAGTAGTGCAACGATAACGGAGACGATAGCGCAATGAGCGATGCCGCGACTCTCAAGCTTCTCCTTTCCCTGCTGCTCAAGTGTTACGCTGCGCAGTATGCATACTGTGCACTCGGGGGCGCATAAATATTCGTTACGTCGACTCATTATCGCTAGACCGCGCCATCGGTTTATTACCCCGGCTGATATACACATGCCCATATGCATGTGCATGTCACTTCACACATGCACATCATTGTACCTCATGGATGTTCAAGTCCGAAGAAGGGTGATATTTTCAACCCGCTGTATCCATGTAATGTTCATTTCCAGCACATGCTCGCCGCTGGTAAGTTTGAGGACGGTCTTCAAAATCATCCGCACCAACATTTAGTGCCGTGCGAATGCTAGTGTGCTGGCTTCTTCGACCTCTGTCTCTCCCAGTGTAGATTAGCTATTGATTCCCGGCCCACAATTACAGTGAACCTCTTTCAGTATTTGATGAAGAGCAGAAGGCGTTGACGGAAAGAAACCCAGACCGGATGCAGAGCTGCTGAAAACTTTTACACTCCTCGAGTTTTGCGTTTTTTTAAAGGCGAATGTGAATAACTAGTGTACGAAATGTTTATTGGCAGTTTGATTATTAGTGCAAGTTGGATAGACGCGAGGTTTCCCTACATTTTGTATATGTTGATTTAGGCAGTTTGGCCTTTTGGAAATATTCCGCAGTTGTAAGATGAAAAGAATCTGCGAGTCCTAAGTACAGTCGAACCTCGATATAACGAAGATTTGTCCATTCCCTTCCGATCGACACTCGAAACCTTTATACAACAACATAATAATATACAGTGTGCCCTAATTGCTAATTGCTTGTAAAATGGCTCTAATATGAACCTTTCTTTCTTTAAAAAAATATCCCTATATTTATAGCACTATGTTTTTAAAGAATACTTTAAAGAACATGACCTCGATGTAACGAAACCTCGATATAACGAACTTGACTAGCGATTCGTTATATCGAGGTTCGACTGTGTTCGCGAACGGAAGGAAATCAATCCTAAAGATTACGAAAAGTTCCGCTGCAGCATAATCATCCTGATATCTCTTAAATGTGATTTTCTTTATTTCTTTATTCTATATGTTATTATTGTTTTATTCAATTTCCTGAGCTCCAATGTGTATCCTCGTGGGTCTTTACGTATTGCCCTTCGGGATTGGAGCCTTTCCTATTACTCCCTACACGCACTTGGCTACCCAACCTCATTCTATCGCGTCCACAGACGTCTTATAGGGTTATGCTTGGATGTTACAATAGAAAACAGCTTGTTTTTGACATTTAAAAAATAAAATCTGCAAAAATTAGGTATTTGAAAAAGTATCATCTGCAGAAAATTCTGTATTTTATGGTGTAGATATATATATTTTTTAAATAGGAACCACCCCTCGAAAACGTCTTTTGCGGTGAGCAATGCCCTTCTGAACCAGGTTATCGAATATCCTTGGATGAATTTTCGAATGCGAGATAAAAAAAAATGGCGCGTGTACAATATGATAGTCTTGGTTTTTGCGAAAAAGATAGGCAATTTCGTTCATCAGAAGTATACATCGGAAAAAAATGACAAACTTGCAAAAATGATTTCGTTCATCAAAAGGATAAATCGGAAAAAAATCCTCCGATCAAATACTATATTTTTCCATCTAGAAAAATCCCTAAAAATGTCAGAAATATCGATGCCGTATTCTTTTTACATATTTTGCTCACCGACTTTGAAAACGTATTTTCGAGGAAAAAGCGTTTAAAATTTTGACCGACGCTCCGAGCGTTTCGACAGGCGTCAACATAACCGCCTACACATCTGTCAATTTTGATCCGATAACGATTTATGAGATGATATACTGTAAGAATATATTGGTTTCCAAAAATTGATTTTCCGATTTTTACAACTAGGCATAATCCCTTAAGCTACACTGTACCGCATTTGCGGAGGGCACGGGGTCAGACGTTTCACCCAAGTATATATAGCAAGTTGTCAGAAGTATTGGTTTTACACCGCTCCGAGTATCGGCCATGCACAACGCTGCTGAGCTTGAAATACCACCAGAGCCGAACCCCTAACGCTCATCCACCAGTGTCGGTGATTCTTCGACTCAATTATTTACATCAATCACGCGCGTTCCCAAATCGTACTCACCTCGTTATTTCAGCCTTCGCATAAATTACGTCCAGTGGGTAATCAATCTGTTCCATGAATCATACGAATATTTTTCTACTTCGAAAACGCTTGAGCAATGATATCCGTTTGGATGATTTAAATTGGATTTCTGCTAGAGGCGAAGAGGAAGATTGAGAAAAAAGAACACGATTCATTTTTCATGTCCAAGCTGTGTTTGGATGAATGTTCCCCATGGATTTGTACGTGTCTGCAGAGTTGTACTGGTACGCCGATATCCGAGTCCAGAGGCGGATTCAGGGGTGGGGGGCACGTGCCCCCTCGCCAGACGGTCTAAATCGACTATGTAAAAAATCCGAGGAGTCCCAGAATAATCGCATCCTCCCCTCCCCGTCCCCTTCTCCGCCGGAAAAAAATTTGGATCCGCCCTTGTCCGAGTCTGTTTAACGGAGACTTTGTCCTTGAAAGAGCAGCGGGAGATGTCAGCGGCTCAACATGAGCAGCTAGAAGAAGAGGAGGGATGCCTCTATGGACCAGGCATTGCCGATTAGCGGTAATTATAAACACATTTGTGTAAACACATTACAAAACTTTAAACGCGTTTTTCTCGAAAACACGTTTTTAAAAATGGCTGACATTCTCCTGACCGCTGTAATTGACATATCGACCTGAAATTTGGAGAGCATACTCGGAAAATATGTCTGCACGGAATGACGGATCGTTTTTTCGATAGATACATTTTTGCATTTGATACTTATCTTTTTATGCGAATAAAAGATACTTATCTTTTATTAAAGATACTTATCTTTTTATGCGAAAAAAACGCGAAAATTCGATTTTTTTTTAATTGCCGCTATTTTCCGAAATTTGTACTAAACGAAAAACCCATCCGTCATTCCATGACCAAAGGGTCACAGATTGATAATATGCTTTGAATTTGTGTTTCAGATCAACAAAGAGGGGGCAGTGATGTCAGCCGTTTACCTCCCGCGATTTGAGGACCTGTTTTCGCGGAGCTGCAACGGCCGCCATTTTGGCTTTTTTTTCAAAAAAAAAAAAAAATTTTAACGTTCCGTATATCATGAATAAAAGCAAGAAAAAACCGCACTCAAAAAGCTTTACTCGTTTCCTTTGAAAAAAATAAAATGTAAACACCTGAAATACGGCACTTGAAGGACAAAGTCTCCGTTAATTATTCAGGATATCGAGACCGAGGAACGTTGACTTGGTCCCTTTTTTCTATTTCTCTTGCTCCCATGCACACATTATGGCCCTATCCTGAGACATTGAAGTTTGCATCGTTGGAATGCAATGCAAATAAATACTTGTGAATTTCTTCTTATTTCTTCCGGCAAATTTCGTATACAAAAATTCCTTCATTATTTTTTGATACACACTTTTATGAATCAACAATTTAAATATGCAGAAAAGGATTTGATATGATAATAAAAATAAGGAAATAAAAATATAAAACAGAACTTTCGTTGCATTCGAACGATGCAAACTTCAACATCATCCTATCCTTGCTAAAGCGTAAAGCTAATATCGACGAGAGTCAAAAACCACCCCGTTGTTGACGCATCGTAAGACGCCTCTTATTCCTTCTATCAGAGCGCCCACACACATTTATTCGACGAGTTTTCTCCCTGTATCCACACACGGACTCATACGTATGTGCACTTCAGCATCGAGTGTGCAGTCTCCTGTATAAACGAGGGCCGAAGAGGACGCGCGATGCGCTCTGCTCCCACGGGGGTCGCAAAGTTCGTCACTTCCAACTCCCTTTCGCTGAACTCCGGGGAGAACCGCGGGTGTCTTCCCTGCTGAATATCTGTATACAGCGTTGGAAAACGCGTGGCACGTTGAGTTTTAGCGGAGACCGTTCGGGGTCGAGTCAGAGGCCATTGGTAAACTGCAGCCGTCAACGACCTGGGGTTGGCAGGATGGGGGTGCAGACCTCTTGGAGCGTTCCAACGTTCCCATGAGGACAAAAAATGTTTACCTTGATTTTTCTGCCGTGTACTTTTCTCAAGAGGAAAGACCACCCGAGCGAACGAGAGAAAGCGAGAGATTGTTTTTCGACCCTGGTACTCCGCTCACCCTATCCACGATTCTACTGCAACGAGAATCTCCGGTGGATTTTTCCATCATTCCCGATATTTACTTCTCATTTATTAATTCCACCTCAATTTACCGGACTGCTTTTCGATCTTTCTTTTGTTCGCCTTGTAGCATCAACATTTCATTATTCAGGCAAGACTGCAGCTTCTATCTTCTATTACTGTTGCTTTTTCATTTTTGATGCAGACCTTTGATTATCTTTATCAAGACGTTGATGATAGTTAAAAAATGCAGCAAGGATGCGTATCGAAAGAATCCAGGCCCGTAGCTCTTTCCAGTTAAAGCAATGTCACCAGGTGTCTGCGACCACATACTGCAAATCCAAGTGTGTTATTTGTTACACGTAAGGTGGGAAATTTTAGGAATTAACACGTGTAAATGCCACAGACAACTTAAAACAACGCGGTTATGTGTGTTACGGCAGATTCAAACACATTCGATGTGTATTTATAAACACTTCAACGACATTAAATTTAACATGTTATTGATGTATAATTGAAAACATGCAACACGTGTAATTGCAGGCATTTACACGTTTAGATATCAAATGTGTCTCAAATAATGCATGTATGTGTGTTACAGTAAAGTTGAACACATATTATGCATATTTGTAAACAGTTGATCCCAATTGAGTATCTTAAAATTTACATGTCAATTGTAAAATACCAAACATAATATATACATGAGGTATTCCGCGTGAATCCAGTGGACTTTTTCCCTGACCCCTGCCAATTCGATTTATTTATTTTTTATCTGATTCCATTAACGCTAAAAAACAGCCTGATTTTTTAAAACATTTTTCGAAATAATCCTTAGGCAAAAAGAACCTTTTTTCTGCGACAAATGCCCCGATTTAAAAATCTGAAAAAATTCCCTAAAATGCGCGATTATATTTAAAAATTGTCAAGCTATCACCCGTAGTGGAAGTATGATTTTTTCTGTGCTTTCTGAGCGATTAACGTTTAAAAAAAATCCGAAAAACTGACTGCTAACTGTTCAAGGTCCACGATTGTGGTGTGGTTATTCAAAAATGGCCAAAAAATGCATTGTGAGTATCAAAATATTTAAGTACCCGCCCGAAGTAAGCATTTTTGGGCATTTTTTCAGATTTTTAAATCGGTGCGTTTTTTTCGGAGAATTTTTTTTTTACTAAGGGTTGTTTCGAAAAATGTTTAAAAAATTCAGGGTGTCTTTTAGAATCAATGGAATCAGATTTAAAAAAATAAATCGAATTGGCGGGGGTCAGGGAAAAAGTCCAAGGATTCACGTGAAATATCTCATATATATATATATATATATATATATATATATATATATAATCCCCCCCCTCTTTGCTCCCCCTCTCCGTTTCACATAAAATCCCTTCTATGTATACAGGGTGTCCCTCTTACCTCTGTCACCCGAAATAACTCGGTACTTATCGACGTCACAAAAAAATGTTCCAGACCAAAGTTCTACGGTGTGAAGGGGACCGCCAAATGCGATGTATTTTTTTATTTTTCGGTGGAGGCGCGGACGCACAGTGAAGGCCACCTCCACATTTTAAAATTGGATGGTACATTTTTTTCCAACAATCTTGTGGAGCACCTCAAGCCGCATAAACAACATTGGGGGTCAAAGTCGTCCAAGGTCATTCAAGGTCAGTATCGATGATAAAAACCTATTTCCCAGATCACTACCAAATACTTGGTAGTGATCCGAGGTATTTAGATTTATATTTCATTTTAAGAGGTGTTCGACACTGACCTTGATCGACCTTGAACGAATTTGACCCCCTAATGTTTTTATGCGGCTTGAGGTGCTCCACAAGATGGTTAAAAAAAATGTGCCATTCCATTTAAAAAAGTGGAGGTGACCTTCACAGTGCGTCAGCGCCTCCACCGAAAAAAAAAATTGGTCGCGTTTGATGGCCTCTTTCACACCGTACAACTTTTGTCTCGAATATTTTTTTGTGACGTCGATAATTACCGAGTTATTTCGGGTGGCAGAGATAAGAGGGACACCATATGCTTGAAAAAAGTTATAGCATGATGTTTCATAAAACTTTCTAATCATCGTAATGACATTAACCAATTGAAATAGTTTATGCGATAAAACCAATAACCATAGGAGTAAATTTAGTCTCTTATGTCATATTTGTGATCAAGACGGTACACACACTTGGTAGCGTAGGGGCAGGAAGTGTACTATAGGCAGAAAGGTTGTAGGTTCAATTCCATTTGTAGGCAAAATATTTTCTTTGACCAAAATAATTTCAGGAGTTCAATCAATGACGAATCAAGATAAAAAATCATTAACGTAGAACTCTAAATTGAGTATTTAATTCAATTTTGGATTTATAAAATATTCTATGGATTCAGTAGAGGGGCTGTCATGCTTTGAACCAACACCCATGCAGCGTATAAAAAGTAATTAGATAACACACCTAATACGCATAGAAATGATACACTTGAGTGTGTAATATGAACCGCATTAAGCGAATCCCGAAATTACACACTGAGAAATGTGTAAAAGATAACCACAAGATTTGACAGGTGTAACTGTGCTAAAACAACACATCTGGACTTGCAGGGCATCTGTATCGAAACAGGACCTGCTAATGGAATTGTATCCATTTGGGGACTACCTAGACCCATCCTGGTCAAAGTATGGAAACCAATTTCACTGCGTAAATTTCACGGAACCTCAGTAGTCGATGGAAAATCACATTGTCATGTGGATTGTTAGTGGAGGTTGAACGACAAAAAAGAGAAATCTAAGAAAATCAATGAACTGAGCGGTGAAAGTTACAATATCGATAAGCGATGATGCAAGTTGTAGGAAAAAATGAGAGTTCTCTTTCTCTGCCGCCCTTCTTCACGAGCTTTATCAATGACAAGCGATGGGAAAAAGTTGTTCCTGGGTGAGCAAGATTTCAAAAACTTCCACAGCCTAGAATGATCCATTAACTTCCTCAAACGTGCAAGAAGTGAGATGCACATAGAAGAAGTGAAGAAGTTCGACCTTATGTCTTTGAACTTTGTTCTTCATTTCCAGTCTCGACTGGGTTTTAGGATGTGGTAGTCTCATGGATGGTGTGATTGGTTGTGTTGGTGTTGGTGTTGAAAATGATGTTGCGCCCTCGCAGCTCTTGTCCTGTTCGCCTCCTATTTACCCCGATTACCAATCCTCTTTACGGGAGCTAATTGGAAAGGCTCGTCGCAACAGACTTGGCCTCTTCCTCACTTCCTTTTATCACCCGATTCAGTATGTGTCTTTGGGCTTAACCTCTCGAGAGTAAACTTCCTCCTTGGACCTCCAATCCCAATACAACACAGTTTTGACGGTTCTGGAGTGGGCAAAAACTTTGATTCCTCTCGACTCTGGCCAGTCACCTCCTCCGAGTTTCGAACTCATCCCCCCGACTGGGCGATGTATATGACGAGAGGGATACTTCGTTATATCAGATTTTTCTTCACTGCGGGTGGGGTTGTAGGCAGGGGGCTTGAGACTGGGCTCTTTGCGGTTCCTTGATTATTTTCGCTAGGTAACAGCCTCGAATACAGTTTCCTCGTTTCCCTCCCTCCGTTAGTAGCCTGTCTCATCGGTTTCCCATCTGTCCTGCGAAAAACTTTCGGCTCGATCCTGTCGGCGAACTTCTTCATACTCTTGCTGATGCTGCTGCTTGCTCCTTCATTGAACATCGCCTTTGGCTTTTTCCAATGCATATATACAAGCATGTATATATCACTCTGCCGATGCTTAATACTACCGTCTAGTATCGATCACGATTCTTTTGCTCTTACTTCTTCTCCTCGACGACATCATTTCCGAAGCGTGCACAGTACGACTATTACCAGACTTTGAGAAAGCCTCCGACAACAATCTTTTTCGCATCACTAACATTCCGTCGTGGCGCTTGAACTTTTTTCCATAAATTGTCGTTTAGATTATAAAGCGCGAAAAAAAAACTACCTTCGGCCTGTGTCTCTGCTGTATCGGAGAATGCTTCTGGACGAAGAGAGGAAAGAGACCCGTGCAGAAATTGTTGTGGGGATCCAATTGGATTTCCATACGTGTCCCTTTTTCCAGAAAGGGATCCAATGGGTCATCACTTGATTTCGAATGTGGACTTCCTATGTGAGGCATCCCCATCGTCGCATTCGATCCAATGTGGGCATCACGAGGATTCTACTTGTGGTACGGTCAAATGGTGATTTTTCTGAAAATGTTTGCTAGAACGCTATCTTTTTCGTTTCGTGTGGTGAGGGGGGCATGAGTGTGGAACTCAGTTTCCGGGACGTTAAAGGTAGCAGAACGGCCGCCACCTTGAAATTAAGAGTGTGATTAGTTTTTAAAATTTATCTCCGCAACCGTGAGGCTGACAAAAATTGTGTGAAGAGCTTTTTTGTAGTTGATACAATTATCCACAACTTTTTATCATGACTTTTTGCGCAAATGTCAATACTAAAACAGTTATGAACAACAAAAGATTAAAAATTAGGGGCTAAAAAACTTTGAGGCAAGATTATTAATTAATTTGAAAACTGAAAATAAAAATGCTTCTTATCTTTTTATAGAGCATTTTGTTGTAAACAATTTAACATGTTTTTTTTTATTCGGTTCGTTTTTATCGATTCTTATGGTTATTTAATTCTATTCTTTCTTCTTCATTTAATTTAAACGGAATAAATTCGAATTCCTCTCTTCTCTTATTCATGCATAAAAGTAAATAATAATAATCTTAAATTTAGAAATTCAGAAATTTATAAAAATATAAAAATCATATGATAATTAAATTCTTAATTATTCTTAATCGTGAAAAGAGTATCCTCTCTTGAAAGGTTATTCGTTCTGTTTTTAGTTTAAAAAGTATTCATTGCTTATGAATTATTGGAAATCATTATTTAACGTTGAGGTTAATTATACTACTACTGCTCGAAATAAAATGTTTACCAATTTTTTTAATACCGATGTAACCAACTCACCTTCCACTCCCTCCCTTCACAATGCTGAAAAATCAATAAAAACAAACCGAATAAAAAATAAATTAAATTGTTTATAACATAATGCTCTATGAAAAAGGTAAGAAGCATATTTATTGTCAGATTTCTAATCAATTGATAATCTTGCCTCGAAGTTTTGTTAAACCCTAATTTTTCATCTTTTTTGTTTATAACTTTTTTATTATTCACATTAGCGCAAAAAGTTATGAGAAAAAGTTATGGATAATTGTATCAACTACAAAAAAGCTCTCCACAAAATTCTTGTTAGCCTCACGATTACGGATAGAAATAAAAAAAACTAACTCACCCTTAACTTCAAGATGGCGCCGTTCTGACACCCTCAACGTCCCGGAAACTGAGTTTCACCTAATGGCCGACCCTAGGAAATGGAAAAATTGCGTTGCACCCAAAATTTTCACGAGGCCTTTTTGGGGCACCATTTGACTATATTATTGGACCCGTACAGAAATCGTCGTAGACATCCAATTCAGAGAACTGGATACCAATACGTGACCCTATTTTCTGATAGGGTTCCAATGAGTAATCACTTGAATTCCAATGTGGACTTCCTGCATGAAGCATCCCTATCAAATCCCTATTGTGATGTGGTAGGATCCGAACAGATTTCTGCATGGGGAGAAGTAGGCTCTTTTATTAGATTTTTTTATCACGGGTGAAAATGGAGCACGGACATTGGGATTCTTGTCATTCTTGTCACCATCTGGCAACCTTGTCATTTTTATTTTAAAGAAAACCACCCCCTAATTATCGGTTAAAATAATGGGATGTGTTCGTGCATGCGCGGTCGATGCTTCTTTTGCTGCGGTTATCGGTTATCGAAGAGGCCGCCTGGCGGTCATTCATAAGGTATGATATGTCCACGATTGGCTAACTGACTAGCTGAGCTGTTGGGTTATGGCACGAATAAAGTCAATTAACGGTCGAGACTCCTGGTCAGCGTGCGACGTTATTTCGATTCACTGTTATCGCTATCAATACCATTATGCCTCCATAGCGCAGATGCCGTGCACACCGCAGCTTCGCGTTTCCAGGATGACGTCGCGCTACATCGGGAATGTTCAGTATGCAACTGACCCCCGTTTATTCTCCTCGCTCACCGCTGTAACCTTTCGACACGGCCAAACTGCCTGAATAATGAGAAATTGGAGCATGCCAGGCATTATTCGACTGTTCGTGCGCGTAAATACAGGCTGGATGGCAGATGAGGGAAAAGGGTCGCTAACACACCGGCTCGCGATGTATGAGGACGTATTACGATAAAGCTCGATTTTAAGGTTTTCCAAAAGTTTTACGATCGTTGTTGTCCGCGTTTCACATCATGCGCACTCGCCTGATACGCGTGCAACGTGCACACTTGAAATGCGGATACGAACGATGCATGTACTCTGTTTAGAGATAATTTAATTAACTTAGAGACTGAGATTGATAGACGGGAAGGAAAAGGGAGTTGGGCTCTCCACCGGACAGTGTCGTTGATTTCGAAATAGAGCCTGGGCTTGTCTGCTCGTTGCTAACGAACTGACGTCCTCCATTCTCAGCATTTAGCATCACGTTGACGTTTGTGGTAGAAGGCTTTAGAAAACTGGTATTCCAGTTTATATATTTTATGAGTAGTAGCAGTAAACGCGTTTTATCGACGATAAATATTGTCTGCACAGAATTCACATTGGAAAAAAAAACTCAATCCATTTCCGTCACCCATAAAATCTTCATCAGGATTTTTATTGCCGTCAAACGCGTCCTTCGGCCCGACATGTCATTTTGCTCCAAAACAAAAAAAGTCTAATGTGATGTTGAATGTGAAAATATGAACATTTTCTTTGTGTTTGAAAACATCTAAGACTGTAGGCGTCAACTTCTTTTTAAAAATTGACTTACTGCAGCTGCTTATCAAATAACTGTATCGTCGGATTGCTGAAGCGAATATTTTTTTACTGAAGCAAGGATTCGAATGCACAAGCGTTCCCATTGCAGACAGAAGCCAGGAAACAAAGCCTCCAAATGTTCTCATACCCAATGCTGAATACGAATAAAATCATGTAATCTTCGATATCTTGGAATATTCTGACGAATTACTAGGATTGGGGATTCAATTAAAAGAGCTGGCCGGTAGAGAAGTATCGAAAAAGCGAATCTATTTTGCGCCTCGAAAATGCATTAATGGATAAAGAGGGTACAACAGAGAGGAAATGTGAACTGCAGCAAAATGCTTCCAATTAAGTGAAAACAATTCAATGGTTAGGCGTGACAATGAAAGACCGTCCATACGCTCCATTTTGGGTCTTCTCCATGAAGCTTCATTGCGATTTGCTTTCGATATTCAATGCATTCCCAATGAATCGGTTTCCGATCTACCACCCATACTTATACATACATACCCTACGTATGAAGTCCATTTAACGACATATCTGCAGAGGCCGTAATTACCAAAGCATTGATTGGCATTTTCAGTCTTTAGGAATTTCGGATGCAATCGATAACAATGTCTCCCACTGTACAGACGGTAACCGTATAATCCTGTATGATTTCCTTCAATGTGAAAATTCTCACTGAATCTAACGATGCATGGGAATCTCGCTAGAGCACGTTGAATCACATGTGTGGGATTAGGCCTACCCCAATGATGTGTCTTCGTGCGTCACTTTCATTGTCCACATTATGATATCTGATTGCTGATAATGTTTCCGTATGAAGACACAAAAAATGTAGCCTCTTGCAGAGCGTTTGCACGCGTTAGGTTTAGGACATCATTATCTGTAGGGCTCACACCAATTGATATGAGGTATAGGACTTTGGTTAGGACTTTATTAGGGCTCACACATTATTAGGTGTGACTTTATTAGGGCTCGCAGGTTTGGGACTTTATTAGGGCTCACACCAATTAGTGTGAGGTTTAGGTTTAGGACATCGTGATCTATAGGGCTCACACCAAAAGGATTCATGTGCCACTTTCATAGTTCACATCACGATACTTGATTGCTAAAAAAGTTTCTGTATGAAGATACACAATCCAAGAAATTCCGTTAGAGCACGTTGAATCACATATTTGGATTTACCCCAATGATTCGTATTCGTGTGCCACTTTCATTGTCCACATCATCATTCTTGATTGCTGAAAATGTTTCCCTATGAAGACACAAAAAATGTAGCCTCTTGCAGAGCGTTTGCACGCGTTATGTTTAGGACATCATGATCTATAGGGCTCACACCAATTAATATGAAGTTTAGGCCTTCTATTAGAACTTTATTAGGGCTCACACCGAGGACTTTATTAGGGCTGACGCCTTATTAGGTGTGACTTTATTAGGTCTTACATGTTTAGGATTTTATTAGAGCTCACACCAATTAGTATGAGGTTCAGGTTTAGGACATCGTGATCTGTAGGGCTCACACCAAAAGGATTCATGTGCCACTTTTATAGTTTTCATCACGATACTTGATTGCTAAAAATGTTTCTGTATGAAGACACACAATCCAAGAAATTCCGTTAAAGCACGTTGAATCACATATTTGGGTTTAGACTTACCCCAATGATTCGTATTCGTGTGTCACTTTCATTGTCCACATCATGATATCTGATTGCTGAAAATGTTTCCGTATGAAGACACAAAAAAATGTAGCCTCTTGCAGGGCGCTTGCACGCGTTATGTTAAGGACATCATGATATATAGGGCTCACACCAATTAGTATGAGGTGTAGACCTTCTATTGGGACTTTATTAGGGCTCACACCTTATTAGGTGTGACTTTATTAGGGCTCACACCAATTAGCTTGAGGTTTAGGTTTAGGACATCGTGATCTATAAGGATCACACCAAAAGGATTCATGTGCCGCTTTCATAGTTCACATCTCGATACTTGATTGCTAAAAATGTTTCTGTATGAAGACCCACAATCCAAGAAATTCCGTTAGAGCACGTTGAATCACATATTTGGGGCTTACCCCAGTGATTCGTATTCATGTGCCACTTTCATTGTCCACATAATGATTCTTGATTGCTGAAAATGTTTCCGTATGAAGATGAAAATAAAAAAATTCAACGTCTGGCAGAGCGTTTGCACGCGATAGGTTTACGACTTCGTCGAAGCCGTGCTGCAGGTGATGTTGTCTCTAATACTTGATGCGATTGGGCATATACCAGTTTTGCAGGTGGAGAAAGAAGAGCAAGCAGCTATGGTTTAGGTCTGAATCGCTCACTGATATATGGAGACCGATTTCGAGGCGCCAGTTGTCTTGCCCGGGGTCGTCCTTTTTTCCTGGAGCCTGGAGGAATACGTGGACCCTGCAATCTTCTCCACCGGCCAAAATTATCCCTCCTTCGCTGCCATTAGAAGACGCCGCAAACAACTTAAAACCACCACACATTGGTATATACGTATACGCGTGCTGGTAACGCAACGACTTTGGGGCTTGACCAAGAGAAGCATGGAATCTTCAGCGTTCCCTGCGGTCAAGAAGTCGGCTAGTATGAGGGGCGGCAACGTGTTGAGCGAGTGAAAAAAAAATGGAAAAAAGCAGAGTTTGTAGAACAGAGCAAAAGTATCAGCAAACCTTCACCACGTACAACGGTATAAGAGAGTCAAGAAGCTACCACCAGGCGGCCAGAAAGCCCTGCAGCTCGGCACAAGCCATACCAAACCCGTTTTCTGCTTTCGACTTTGTTGCCATGTTGGATAAAAGGAAAGAGGAGATACAGTGCCCTCGGGTGAGAATAATGTATCTCGTCCGCCTTCCAATTCAACCACTCCCTTCCGCGCGAAATCCTTTCCTCTGCTACTTCAAGCTTTGTTGATGTATACGGGAATAAATAGATTCGGATTTGATAATGGCTGTTTTAATAAACAAATTCAAATGAAAGAAACGTCGTAATTTTAGTTCCCAATGGAATTTATTCATCAAAGAATATGAACAGCAAATCCTATTTCTTAGTTTTATTCTGTCATTTTATTTATATCGTTATTAATATAATGAGCTTGCAACTGTATTTTTATTCTCAACTCGAGGGATCCCGATTAGCGTGTCAAGGGGTAGAATCGTTTTTTAAACGGGTTACACCTAGCTCGTGGAAGGAAGAAAGTGGAATTTTCGTGATTTTTTTCTGGAAAAATCTGAGCAGGTTTTTAAATTTTATTTACATTAGAGAATGGTTTCAAGTATTTTTCACGATTTTCGTATTGTACCACTACTGCTAGGAAACAATTCATAGTTTTTGCCTAAAATAATCTCGGACTTGAATGAAGGATTTAATAAAATATTGATTTTTTTTACACAGCCGCAGTCTGAAATGAAAGTATGCATTTGCAGTGAAAAAACCCTTTATTTTCGTTAATAAAATAGATGCATATAAAAAAAATTCTTCGTTCAAGCACTGCTTTTTGATATGTCAAAGAAGCTTGTTGAATTTAAAGTTGATCGATGCAGTGATTTTCGAGATATCGTGGTTACCGATTTTGAAAAGGTAATTTTGAGAAAAACGCCCTTAAATTTCACTGATTCGGTAAACCTACCTATAAACGCCCATAACTTCTTTGATTTCGAACGAATCGACTTGGCATTTTCGGAGAATATTTGGAAAAATGTTATGTATTGAGAATTCGTTGAAAACGAAAAATCGATATTTTCAAAAGTTTCATCTTGATGTAAGCCCTTAAGGGGTCTTTTCACTTTAGACGCTAAAAGAAGGCTATGTTCATGAACTTTTTTATAGGTTTATATTAGAGATATTGATATAAAAGTTGTTACACTTAATAAATACACTTTCGAAATACATTTAACATTTTTTTTAAATGTATTCACGTAACCCAAACAAACTTTAAATGCGTTTTTCTCGAAACAACGTTTTTCGACGGCTTGTTGATAAAATCTTCGAAACTACTGAACCGATCCTTATGAAATTTTAACCACATATTCTTTACAACTATAGGTATAGCGCATGTCAAGTTTTTTTTCCAATTTTGATATTTACTATTTTTTTGGCCAGAAACGGCGAAAAAAACTAGTTTTTTTTGTTTTTTTTTCAAAAAATGTCCGCCATTTTGTTACTTTTGCATATGTAAAAAATCGTATAATCTGAGCAATAGCTGGTAACATACTAAATCTAAAACCGTTTGATTTTTTTGTTTCAGATGATCCATCTCCGAGATTTCAACAGCGCAAGCCTACCATTTTTTTAGGACATTTTTTTAACTACCATTTTCGTCTATAAATAGTGTCTTAAATTAAAAAAAAAAATTAATTTATTTCGAAAGTGTATTTATCAAGTGTAAAAACTTTCATATTAATATCTATAATATAAAACTACTTAAACAACATGAAAATAGCCTTTTTTAGCGTCTAAAATGAGAAGACCCCTTAAACAAAAAGTGATCGAAGGGCGGAGATCCTAAACTCAATATCTTTAAAATGTATGGTAATGGATTCACTTGTTTTGCTTCAGCCTCGCCTGTTTTCGGCAGCAGAGCAATAAAGAGCACCGAGGGTGGAAAATTCTTCACCAATTTTTTTCCCCCTCACCTTTCCCGATCCCTTATTAGTCAGGGCGGAAGCGCCGGAAAATTCCAGAGTCCGTCGAATAGCTGGATAAAAGTGATTCTCGCACGAGGCACAAAAACGATCGTTGTTGAAAATTCTACGGATGGAACAATTGTTTTCGCTTATCCGGGATTACTCATGGCTGGGGTAAATTAAACGCGGCGAAGTTTGCTTTTGATTACTTGGCCACGGGAAACTACGGTAATATGTATATCGCGAATGTGTTTGTTGGTTATTGATGGCACTGTTACTTGTAGGATTTTATTTGCGGATCCAAGCAGCGGCGTCGTATGTATTACGTGTGTTTTGTGTCAACAACGAAAAAAAAAGAACAGTAGAGACTCACGGAATACCCGCGGGGCAAAAGAAACTTTGCCGGTAGCAGTCGTTGCCATTCGTCACTTCCGCTAGATAAAACAGGCGCGTTTCTTCCATCTTTCTCTGAGAGCGTGTAAGGCTTGATAAAAATGCTTTGTCTCTTCCACTTTTCTCCCTTTGTTACTATATTTATATGTTTCAACGCATGCTATTCCACCCCTTTTATTCGTATTTCCTGATACCACCCTCCGTTGTCCTTTCATTCTTTTTTCTTCAACCTTGTTTTATTTTCTTCTTTACAGCCTTCCCTTGCAAAATACCGCCAAAGAGTGATCGATGAAAAACGAACGTTCTGTGCCGACAAATGTACAAAAGAAGATAAAAATGTGAAGATTATTCGGATGAAGGAATAATGTTCCGAAAAATGGCGGGATACACACTGGGACCCTTCAATGAGAAAAACATTCTGAAAAATCGGAATCATATATTATCACCGCAATCATTAACTGTAGGGCACTATTTTTATAAACGTCTTTTTTCGTAAGCACGATTTCATTATCTCGTTAACTGGAAAACGGAAAATATTGTGCAATTTATTTATAAACCGCATCATTTTATTTTATTCCCACATCAGCTGCTTTCGAAAAGTCGGTTTTGCGAAAATAGCTTCCCCATGTGCAAAGAAAATGAGTATAAAATGTTTCATTTTTGCTATTTATAAGATAAATTTTAGAATAAAATTTATTTAGTAGAATAAGAACATAGAATTCTATTCTAGAATATAGAATTCTATTTATAGAATAAATCATTGTGCTATTTGTAAGATAATATTATGTTTAAAGGAATTTACTCAGACCAATAAATTTCATTTCTTAGACTACAGTACAAAAATCGTATTTCTGAAATTTCAACTCCCTTGAAACCCAAAATCTTTCACGTAGTTTTACAAAATGTAATTTTCAACTATCTCGAATTGTACTCTATTTTGTACAAAAATTCAACCAGATATTTCCAAAATTCTCAAAGTTACGGCGTGAAAAGGCACTTTTCCGGAAATGGCCGGAAAACTTAAAGAGGTTCACCGCTTTTTACTGAACTCATTTGGAAGATACTTTTTATGATATACTATTGTTTGCCGATCTTTAGTGATAATTACCGAAAACAAAGCTTTCTTTACGAATAAGTTTAAAAAAACCATTTTTATCCTGCCGAGTTCCAGCGGATTCAAATGGGCAGAAAAAAATTACTATACTAAGGTACTTTATATACATATACATATACATACATATACCTATATACATATACATACATATACCTATATACATATACATACATATACCTATATACATATACATACATATACCTATATACATATACATACATATACCTATATACATATACATACATATACCTATATACATATACATACATATACCTATATACATATACATACATATACCTATATACATATACATACATATACCTATATACATATACATACATATACCTATATACATATACATACATATACCTACATATACATATACTTACATACATATATATCAGGGGTGGCCATACTTTTGAACTGTGCGGTCGACACGACGATTCCCTGGCGGTTTACCGCCGGCAACACTTTTAAACCCAAAGAAACCCAAATATATTTATCCAAAGAAAAATTTCTAAACTAGTTTTGCAAAACTCTCACAGAAAACAGGGAGGCGACGTCTTGGCCTCCCCTGACATATATATATATATATATATATATATTGTACACATATGTGTGTGTGTGTGTGTGTGTGTGTAGTACCAGTTTTGGAACGTTGATCCGTCGCTCATCGCTTAAGCGCCGAAGATACCCTTAAGGCCTTCTCCCCATCATCCCACCAGCACATTCCGCACACCCTTGTATTTTTGTCTCGCGAGCACTTCACCCTATCCCTCTGACTTTGGCGAGAGCCATGGTGAGATTTTACGCAAAAACTGGAAATGAAACTTCTCTTCAACCACGGTGATGGTACCTACACCGCGGGTAACCGTCCCTAACGTCTTTTCCCCCCGCGCTCGGCGTTTGTTCGCGAATTCCACCAGTTGAGAGGAAACATCTCGAAAGCTTTTGCGCGTACGCAGGCGAGGAAGTTTACATGCATGCAGGCAGACTGTAAATCTAGATATTATGTTTAAACAACATTTTTTTTTACGCCTGCGCGCCGTTGCCGGTTTTTTATTTTTATTTTATACTTTTTTTATTTTTTATTTTATAGGATTTATATATATATATATATATATATATATATATATATATATATATATATATAGTTATTTATAGTTTCTTTATAGGATTTTTATTGTATACGTCATTTTATACGGCTGTGCCATTACAAGACAATAACTGGCAGAAAGGCGAGGAGCGTTATGGCGGGTCCCCTAAAAAATAAACTCATTTTCACAATCGCGGATTGTGTAGGATTGTACGGCGTACGGAGCTCGGTATATATTTGGACGACAAAGGGAGACGCGTTTTCTCTCCCCAGTGTGGTCTCTCGCCACTGCGGCCACGGCAAATGCATTCATCTCCCTCCTCGTGAATAATCAGCGAGAACTTTTTTTCATAAACTTTCGCCGCGTAGATTAAAGATCGTGCGAAGACTGTCGGTGTGCAAGCAGAAAAAAACTAACTCGGATTCGGAAAGAGTCTTTCACTTCTTTCGTTGGAATGCAACGAAATTTGTTAAATTAATTTTTACTTCTTAACGTTCTTTATCGTTCAAAATCTTATTCTGCAAATTTGGGCTGATTTCTGATCTCAAAAAACTCTCGCGTGATTTTGGTGGCCCAAGTTTGGCGAAATAGTTTGGGCTAGTAAACTTTCCTTGCGTGGCCAACGATGCAAACTATCGTATTCTTTCATCGTTCAGGAATGCGTGGATGGGAAAAATCTCAATTTTCCTATCAGTGGGTATCGAAGTTGTGCAAAGGATCCGTACGGAAATGGACCGGAGTTGAATGACAATGAATAGCAGCTTTGCAAAAAAGGTAGACGAAAAAAGTTCATTTCAACTGATATCCATAATCCGTAAAAATCGCTAAAACCATTTAAGGAGGTTGGAGCGATTCAGTTGAGTCAAATGACTGTTTATTGATTTTTCTTTCAATGAACCTCAAAAAATGCATACGAGGTACAGATTTATTCTGTATATGCTAATTTTTTCAAATATATAATTAAAGGGCAAAATTATGCATTTTAATATTTTTATTACGTAAAGTAGAAAAACTTTTGTGTTACTGCCAACTTGAAAAAGTATAACATTATCGATGATTATTATGAAAAAAAACTGCGACAACGAATGTTTTATACAATTCACAATGAAATTTTGAGTAATTTATAATTATGCCTATTCATATTTACGTCACGAGATTATTGGCCCATGGTTTACGATGGGCAAGATGAGGATTTTCTTTTTCTAAATGTTCACAAAGGTTCAGTTTGCGTTAATCCGTTGTTAGAAATGGTTTATCTTGGTGCTAAATAACAAAAAAAATTACATAACCTTTAGTGTGAAAGTCTTGCGCATCTAACCGCACGTTAAATTACATACATTTAACTATTTTTTATCTCTGGTGTTTTGTGGTGAAAAAAAGTTCAAGAAATTCGTAAAGACTCAGTATAGACTAAACAATAACATGTATTTTTTATTCAATTTAACCTTGGAATGTGGCTAACGCTCCAACCTCTTTAAGGCGTTACTTGTAGCGCAAAAAAGGCCTTTTTCATGAATTTTTTCAAAGAAAACTACAAAACTTTTTTAATCGATCAATATACCATCTTAAAGAACACATCTTGAAGAACTTTCAGTAATTTTTTTATTGAAAAATATTACATTGTTTAGTGGCAAATGGCCGTCAATGAAATAATGTTTTTATATACACGGTTTGCGGTGACCAACATTGCGGCGAAGTGGATAATCTGAAAAAAAAAATGCAGATGGATTTAGTCAAATATAAGTATAAACTAGTCTTTAATCGAAGGATTTTAAAAAATATTCATTTTTCACAAAATGGCGGACAGTCAAAGTTAATGGTTCGATTTTAACGAAAAAAAACGGCCGTTTTTTGGCTATAAAACGGCCATTTTTTTTCGAAAAAAAAATCGAACGATTAAAGACTACATTTTTATGTATTAAATAAGCCTGCAAAATTTCAAGAAGATCGGCTCATTAGTGTTCGAGTAATCTTGGTCACCGACTTCAGAAATGCCATTTTGAGAAAAACGCGTTTAAAGTTTCCCTTTCAACGCTCTTTCAACGCGGATTCTTCTCTTTCAACGCTCATATCTCAGTCAATTTTGTTCGGATCGACTTGAAATTTTCAGGAAATATTCTCAGATACTTATACTTCAAAAAAATGCAATAAAAAAATAATCGATTTTTTCAAAATCGCAAGTGGGGGTAACCCCTTAAGTGATATGAGGAGGTCCTCTTCACGATTCCAGAGAGGTATAACATTTTGAATAAATGCTTCTCGATACGAAGCTTCTCCGAGGATTCTCTAATTCCATCAAAGATGTATGAGAACAAGTGAGTAACAAAGTCAGACGAGTTCAGCAAGATATCCAGTTTGAAGTGCACACACGCGACTTCCCACTTTGAAGGTAATTTGCAACGTTGCTCGATGCATCAAAGACGCGTACTCCGTCCTATTTTGCCAATGTTCGTTCTGTTGTCTCTCCGCCTCGTTCTACGTGCGATCAAGCCTGGAAATCCACAAGCGAAGAGAACCGGGGGTGAGCACGAAGTGGGAGAAGAGGCTAATGACTCGGTTCCGTTGTGATCACGAAGAGTTGAAAGTGATTCCCTATTCCTAGGAGTTTCCTCTGAATCTGTCTTTGTCTGGATCCGTACAAAAGGCATCCCTAGAACGTGGAATGCTGAAACACACAGGGGATTGTCCCTCCAATAGCGCTGTTTTTCCGAGAGTGATGCACGCCAGAGTATTCCATAAGTTGGCTACTCTCTTTCTTGGAGGAGTGCAGACCTATTCTCGCGTTGTCGAGACCCAAGCATCAAGGGGCCTCGAAGGCGTGCAATCCTCAAGTCGCAGTTGCTCTTGCGAATATGTCGATGCGATGGGCGAAGAAGAGACTCTGGCGTTGGATGGTGCAGCGATGTTCGTGAGCTGCACGTTTTAGCTGGCGTTGGTCTCCGAGCAGCAACCAGCAGCCTCCCAGCACGAAAGACTCCAATTTCATCTTCGTAGCGAAGGCGTGCGGTGTGGTGGCTGCGTGATGTGGCAATGGTGGTGGTGGTTGTGGTGGTGGTAGTGGTGGCCGTTGCTGCCGAGTCACGCGAGCCATCAAAGATTCAAAGCCCCGAGGGCCAGCAGATGGTCGCGTCTCTCCTCTTCGTGATGTTACTGCATCCTCTCTCTGTTCCTTCCGATCTTTCTTGTCTGCCATTCCCTTATTTCTGTCTCTCTATCTCTCGCTCCTTCTATCCCTATCCTATTGAGAGTTTCTTCTCTCGAATCGCCCGAGATCCGACAACGTTGGCTTCCTCCGTCACTTCGGTAGCCCCCGGTAGGACAAAGACAGCTATCTCCAGAGAAAGGACCATCATGTAGAGCCGAAGAGCGAGCAGGAGCGGCTACGAAACTAGCTGCGTGATTCCCCATATTTAAATGTCCTTATCTATTGGTGGTAATGAGGGCCATCTTCTTGGACGATCCGTCTCCAAGCCCATGTAGGCCTGACAGAGCACACTGCCACAGTGCGGAACATCATCTGTTGAGATTCCTTTACTATTTCGGCCACTGAGTAAAAAATCATTTTTCGCCAGGCTATATACTCATCGTGATTGAACGGAATACGGCTTTGCAGGCGCTCCAGATATTCCACACCAGCGGTATTTGACTAAACTCCAGAAGGAACATTACGCCTGGCCTCCTCTTGGTTTTATAGCTAACAATAAGTGTAGGTAGGAAGGAGAGACTCCGGGGCTTGGCGCGTATTTATCTTGTATACCTGTGAACGTTTCCCCCTCCACCGGATCGTGTCTCGGCTTGTGGCTCAGCTTGGTGCGAACGACTTGGCAACGCTGTACCGAAGGCCTACCAGGGAGCCCGCGGGGACCTATTCCAGGCTGCCAGCGTGGCGGGGTTCTCGCTGCGTGTCAAGAACCGGCTGGCCCCTGACGCCGCCATTGTCTGGACGTCCGGGATTACGACGACGATCGTGCCATCGGCTATATAGCTATATATTTGTATAACTATCAGAACCCCCACTCGATGTCTCTCTCTCTCTCTCGGGGCCTTTATACCGTGTACCTTTCCACCGTCTTTTTTTTCGGCTCTCCTTCACCCAGCTTGTCCTTCCCTCTCTCTTTGTCAGCTCACTCCGCTCTTCGGTCGCTCTTCTTCGTCTCGCGTTTGCCCGAGGCGAGCTACGTGCTCGTCGAGATGCTGGTCCGTGACCCCTTTTAGTCCTCTCCTCGGTGTGTACGTGTAAAAGGACGACAGGGGTCCATGACTCTTGGGGCCCTTCTCCTAATGTGCCTCAGCATCCGTTAGAGGGCGCCTAGTTGATCCCCGTCAACGATACTCCGTCATTCGTCGATTCTTTGCTATTCTCATACGCCTCTCTCATTACGAAAGTGACGAGGAAGTCGAAACTTGGCGTCCTCGAGCCAGGCTACATCGATAATGGACAGCTTTTTGTCCATTTTTCAATGACTCAATCAGGAAAGTATGGAGAACAGGCTGCTCGCAATTCATGGCTTTCTTGTCTCACCGCTACGACATGAATAATTTCATCGACAAAATGTTTATTTCTGTCCAGATGTTTGGTATCCAGATGACTGGTATCTGCAAAATCGTTGATGACATTTCTTGTGATCCGGAGTTCTTTTCTATCTCATAGCTCAGTGGTGTCTTTGAGATACGTGGGGTGGTCCTTTCAGCAGTGGCCATTGAAATCTTTCGGTGTCATGACGGCTGTTTGTTTTTTCTCTTGAAGCAAACAACCGCACAAGAAGTGGGTGTGCAGTGGAAATTTGCGGTGTCGTGGATAATTTCGAATCTCGTCTGGATGCACATACATCTTCATTACATTAGAGTAACTCTACGTATTCGTATAACGATCCACGGTACTCTTTATCTTTCTCTGTATGACGTGTGTCTGGAGAAAAAGATGGCTAGAGAGAAGGAGAGACTGCAAGCAGGAGTCTCTCGTTTCAGGAATATTCTCTTTAGAAGTTGTTCTTGCATCCCCTCGACGTCGTAAACTCATAAATCACATTTCCAAATCACGGCGTGTAGGAAATGCCAGTGTCTTTGGCATTAAAATCATGGAGGACCTAGATGTCCGTCTGTTTGTCGCGCTTTTACTCTCAATTTTCTCTTCAGGGAATCCTCTCGCGATTCTTTCGTCCGAATGTAGCACTCCTGCTTTGTTTCCTGCTCTTTTCTCGCTCTATCTCTCCAAACGTATGTGTTCCTCGCGTGCTGAAACTCGTGGACTTTTTTACCTGCTCGTGAAAGACTTTACAGTTTATGATGCATTCAACGAGAATAGTAATGCAGATACGTCTGGGTGTATCGGAGCCTCGAAAGCCTTGTAGCCTCGAAAAGGCTTCCTTTTCTCGATCCCTAGGCAGGTGGCGATGTGTTACCGTAGGGAGAAACGAGAGAGATGCACACAGCCAAAGCATCGAGCGAATAAGCCTATGTGGATCCCTCGGAAGGAAGCAAGTGACACGTAGAGCCCTTTCAGCGTGTCGCAGTGAAAAGGCTGGCTTTTCCGAACAACGTGAAAGCACGGCGAGAGTGGAAGTGGCTCACATATTCCGGATATCCCGAAGTTTAACACCCCCTATCGTCTCCGCTGTTCCACAAAAGTCCCTGGTACGCGAGGATATCAAAGTGGAGAATTGGAGGAGGCTGATCCACCGGAAGATTGTATGTGATGAAGGAGCTCGCGAATGACATCAATTTCAAGGTTCATGTGGGCTATCCATGCGTGTGCATACATGCATGGCTCTGCATTCTCGTCGCAATCGATAAACGGATGTGTCGAAACGAAAACATTACGAACACTCTGCGATCTGCAAGGCTGTGGGGAAAGTTTCATTTTTTAGTCCAATTTGTCCATTTGCTTCTTTTGGGCTGACTGACGAAGTATCAACTTTTATCATTGCACATCGATGAGTTTCCTCTCCCACGCGATTATGTGTCAGGTTCGTTACAAGCTGAAATGTAGTCTCGTCTAATTGATTCCTTCACCCACGCTCGTCTCTTTCGACGAAACTTGGGCCGACAATCCACCAAGAGCTAGCTCGCCGATAAATGGAGAGGAACACTGCACAGCTCTCGAGATAACGTTAACTTGTACATAAACCAGACGGAGTCTCTTGACTTGCGCTGCCCTCGAAAAAAGTCCACGTTTCATGGATGGCAGTCGAAGGAGGATATGTATGCGAGAAAATTGAAAAGGATCTTATACTGTCGAGAATTTGTGGGAACAGCCGTATGAGTAACGCACCAAATAACACATCCGGCCACATTTGGACCAAAGAGTCTATTGAAGGTCTCCATTCAAAAATACACGTATTTGTGCGTTCATGGTACCTCCAACAAAGCCAGTGTGTTAAATGGGCCAATGGGTTTGTTTGGGTTGGGTCGTTGAGTGTATGGAAAGTGGGCAACGCCTGTTCTTTTCCTCGGGAAAACTATGAATCTGATTAAACGCAGTGACAATGAGGTGAAATTTTGTATACCGGTGAAAGTTAACTAGAAAGCATAGTGCATGTAAATACGGAACAGCCAGCAGTATTTTCCAATTGGCTTGATTATTTATAAGCTGTGAAAAGAATTGCATCAACGTATGGTAGGGAATTTCAAGTCAACGGTCTCTTCAAAGACCATTTTTATTGATTCAACATGCTAATTTAGTAAATGTTCTTTGAATTATTTCTCTGCTGGGATGACAAAGCTTGAAATAATTTTAATCAATGTTTTATTTTTTATATCGAGATGAATTGTCATTTAAAAAATCCCATATCCACAACCATAGATGAAATGATGAAACATACAAAAGTATTGGGGAGCAGATGATTTTTTTCTTATTCACACGTGTTTTACAAAGGCTGTACATTTGCAGTCTTGCGGAGAATCGTACTTGCATGTACCTCTATGCAGCGTGTATCTCACACTCGATTGGCCGTTAGAGAGAGAGGGAGAGAGAGAGAGAGAGAGAGAGAGAGAGAGAGAGAGAGAGAGATGCTACATGTTCACGAGGCTCATTAAAACGTAATTACTCAAGCGAGTACGCAGTTGATCGCAGTTTCTCGTATGTTACCTGACCCAGAATGATTTTCACGGGGTATCGTCGAAAAAGCCACGAGCGAGGTACAAATGCAGTGCATACGGAATTGGAAATTGGTAAGAGGAACAGCTCAACGAACCCAATTGGCATTTCAAAGACTTTGAGAATCATGACTGTGAATATATACTATTTTTTTTCTGTGCATTTTGATAGCCGAAGCACTGTACATTTTGACGGCCAGGGAATTTATATACTTCGGATACATTTTTATTATATTGGAAGCAGTATGTATCCAGCCATTTAATAAAAATCGTCTTGATTTTTTAAATACAATCTACGCTCAGCCAAGCAACGATTTCTATGAACCGGAAATGGGAAATTGTTTTATGATTACGTGTCACTGCGTATATTGGGAAAAAGGCGATACCTTGCTCATTATCGATAAAAAGTCCTCCTGGCTATTCCTGTTACCAGTATTCTCGGTCCTCCAGTCTTTCATGATGGAGGTAGACGAAGAGGCGTTTTTCGTTTCTTCGGTCGTTAAAGTCGTTACGTAACACTTTTTTTTGCAAAAGGTTCCAAGAGGTCAGAATGTTCAGTCTCTCGGTGAACTTTCGTGTTATCGATATATCGAAAATGTATTTATATATATTAATGTTACCGCTGTTGAATCACTGTTCGATGATCAACCAATTGCAACACAATCCTAATTAGGTCATTTCTTCCTTGCGGATCCTAATTGCATTATATCACGCTTTACAAGGCGTGGATTCCATTTTTAGGATTCTTTATGGAAGGAGATGCTTCGAGGAGTAAAGCTTCGAGGACTCTCCTCAAGAAAGCATAAACAATAGCGTACAGGATGAAAATAACCTCGTTATCGGTGGATTTAAAAATTTTGGTAATGATTTAGTAAATTTTGGAATTTAGTAAATATAGGAATCAAGTCAATTTATGAATTTGGTAAATTTAGTAATTTACTAACATTGCCGAATTTACTAAATATACCGAATATAGTAAACTACTGAATTTAAAGTTACTAAGAATTTAGTACTTTACTCAATTTACCGGCTTTATTAAATTTACTACATTTACCGAATTTACCTACTAAATTTACCGAATTTACTAAATTCACTAAATTCGCCGGATTTAATAAATTTACTAATTTTACCGAATTTACTAAATTTACCGAATTTGATAAATTTACTAATTTTACCGAATTCACTAAATTACTAACTTTACTGAATTTACTAAATTTACTAAATTTACTAACTTTACTGAATTTACTAAATTTTACTCGCCAAATTTATGAATTCAGTAAATTAAGGAATTTACTAAATTTCGACATTCAGTATACAATCATTTTTGTAAAACAGAAGAAAAATGTGCACATATCCGATTATCAATTTGCATCACAAGATGGCGGTGTTGTCTATTCATCAGCCGTCGATTGGCGCGGCTTCCAGAGGGAGCTATATATCCGGTCGGACTTTCTACAGATACTCTCGTACGTATACGAGGCGCACAAAAAAGGTAATAATAAAAAGGCAGTTATAAGCAGATATAGAGACGCATGTGGTAGCGCTACCGCAGCTCGTGAGCTAACAAGGAGCTCTTTCATTCCGGCCGTTGGACGGTCTCTTCCGCGACGGCCATAAAGATTCAGCGTTGAAAGAGAAAGAACGATCAACCGTGCCAGAAGAAAGACAACGATGAAAGTCCATATTACGTAGATACATACGTCTGTCGTATTGTACACATGCACAAGTACATTGAAACGACGCTATAAAACACGTTTGCTTTCATGTATACGTGAGTCTGAAAAAGCAGGCCGAAAAAAATCCAAAGGGGAGAGAGGGGGGGGGCATGTCTCGCTTTTCTCTCTCCCTCGAATGCTTTGAAACTATAAAACTTTAATATCAAGCCCGGCGTATGTAGGAGACCGAATATGTGGGCCCGATAACGGCGCGCCCCTTTGGCGCGTCGTTTTGGTTCTCCATCGCTCTCATCATCCCATTCCACTGGTTACATAAGACGAGGGATTAAACGGTGTTTGCGAAGCGCCATCGCGCTGTGCATACTCATACACGCGGAAAAACTAGTAACTCCCTTGATGGAAATGGACGCGAAAGTTGAGGCCGCATGGGGATAAAGCAACGTGGCACTCGAAAATTCTGTGATGCATCACATGTGTTGCCTGTGTGATGCATTTGATGGAGAGATGCTTCAGGGATGCTGGATGAAGCCTTTTCACGAGAGAAAGTACGTCAACACCTTGTTCCCTTGTGTGCAAGCAAACGCGGTGCAAATATATGTATGCACGCGCGCACATGTGTATACATCGTCCGTTTTCAAGTCCAATCGATGGCACATCTCTCTCCTCAATTTCGGCCAACACTTTACACCAAAGAACCGAAAAATGAGTCTTTACAGGGTGGGAAAAGTTTTTCGATGATTTTAGTTACGCGTTGGCGGGACTCGGTCGGATATCGGGTTGCACGACTCTTGAGGGGGTCATAAACACCAACGCTGTTTATTCCGGAGCCAAGGGGTAAAACAAAGGACAAAGGCCCAAGGGTCCTCGGAGAGGAGTGTAGGAATGGACAACAAAGGGGATTCTGTGTTGGGACCCGAAGTGACCAGTCGCGATCGTCATCCTAAAGACTGTTCTATATTGCTCGAATATTCCAATTGACTGAAGTATGTAGTGAATTCCGAAAATCCAGGAGTATAGTAAATACTCAGAGTATAGTATTCCTGGAGTATAGTAAACTCGGAAAATGAGTTAGTTCAGTAAATTCACAAATTTAAGCCGTTAGAAAATTTAGGAATTTTTAGTCAATTCAATTTACTTCAAATTCAAATAAATTCAGTAAAGTCCTAGAAATAATTTAGGAATTTACTTAATTTAATTGATACTGAATCCGAAAAGTGCCGGGGTTGGAGAAAGAGCCACATTATGACTGTGGCATGATTTTTTAGAGTAGTACCCAAAAAGTAGTATAATTTATTCTTCAATTCAATTTAGTGAATGCCTAAAAGTAATTTAGGAATTTACTCAATTGAATTGACGCGTAGTATAGTAAATTCCTAAAGCCTTTACTAAATGTTAGTAAATTTAGTAAAATCATAAATTATTTAGTAAATATTTAGTAAATTGTTTAATTGAGTAAACTCAGAAATTGAGTAATTTTAGAAAACTCCGGAATTTAGTAAATCAAATTGATACTTAACCCGCCAAGTGTCGTACGGTGGGATGAAGGCAAAGTCACATTATACTCTGATTGTGGCATGACTTTCCAAAGTAATTCTGAAAAAGTAGCATAATTTACTCTTCAATTCAATTCAGTAGATTCCTAAAAGTCATTTAGGCATATACTAAATAGAATTGAAGACTAGTACAGTACATTTCTCTTTCCCACTTTAGTACGCTCAGTAAATTTCGAAATCATTTAGAAAATTTTAGTAAATTTTGTAACTTCATAAATTGATTAGTAAACTACTAAATTCTTGAATAAATTTTGATAAATCAAGTAAATTCCTAAATTCGTGAGTAAATTGTCTTCAGACCCCGAAGCGACCAGTCGCGATCGTCATCCTAAAGACTGTTCTATATTGCTTTAATATACCAATTGACTGAGGTCACTACAGGATTCAGAAAATTTGGGGGTACAGTAGATTTAGTAAACTCAGATAATTAGTTAATTCGGTAAATTCATGAAATTAGTAAATTTAGGACGTTAGAAAAATTCGTCAATTTAATTTACTTCAAATTCATATACAATCAGTAAATTCCTAGAAATAGTTTTGAAAATGGCTTCATTGAATTGATACTGAATTCGAAAAGTGCCGAACTGTGCGTTGGAGGCACAACCACATTATGACTGTAGCATGGTTTTTCAGAGTAGTACCGAAAAAGTAGTATAATTTACGCTTCAATTCAATTTAGTGAATTTCGAAAAGTAATTTAGGAAGTTACTAAATTGCATTGAAGAGTACCATAGTAAATTCCTAAAGCCTTTATTAAACGTTAGTAAGTTTAGCAAATTCCTAAATTATTAAGTAAACTCCTCAATTAAAATTAGTAAAATTAGTAATTAGTAAAATCCTAAATTATTTAGTAAATTATTTAGTAAACTCCCAAATTCTTGACTAAATTTTGATAAATGTAGTAAATTCTTGAGTAAACTTCTGAATTATTAAGTAAATTTTAGTAAACTATGCTACTTTTTCCCGACTTTAGAATAACAGACAGATTTTCCGTGAATCGGCATAAAGAATGGCGAATCGAAATCGAAGATTGATTTATTCGTGGGCTGTCGCCTTGGGATGTTCCTGTGTTGTTATACGACCGTTATCCTCGGCGCCGGCGAATTCTCATCAACTCATACACTTTTCCATCATGTGCATTCTCACATGGCCCGAGGCCACAAATACGCTCGCCCCCCTGAACTTGGGTTCAATGTTTTGCTGAAGATATTTAGGGGAAGACAGTGAGCGAGTGGGAGGTGGAGGGGCAGAGGGAAACAGGAAGAAGGTAAGGCAGGAAAAGACGGAGACGATGGACGATGAGAAAGGCGAAGCAGGCGTTTTGCATGAGAAGAGGACGAGCAGAATCTTACGCTGTCCAGAGAGACTGGTGAGATAATGGAAGGGGAAGTATGGTGGGTCGAAGGCTAAATTTAGCTCATCTCTCGGCCGCGACCACGATGACCATCCGCCGAGAAGGAGCAAAAGGTGCTTTGACTTTGATTCGCGTGCTCGAAGCTCGTGCTATTTGCGAGCACGCTCAGCGATTGATGTGGCCCGTCGCCAGCGGTTATCTCTATAGGTATGATTTTCTATCGCACAGCAGCCAATACCTTTCGTATTATATACGTCTAGATTTACACTGAACAGATTAGTTTATGATGGTGAATTATGAACGACCTCGTACGGCTACACTGCAAGAAATAATGATTTTTCCTATACATATAAATAATTATTTTTCCTATAGTATTTTGAAATCACTATGATCAACGAACCAGACGTGACACTTCGATGAAATTCTTTTTATCATGTGGGTTATTGATGCAAATAGTCGCAGATGATACAACGAAAAAAGAAGATCAAAGTATAGTTGCAACGTGATTATGCCCATTTCGATCAAACGCTATTCAAGCTGATCAATTTTTATCCAAAATGCACACATTTATATGTGCATTTCTACTTTTTTTATTTACTTTTTACATTAAGCGGTTTTTTACTTTTTTACTCATACATTTTTTACTATAAGTTTTTTTACTTTTTACTCATAAATTTACTTTTTACATTAAACGGTTTTTTACTTTTTTACTCATAAATCCTCAAACTCATTCCAGAAGCGCAGAGTGTCATTAGTTTGATTCTTAAGGGGAGGTACCTGAGTGAACTGCGAGAAAAACCGGTAAACTTTGGGAATTTTTATCTCAAAAACTAATGTTTCGATTGGATCCGGGTTTTTTTATTGGAAAATATGTACATTGAGGTATGTTTAGGAATTTTTTAAAATAAATTCGTTGACTGGAAGCGACTCAAACGCGATGATCTCGAAACGCAGTTTTCAAAGTCGGTGCCAGATGTATCTCGAAAACGACTTGTCCGATTATGTCCAAATTTGGATACAATATTCTTCGATAGTTTATCTCGTTCGCCACGTAGGGGTTTTATCGTTTGATTGAACCATTGCTTTTTTATGCAATGGGTACGCAATCCAAAATCGTCGAAAATTGCGAACGAAAAACGAATGTTAAATTAAACCGGTCGCAATTCCGTCAAAAATTAAAATTAAAAAAAAATCCTAGGTGGCGAACGAGAAAAACTATCGAAGAATATTACATCCAAATTTGGACAAAATCGGACAAGCCATTTTCGAGATACATCTGGCAACGACTTTGAAAACTGTGTTTCGAGATAATCGCGTTCAAAAAGCTTCCAGTCAACGAATTCATTTTATAAAATTCCTAAACACACCTCAATGTACATATTTTCCAATAAAAAAAACCCGGATCCAATCGAAACATTAGTTTTTGAGATAAAAATTCCCGAAGTTCACCTGTTTTTCTCGCCGTTTACTCAAGTACCTCCCCATAAAAAAGTAATATGGAATGACTCGAAATCGTTGCTCTCCCGTTTCCCTTGCATGGTACAACTTAATATGGGTATGCAAAAATTCGTGAACGGATCGGAATGACGTCTACCTAGGTGCAGCTAATGTGGCGATTGATCTCAAGGGGAGATATACACCTTGATGGTCGAGGTCGAGGATTTAGAAGCTATAAACATTCCGTCCGTAGAAGACCTACACTATGGGCCTGGTATCGATGATTCCATGTAAGTTGACAAATTTCATGATTTATCCATTCCCAAATTGTCAAACGCGTTTTTCTCAAAACCACGTTTTTCAAATCGGTACCGAAAATTTCTCGAAAACCAATGAACCGATTGCCTTGAGGTTTTTTGTGGTTATTCTATACACCATTATCTAGTACTTGTCATATGATTTTTTTTCCCGTTACTTAGTTTTTGTTTTATAGGCAAAATAATAACTAATTTTTGGCCCAAACATTACTATTTATGTTCAAACGTCCGCCATTTTGTCATAAATCGATATTTTCAAAATCGGCTATGACAAGTACTAGATTATAGTATCTAATTTAATAATCTTTTTGTTTTTTTTTTCAGATGATTTTTGAAGAAACGCCAGTGGGTACCGTGTACGCACATTTTTTACGACGCTCCAAGGATCATACAATATCCTTGTATATTTTTGATATTTTTAAATAAAGAAAATTAAACATATTTTTAATCTATATACTTTTAGACAATTAAAACCCCAATCCGAAATTTCAAATAGTTTTCCTTGAAAAGATTCACAAAAATGACCTTTTTTCGGCTCCTAGGTGTACATCTCCCCATAAAGACATTAGGCTTCAAGAATAGGCCTAATATTAGGCTATTTCCCCATACCCAATATAATTCAAACCCCAATCTTCTCCAAATCACCTTTAGAATATGAGGATAGCCATAAAAAGGTCATTAAAATGACTGTCTTCAAAAGTGGCCAAAGAAGACTCATTAAAGATAAGAAGAAAGCAAACATCTAGAGGAACAAGTCATTGTTCCAATTGATGCACTCGGCCTGAAGTGACGACTCCAGCGATCAAATGGTTCTTGCAGTGCTGTAACTGGACTAGACTAATCAAATGGCCAAGAGATCATCCTGGGGCTGAAATCAGCGAGTCAGCATCAAAGCATGAGAAAGGAGACTGGTGCTTCGAGAAGTCACGAGAGGGTCAAGAAGGTCAGACCAGTTTCACTCAATGTACTTACCGATACGTATGATGAGGTACCTTCGTACGAATGCACATCGAGAACGCAGTAGAAGTCCGGTACTTGCACCAAAAGCTTTGGAGATATCCACGACGACCGAGTTTCACGACTTTCCTATGCAGGCGTATACCGGGTGTTAGGAAGGTCGATGGAAAGCTTTGAGGGGGTGATAGGTCACTTTGTTAGGACCATATCCAACCTTGGTTACCTTAGTCCACAGTCTCAGGATTTTGAGTTATCATGGTAAGTATGATTTTTGTAAAATTTCCCAAAATTGGGTACTAACTTGTTTACCTCTTATGTTAATGCAATTTTTTTGAAAATAGCATTAACATAAGAGGTATTTTAATTTTTTGACAAGTTTTTATACAACACGTTCCATTTAGTTAGTTGTGTGGATACAGATGATTCTATCGGTGTTTGTCGATTGAATACACATTAAGCTAAGACGCAAATAAGTCTTCAGTTACCAATTATTGCCTGTTTGAACATTATGAACGAGTTAGTACCTAATTTTGGGAAATTTTCCAAAAATCATACTTACCATGATAACTCGAAATCCTTAGACTTTGGACTGAGGTAACCTAGGTTAGATATGTTCCTAACAAGGTGTCCCATCACCCCCTTAAGGCTTTGCATCGACCTTCCTAACACCCTGTATACTCATCTGGTCCCAAGATTCGACAAGAATTCCAACCACCTCATACCAGCGTAGAACACGTTTACTTTTATCGCCGCTACTGCTCTCATCATGGCGATTCGTTCGGATAATGATTCAGCAGTAAGCGTATGCACTGAGGAGTACTCGGTTTAACAGCCTTCATATTCCCCATCAATTTTTCCGTTCGCTTCGAATATCTTCCATCAGGTCGAACTATTCTCAAGTGGACTCCTCCAAATTCAATATCCCCGCGACGTTTTTTACTTTGATTTCTATCCAAACGCTGCAAGAAATTGGCTTCCATACCTACCCCGTCAGATATCTTCCGAGCTAATCATCATCGTTTTCTATGCTGTTCCTTCATCTTTGAAAGCAAGTATCCGACTCTGAGGCTAAATTCCTCCGAATGAAAAAGCCATCCCAATTTCTCCACATTGTTCCCATAGCTTGAAACTCAACTTCATTCCATTCCAAACCATGAGAATTCAGACGAGAACAAACATCTTATTGGGTGATTGCAATTTTTAGAAATGGAGCTTGGTAGAATAGCTGGAGGAACGCGCGGAGTAATTCGACTTTAACCATCGTTGAAATGGTTCGCTCCCTCTGCATCCACGATCGGAGAAATTGGCTCTACGAAGTCAAAGGGCCTGGCATAAAACGATAAGACGAAATGCAAGGAGAGAATCAGGAGGTGCAGAGGTTGGGTAAAGTGAGAATAAGAAGGAATCGGAACGTATATATTGGATGTGTATATATATATATATATATATATATATATATATATATATATATATATATATATATATATATATATATATATATATATATATATATATATAAGTATAGTTTATATAAGTAATATATATATAATAATATATATATAAGTATATATAAGTATAGTATATATATGTATATATATATATATATATACATATATACACATAATAGTATTGCTCTTCGAGACGTTCGAGAGAAAGATGATAACGTTCTATAACTCTTCTTATGTGACTACTCGACTCGCGATTTTCACTTCTATCGCGTGCCTTCTTCTTCCCATTGCTACATCGTCGCAATTCTGATACACATGTACCCCTACACATACACTCGCGCACCCACGCACACGTATATAAAATATAGACGACGAAAAATATGCTTTTTTTTTAAGTCAAAATAAAACATTTTTAATAAGATTATTTCTAAGGCTTAACAATTTCGTGGACAACTTTTCTACTACACTTGCATAAAACGCACATTGTACTTTGCAATTTTATAATTTCAATTTTTTTTGTACAATTGATTCATGGAAAAAATATAATAAAGGCATGGTTTAAATTGAAACAAACAATAATTACTTTTAAGGGGCACCACTAGGGTGACTGCCCAAAAAGGTGCTTTTCGAGAATTTATTAAAAGTAAAGTATTGCATAGAATGGTTTGAAATTTCAAGGATATACTTGTGTATAAATTATGTATATACAGTAATTTTTTTGTGTGAAAACATTCTATTTTCAGTTACTTATGGGCCGTCTCCCAAGTCTCCAAAAAAAGTTCTCCCACTGCTGAGCGATTGCGGCCTCCAGAATGCTCGAAACCAAAAAATGAAAATAGTCCGTTGAACTAGAAGGTATTGCCTGTACAATGACGCAGCATTGTGAAAAAAATTAGTATCCAACAAAATGGCGGAGTTAAAAAAAGGTCCAAATTACGCTTAAAAATCTGATGATTTTTGCCTGAAAAATTGACATTTTTTATCCAATGGAAAAACTGGAAAGTCATTGTATGAAAACAAATACTAAATACGCTGAAATAAGATTCTAGTGAATCGGGCGATTTGTATTCGAGTTAGAACTGCAGCAAATTTGAAAAATTTCGTTTTGAGAAAAAAACGCGTTGAAAGATAATAATGTTAATGTCGTTGTTATAAATCCATAAAAGTATAAGGTATAGTATAGTATACTTAGTAAAGTATACTTTAAGGTATAAGTGTATATAGGTATATAAGTAAGGTATACTTGAAGGTATAAACTATCGAAAAATGCAACAAAAAAGCGATTTTTAAAAGTGTCACGTTAGTGGTGCCCTTTAAGGGGTCTTCTCACTTTAGACGCTAAAAAAGGCTTTTTTCATGATTTTTTTTTGATAGGTTTATATCATAGACTCTGATATGAAAGTTGTTACACTTAATAAATACACTCTAGAAATACAGAATTGTTTTATTTAATTTATTTATGTAACCCAAACAAACATTAAACGCGTTTTTCTCGAAACACGCACTCGAAACAAAATCTTCGAAACTACTGAACCGATCTTTTTGAAATTTTAATCACATATTCTTTACACCTATAGCTATAGCGCATATCAAGGATTTTTTTAAATTTTGATATTTACTTTTTTTTTTGGCAAAAAACGATGAAAAAAAACTTTTTTTGTCTTTTTCGACAAATGTCCGCCATTTTGTTATTTTGGCATATATAAAAAATTCTATGGTATGCGCTATAGCCATTACCATACTGAATCGAAAACCGTTTGATTTTTTTGTTTCGGATGATCCATCTCCGAGAGTTCAGCAACAGCGCAACCTACAATTTTTTAAGGATATTTTTTAACTACCATATTCGTCTATAGATAGTGGCTTAAATAAATGAATAATTTTTGAAATATGTTTTTCGAAAGTGTATTTATTAAGCGTAACAACTTTTACATCAATATTTATAATATAAACCTAGCAAAAATATTAATGAAAATGGCCTTTTTTATTGTCTAAAGTGAGAAGACCCCTTAAGATAGAACGAGCGCGCGCTATTGATTTCTATAGATTTTGTTCAAATGTTAACCAGACATTGTTCATATCAATATGCATATTTGAGTGAAATTTTAGAACAGTGGACTTTTGAGAGTGGGAAATAATGGGTCTTAAAATTGTATCTTTTAACACTGCAGGATCTGCATTGACCGAAAGTCAGGTCACATAATACGTCCTACCATTCTATTGTGTGTATAAATTATGAAAAAAAGTTATGGTTAGATAGCAAACTAGCTAGGGAACGAGTGAAAAAAATTTGGATTGCCTTTACCATTGAGTTGTGCTAAAAACGTTCAGTAAACACGGAATAAATTTCGGTAAAAAATATTTGTTCCCCATAATAAGAAGACATATGGCAACATCGCAGAACAGTATTGTTCAATATTTCGAGAAGAAAAAATTATCGTGTTCCTAAAGTTAAAAACTTTTATCATAAAAAATCTATTTACGTTATAAATATAAATATTTTGTATTGTTTATGTTATCTTCATTAACAAATAAAAGTGTTGGTTGATTCATAACTAATTAAAAAGTTTGTTCGATTAAAAATTACTTCAAAATAAAAATGTGTGTTGCAATATTATTTTAAATATGCCGCGCAAACTTACGTCATTGGATACGTGATACCATGCGATGTTGCCATATGTCTTCTCATTATAGGCGACAAATATTTTTTACGGAAAATTACTCTGTCTATATTTCAATGCAGACCCTGCAGTGTTAAAAGTTGCAATTCAAAAACCCGATATCTCCCAATCCAAATAGTCGACTGTTCTGAAATTTCACTCAAACATGCATAATGATATGAACAATGTCTGGTTAAAATTTGAACATAATCTATATAAATAAAGAGCGCGCCTTTGTCCTTAAGGGGAGATATACACCTAGATGGTCGAGGTCGAGGATTTAGAAGCCATGAACATTCCGTCGACCGTAGAAGACCTACACTACGGGCCTGGTATCGATGATTCCATGTAAGTTGACAAATTTCGTGATTTATTCATTCCCAAATTTTCAAACGCGTTTTTCTCAAAACCACGTTTTTCAAATCGGTACCCAAAATTTCTCGAAAATCAATGAACCGATTGCCTTGAGGTTTTTTGTGGTTATTCTATACACCATTATCTAGTACTTGTCATAAGATTTTTTTTTCCGTTACTTAGTTTTTGTTTTATAGGCAAAATAATAACTAATTTTTGGCCCAAAAATCACTATTTATGTTCAAACGTCCGTCATTTTGTCATAAATCGATATTTTCAAAATCGGCTATGACAAGTACTAGATTATAGTATCTAATTTAATAATCTTTTTGGTTTTTTTTTTCAGATGATTTTTGAAGAAACGCCAGTGGGTACCGTATACGCAGATTTTTTTACGACGCTCCAAGGATCATACAATATCCTTGTTTATTATTGATATTTTTAAATAAAGAAAATTAAACATATTTTTAAATGTATATACTTTTAGATACTTAAAACCCCAATCCGAAATTTCAAATAGTTTTCGTTGAAAAAATGCAGAAAAATGACCTTTTTTCGGCTTCTAGGTGTATATCTCCCCTTAAGGTGAACGAGAATCTTTGTATAAGGTAAAATAAGCAATTTTTTCGGGCGATGTTTTTATTACTTGGCGTCCTATTTTAGGTTTTAGACGTTTTCGAAAGAGATAAAATGTGCGACAACGGAAACGAAAATGACAATGACGTTTCCTCGGTACCTTGCACGTACACGACGTCTTCCTCTGAACGGATGATATTACGTGGCATATCTCTCTCTCTCTCTCTCACTCTCTCTCTCCCTCTCTCTCTCTCTCTCTCTCTCTCTCTCTCTCTCTCTCTCTCTCCCTCTCTCTCTCTCTATCTCTTCCTTGCACTCCTTTTATTGTATTCTTTACTCGATTTCTTTCTCGTCTCCAAGAGAAGAGCTCCAGGCGTGAATTTATAGTTATCCAGACGCGACCGACGTTGTGTGTCAGCCATGGCTTCCTGTAGATTCTCATTTGTCTTATGGGACACACGTGCTTCGCTTCCTCAATCCCCACTAATACATACGGCGGATTCCAACACAAAGTCGGCTGATGTTTCGGCGAGGAAATTTTCCGAAAGCTGCTCGGATCGACTGCTTACCGCACGAAATGAAATTCTTCGATGCCGTGTTTAAAATAGGAAACTGAGTTTCCGCGCTTCATTTATTCTTGGCTGCGATGAGAAGACGGTGAAAAAGCGCGCTGGAAAATCCGCTCGCCCGACGATCACCCTTAATGCTGATGTAACGTCTTAAGATCTTTGATGCACGAGTAGAGGCTGCAATAATTCGTTCTGCCTTGCAGCGAAAAGGTTGCCCAATGGGAAATAAATTAAATAATATAATAACGAAGAAGTGATCAATCCTGAGAGCAGCGGAGCTTGCAAATTGCTTTTTTAAAATTTCGTACGAGTTTCCTCGACGAGAAGTATAAAATTGCGAAAGGCACGACGCGGTGGATGAGTCGCTTTGAATGGTGGGCATTTACTTTGAAACAATTTCGAAGTTTATACTCGGTGCTTTTTAAGGAGGTTGGCGCGGTCCAGTTAAGTAAAATGACGGTTTATGCAATTTTTTTTCAATAAAATTTAGAAAAATTCATACGACGTTGTATATTTATTTTGTAGATGTTAATTTTTCATAAAATGTATAATGAAAGAGCGAAATTATGCATTTTTGTATTTTCATTGCGTGCAAGAGAAAAACTTTTGTGTTATTACCAACTTAAAAAAGTATAACATTATCGATGATTATTATGAAAAACTGCGTCAGTGGATGTATTATACAACCCAGAATGAAATTGTGAGTCACTTATAATTATGCCTATTTATATTTATGCCACGAGATTATTTATTATTACCGTTAATTAATATTGGGTGCTGCCAAACTACGGCAGCGTCGTGGACATTGAGGGTGGCAGCAATGCTCTCCATTTGCCAGCCAAGATTCGTAATCGTTTATCAAATCTTGATGGTTTAATATTAAATATATATGGTTTTCAATAGGCAGGATAGTTTTTTCTTCAAGATGTTTCAAAAAGTTTAGTTTTACGTTAATCTGTTGTTAGAAATGGTTTATCTTGGTGCTAAATAGCCAAAAGATTACATCACTCGTAGCGTGAACGTCTTGCCCATCTAACCGCACGTAAAATCACATACATTGAGGCTGTCATCCCATGTGACAGGTCCAAAAAATCCAAAAAGTGTATTTTAGCACAAATTGCAAAAAACGTGTACGTGTTATACGAACCCGCCATAGCAGACCAATGGTAAGTCGACATTTTCTTTGTGTAAATAATACTTGAATTTTTAAACGCGTTTTTCGCAAAACTGTTTTTTTCAAATTAGTTTCCATGATATTTCAAAAACTCTTGAACGGATTTCGCGTAAATTTGTATGATATAGTCAGCATCTATAGTTCTCATCCCAACTAGAATATTTCTGATATCTGCCACAGTTTTTTTAAGGCGCCGTTTTTTAGGGAGCCTGAATTAGACGGACCGAAAAATCGTTTTTTTTATTGCTTAAATCGCGGGAGATAAACTATCCAGGAATATATTTACAAACTTACAGAGGCCAATCGTAAATATTTTCGAAGATACAAGGCCGAAAGCAGAGTAGCGATTGATATTTGATATTGATATTACCTCCTATTGAAAACTTTGAAGCGCGTTTTCTCCAGTTTTCATTTTCACGGTTTTCCCAAATTGGCGGCTGTGATAACAAAAAAACTAAATCACCTATTGAATCAAACCAAAGTTTATTTTCTTCAGTATGAAAATCCTTTCAAAGTGAATTGAAAAAGTCGTTTAAAAAGTATTTTTAACTAATTTTTATAGCACATTAAAGTGGTATTTTAAACCCATTTTTTTTAACCTAAGAAAAGTTATAATTTCACGATTTTTTTCAGCTTTTTCTTAATTCACCCAGAAAAAAAATATAAGACAATTGAAAATTTCATTGCTTTATTTGGTTGAGTCAAAAATTACGAGCTGCATCTATCCCGCCGTTTGGGGACTGTAATGGCAAGATGCACATGGAATAGGCTGACAAATCTGTAGTCATTGATCATTTCTAGTTAAAATTCTTTTTTATACATTTAAAATATACATGAAAAGATACCTCAATGTTTATTGGGCTCACTTGTCTTTTTCCCATATAAACAAATTCCCAAAAAACGCTTTTTTTGAGCTTCTAATTCAGACTCCCGCCTTCAGCCAAAAAAGTCGAGCAAATGACGAAATAACCTGGAACGTAACTTTCAAGACCGTGCCAAAAATTCAACTTTCGATTTTTTTTTACTCTACGCTAGTTCCGGCGATAGCCTCAGCTATACAAATTAAAATACCGTTTGATTTTTTCATTTGAGATAAGCAAAACGTCCAGAATCATGGCAGCCATCGACCGACTTTTTTTTTCACACATGAGTGTCTTTCGAACGGTTCAAGCTCGATTCAATTAGTTATTTTACTTTGATAAAATTCTGAGGGACTGTGAAAATGTTAATAAACGTGCGGTTAAAATTGAAAGATGGTGTGTTTTAATGGTTCATTAGAAAAAAATTCCCAAGTATAGGCAAAAAAATATCTGTCACATAGGATGACCGCGTTAAACTATTTTTTATCTCTGCTACCTTGTGGTGAAAAAAAAAATCAAGAAATGTGTAAAGACTCAGTCTAGACAAGAAAACATATGTACAAAAAAAATGTAATCTTGCATTATGGATAACGTTCCAACTTCCTTAATGATCAACCAAGGGAGTAAAAGTTTTCGTAGATGAATCGAGCAGAATTCGAGAGGTCTGTTCACGGTGAGACCTCTTGGCGAGTTACCCGCAGGAGGAAGATCATAATGCATTGTAATACGAGGCAAGTGAATGAATTCGCGTGCATATTGCATACGCTAGGCGTGTACGATAATACGCATAATAATAGGCTATTATTAGCACGAGAAGTAATGGAGAGGATCTCATGAGCGACACATCGCATCTGCAACTGAACTCTGCCCGGATCTTTGACTTGTACGGGTTATGGAAGTCATTCCCTCCTCCCTCGCGCTTCATTCTCCTCGTCCCTCAATCGCCTCACTTCCAAATACATCTGCGAGAATTACCACGCGTTCTCTCTCTTAAACGGATATGTGTTGGAATACACGTGCACGTGTGTATGAGCGTGCGTACATGTATACGTGAAAAAAAACTACTGTGCGAAGAGTCTCTGAGATTTCCGTCGGAAGGCGAACACGCACTGTCGACGAATGCACAGTCCCACGCTCTCCCTCATTGTTCACAAGAGTTTCTGCCAGCCCAAGTTCTTTCTACCAGCAAAACCAGCCAAGCACGCCTCGTTCCATACAGGACGATATCTCGCACCCCTCCTTCGTTCTCTGGCGTGTTTCCTCTTGAGGATTCGCACGCCAGAAACGTCCAAGTGCCTTTGCACAGTTCCATGCCATCAGTGCACGACAGGGTATTTTTCGTCTGCACCATTGGAATAGCCTATTCCATCTAGATGTTTCCAGGCCTCATTGGAATCGACTGACTTCCAATGATGTTGACTTGGAATGACTTCCAATGATGTTGAGTTGGAATGACTTCCAATTGTCTCTTCATTGAAGCCAACTGACTTCCAATGATGTTGAGTTGGAATGAATTCCAATTGTGTCTTCATTGGAGCCAACTGACTTAAAATGCTATTGGATTAGAATGGCTTCCAATTGTGTCTTTATTGGAACCAACTGACTTCCAATGATGTTGAGTTGGAATGACTTCCAATTGTGTCTTTATTCGAGTCAACTGACGTCCAATGGTGTTGGATTGAAATTACTTCTAATTGTGTCTTCATTGGGGCCAACTAAGTGCCAATGATGTTGGATTAGAATGACTCCTAATTGTGTCTTCATTGGAACCAACTGACATCCAATGATATTAGTTGGAATTACCTCCAATTGTGTCTTCATTTGAGCTAATTGGCTTTCAATGATTTTGAATTGGAATTACCTTCAATTGTGTCTTCATTGGAACTAACCGACTTCCAATGGTGTTGGATTGAAATTACTTCCAATTGTGTCTTCATTGGGGCCAACTAAGTTCCAATGATGTTGGATTAGAATGACTCCCAATTGTGTCTTCATTGGAACCAACTGACTTCTAATGATTTTAGTTGGAATTACCTCCAATTGTGTCATCATTTGAGCTAATTGGCTTTCAATGACATTGAATTGGAATTACCTCCGATTGTGTCTTCATTGCAGCTAACCGACTCCCATTGATGTTGGATTGGAACTGACCTCTCTTAGAATCCGCATGATGGCCTCGATTTACGAATGAGGCCATCCTGGATCGAGGATAACGCGTGGTAAGATGAGACGACAATTTTTGGTCCTCCTTTGGGATAAGATTATTTTGTGCACATGTATAGCGATGAATTTCACTGGGTAATTCAATGCAGAATGTATTTTTGAACAGCTTTTAGGTGCCTGCATCATGTGCCACCTGTTTTGCTTCAGCGTCCATTGGACAATTTTGAAGGCAATCACGCCAGGATCAATTGATTTGCACGTTAGCCTCTACCGGGAGCCGACCGTGGCAATATTTTTACCGCGGTCAGCAACCTCATGAAATATTTTATCCCTCATTTGAGAGCGAATGCGTCCATCATGTACTCCATCTTACGTAACTTTTTTGTTTTTCCAATGAATCCACGGGGGTTTTAAGTTCAAAAGAACTTCAAACAAGGGTGCATTATACTCGGAGAGTTCAGACACTGCATTCACGCGAAAGTTCGAGAAATGAGAATGAATGGCGCGTCTATTCCTGTATGTGTCTTTGGTCTTCGGCATTCTCCCGTATAACGAAAAATTCTCAAGTATCTCCGGCCGAGCTTTCAAGGGCCGAGCCTCGAGAAGTTGATATACGGGAAGGCCCTTGTGGCTGCGAGAAGTCGATCTCGGAAAAGCTCATCGCGGCATGGAGGAACGTTCCGAAAAATCACTAGAACCAATTGGAAGGAGAGTTCCTCTCAGTCAAATCCACACAGCTCGAGGGCAATTATAACATTACGGTAATAAAACTTTTTCCGTAAGTATGTATAGATATGGAGACTGTTGAAAACTCAAGAGGACCGGCTTATCGGTCAGAAGCTCTTCAGCGTTCGAATGATGGAAATGAGATAACGTAGATGATGGGTTTAGATATATTTGTAATTGGATGCGCTTAAAAACGATTCCTTTCCATTCCACATTGACTTTGAAGACTGAAAAAGAAACACCTCCGCGTTATCATGGGTCCAAATGGATTTCCTGAGTTCCAACGTATACCCTTGCGGGTTTTTAGGTATTGCTTTTTTCAATTGAACGCCCTTTTGTCATACGACTATCTATTTTGAACAAGTCCAGCGATTTTTTTATGTTCTAGTTATCGAGTACATATTGGGCAGGAAGCCCTCCATGGGGGTAAATTATGATCATGTGATAATCATTTCCCAACATATTTTTTGAGTTTCAAAATGTACCCAGTGGCTTTTTACGTATTGCCTTTTCCTATCACTTCATACCAGCACTTCGCTGATGTAACCTAACGTTCCGTTGCGCGCACAGTGACCTTAAGGGGTTATGCCTAGTTGCAAAACTCGGAAAATTACTCTTTTCAAAAGCTATAGAATTTGACAGTATATCAGCTTATAAATGTTCGATGAAAATTTCAAGATGAAGGGATCACAATTAACAGCTTTATAGGCTGTTACGTCGATGCCCGTCGGAACGCTCGGAGCGTCGTTCGAGCTTTAAACGCTTTTTTCTTGAACGTGCGTTTTCAAAGTCGGCGAGAAAAATATTCAAAAAAGAACTGCATCGATATTTCTGAAATGTTCAGGGCTTTTTCCAAATGTGAAAAATATAGTATTTGATCTGAGGATTTTTTCGCGGCGTATACTTTCGATTTGATAAACGCAAAATGCCAATTTTTCGAAAAAATCAAGATTTACAATTTGACACGCGCATCTTTTTTCAATTTTCATATTTCGGAAATTCGATAAATATAATATAAATATAATATAATATAAATTCGATAAATCGATTATAATAAAATATTTTTACACAAACAAATTACAGGGTGTTCTACAGATGATACTTGTTCAAATACCTAATTTTATAGAAATTTATCATCACGATTTTGTAAACGAAAAATGCTAAAAATGGGCTGCTTACAACGACTGTTACAACAAGACATAACTCGTTAAGGTGGGCAACCACCTTGGATGCTTAAAAAAATCATTTTTCTTTAAATTTCATCAATCTTTAGCAAAATGTCTTAAGAATACAGCCTGAAAATTTCAAAATAATATTCGGATTCCTTCTAACGGGATTTATATAAATGATAACGACTCTCCGCTCGACTCTCAACCACTGTGACGGGTCAAAATATTCGATTTTATTTTGCTTTTTCTCAGAGTGTACGTATTCGAGAATATGGGAAAAAATGTCAAGTTAAAATATTAAAAAAGTAACCAAGTGACAGATGATTTAGTGAGACCAGGTAGCGCAACAATTTACATATACTAAAACTTTCAATCGCGTTTTTCTCGAAACGACATTTTTCAATTTGCGGTAATCATAACTCAAAAACTAATGCATGGATCGTCTTTATATTTGGAACACATTTACATAATATTATTTTTCAAAACATGAACCTAAAGTTGGATAGATTGAATTGTTTGAAACATATTTATTATTGCAAAATGCCGGGGAAAAAGGCTAAATATCGATCATTTTTTTCCACCACGTTCCAACATTCAATTCTCGATTTTTCTCTTCAAAATTCGGGTTCATGTTCTTAAAAAATATCTCAAGAATGTATAAAACTTTGTTGGACTATTTCAGATGCGAATTGCGAGCTGCCCAATTCCCGCAAATCGACAATGACGATGAGGACACGCCAAGGGACACAGCGGATTACACCTCAATTGATGCATGAAATAACTTGAAAAAATTACCAGAGATGTACGACAATATGAATAAGATATCGTCAGAGTTGCGGAAATTTCCGTTTTCTTCTCACAATTAAAAGAAAATTAAAAAATCATCTAATTTTCGGTCTCCTGAAGTCGTTGCCCTTAAGGGGTTAGGCCACTCTAGAGGCCGAAAAAATAGGCCTTTTGGGGATTTTTTTTTCAGAAAAACTACAAAATGAATCGAGATTACAAAAGAGGGTGTTTATCATACATATTAGTGACTGTATACAATAATTTTTTTGAAGCGATTTATTTCAAAATGGCGGCTGTGCAGCGTTTTCGCGATGGCGTCTCCGTTTCTCCAGGGTCCACGGTCGGACAAACAGCTACTGTAATTTTTTAATTATAATGAGCCAATGAAAGTTTTTCGATTATATATAATAACTGCCATAGAAGTACGTAGGATTTTTTTTGGATATATTGATTTTTGGCCAAATGGCGCACGTCTAAAGTGGAAAGTGCAAAATTTGCCTAAAAAATCAGATAATTGTTAATAACAAATGAACTATGCAATATAAAAAAAACCTGCGTATTTCCATAGACAATGTATTTTCCAAGATACATTAATACCCCCACTTGTAGCGCAAAAAAGGCCTTTTTAATGAATTTTTTAAAAGAAAACTACAAAACTTTTTTAATCGATCAATATACCATCTTAAAGAACACATCTTGAAGAACTTTCAGTAATTTTTTTATTGAAAAATATTACATTGTTTAGTGGCAAATGGCCGTCAATGAAATAATGTTTTTATATACACGGTTTGCGGTGACCAACATTGCGGCGAAGTGGATCATCTGAAGAAAAAAATGCGGATGGATTTAGTCAAATATAAGTATAAACTAGTCTTTAATCGAAGGATTTTAAAAAATATTCATTTTTCACAAAATGGCGGACAGTCAAAGTTAATGGTTCGATTTTAACGAAAAAAAACGGCCGTTTTTTGGCTATAAAAGGGCCATTTCTTTCGAAAAAAAAATCGAACGATTAAAGACCACATTTTTATGTATTAAATAAGCCTGCAAAATTTCAAGAAGATCGGTTCATTAGTGTTCGAGTAATCTTGGTCACCGGCTTCAGAAATGCCATTTTGAGAAAAACGCGTTTAAAGTTTCTCTTTCAACGCGGATTCTTCTCTTTCAACGCTCATATCTCAGTCAATTTTGTTCGGATCGACTTGAAGTTTTCAGTACATATTCTCAGATACTGATACTTCAAAAAAATGCAATTAAAAAAAATCGATTTTTTCATAATCGCAAGTGGGGGTAACCCCTTAAACATTTCAAGTGAATCGGTTGAAAATTGTCTGAGTTATGTTTCCGGCCAACTTAAAAAATGCTGTTTTGAGATAAACGCTGCACTACCGCCATTTTGAGATTAATCGCTCTAAAAAAATTATTGTATACAGTCACTGATATGTATTATAAACACCCTTTTTAGTAATCTCGATTTATTTTGTAGTTATTCTAAAATAATATCCCCAAAAAGCCTATTTTTTCGGCCTCTAGAGTGGCCTAAGGACTTAAGGTGAGGGGTTTGCAGTTTTGAAAAATCGATTTTATGTCTTTTCTTATACTTAAACATTTCAAGAATATAATCCCAAAATTTCAAGTCAATCAGAGCAAAACTCTCGAAGTTATTGACTATTTAGTCCCGCACCTCTAACACTGTAGCTCCAACTCCTCTAAACTTCAAACGCGTTTTTCTCGAAACCACTTTTTCAAAGTCCGTGTTAACTGCCATTTGAAAACTACATGAACGATTTATTTCAAACTTGGTACACACTATCTACATATAAAATACCTCCCCCCAACGGTTAGTTTGAGATTTTTTTTTACATTGAGGGGATTTTCCACCCCCAAAGTGGCGGAATTTTTCGTGAAAAATAGCACTTTTCACGTTACATGACCACCAAAAATTTAGAAATGAAAAAAAAAAAATTATCAAAGACCGTTGGGGGGAGGATTTGATGATCCTTTGACTAAATTTTAATGGTACTTGATTTCAGATCATTTCCAGCTGAGATACAGTGAACACCGCAAATCGTGTTTTTCCAAAGGCGTTCTTGGAAAAGCTTTGTCACCGGCTTGTTTGTGGATATTTTCGCGTACAAATTTCACGGAATGTTCTCGAAATGACACTTAACAATGTACAAAAGGTTTCAATAAATTTACTCTATCCATATAGATGAAAAAAATTCGCAAAAAAGTATTTTTTTATTCACGCTGAAACCCCTACCCTCCCCTTAAGCTCCACTATACCGCATTTGCCGAAGGTACGGGGATACTCTGAAAAATCCCTCCGGTTATAGACAGCCCCATATTCTCCTGATTCTCTGGTGCACAGACGATTTCTTACTCAAGCATCGACACCAAGGTCTCAGAAGTATTGGCATTCCGCTGAGTGGTTGAAGCGGTCACCACTCCGAGTATTGGCCGCGCACAACGCTGCTCAACTGGAAGTACCTCCAGGCACGTGACTCGACCGCCAGTCGAGTACTTTCCAGTTTGTTAACAAAATCCCGACCGCCTTATGCAGTCCTCTATTACGCAGCCCACATTATGCAGTCTCGTATTATTATCTGGTACGGATAATAATCCTGGTGATATTTTAGCTCGTAATATTACACAAAAGGCTCTCCATAGCGGAAAAATGTATCTCACATTTTTGTTAACAAAAGCAACGTTTACACTCGTGCGCATTGCCGGTGTACCGTAATAAATGCATCGCAGAGCATTTTCCTCATAAATGGTCGGTCTCTGGAAATGCTTTATTTTTCGCCTCGAATCCAGAGTTAATTCTGTTCAAATATAGGATGTGTACTGTGCCTATGTAGGAAGCGTGCAACGTACAAAGTTTGTTGCTCCGTGATAAGATATACGAGGTCGCGTGCTTATTGACCTGAACTGAGTCAATGCGTACGATGTTCAATGCTCGTATACCGCAATCAGCATGTGGTTACGTATGTGCACGTACAGAGGAGACAGCCACACACTCGTCAAATCGCGTGTGTATTGCTTGGAGTGTTAATTTTTTGGGCGTTCTGCCACCACCCATGAATAATGGAATCATCACTTCCGGTATGTCACATACGCGTGGTCAGTCGACTTTGACTCCGGTGTGGGCTGACGAAAACGTATGCGTTAATTTTTTTTTTAATTAACTTTAGCAGTATAGTAGATCGATAAAAATGAAAAAACAAGTGTTTGATATATATGATACAGAGCGCAGGATCGATCATATGCTCGTAAGATATACAGAGAGCGAGAGAGGGGGGGGGGAGATAAAAGTAGTAGAGGAGAAGAAAAAGATAAGGAAAACTTCTTGTATATATAAAATGATAAGTACACATAAAGCCCGAGAAAAAGTGGAGAGCACGAAATCTGGAACAGCGCAGATCTGGCACAATACGACAAAACGTTGAGGGACCGAACCGTGAGATGCACAAACGAAATAGGAGGAAAGCATTAAGAAAACTTAATAAAAGTACGCCCTTTACACTGTCAGGTACACTCGACACCATCGTCACTTTAAACCTCTGTTTCTCCTTTTATTCATCTCTTTTTCTATCTTCCTCTGCCTGCTTCATGACCCTATCTCTCTACGCCTTCTTGAGGAATGTAGAGAGTTAAAATCAAAAGATAACCCCACGGTCTCGAGTACTTTTTTTTGTCGCACGTTGCTCTGCGCTCAGCATCGTCGTTCTTCAGTTTTTACCGTCCTGCTTCGTAGATTTCGGTCATTTTACGAGGCCTTCCTCTCTCCTCTGTGTTGTCTCTTGAGGCTGTCCGAGCCTTCGTGTACCGTGTATCCAAAGTACATGCCCCTATGTGCGTACAAAATGAATTGGACGATATGCATGTACATAAGCAGACACATTGCGAATCAATTGCTCCGATCATCGCACTATCTCAATACAGCATGCAGACACCCCAAGATAAAAGGATGACACTGAGATAAACCGATGCATACCTCTGCACTTTTCAGGATCTTTCGTTTAATTCCACGCAACACCGAGGAAACGTACATCCGAGGGAATATAAGAAGTCCAGATTGGACATTCCAACATCTGCCTTTCCTGTCATCAGTTCGATTTCTCCTACACTCCAGGATGATAAAATACAGCCCATGCGGAGTTGATTTAAACTTCCGTTATGCTGAATAGTTTGGGATGCAAGTGCAGCGGAATGAAGCAGGTGTGAATAAAAACTTTCCAGAACGTTTTAAAAAGTTCTACATTGCTGTGGGAGTGCGAAGTCGACGCTTCCAACATTTTGCAGAGCTTCTATCCATCTTCTTTTGGTCTTGATCCACTGGTAATTGTAATGGACAAGAGTATTCAATTAGCACGACTCGGCCGATTAATTTTATAAATACTTGGCAGCTATTAAATTCTCCTACCTCAACCTACTTTAATTTAGTTCTACCAGCCATGGCGTACACCTAGAAGAGGATTTACCAGAGTTCAGCAGCGCAGGCAGAAGTTGTCTGCCTGCTCTCTGTTCCGCCGCCCCCTCCTTCGCCTCATTGCGGATATACGTACACGAACGTCTGTATGGATACGTGTACATGCAAGCCCCGGGGTCTGGCTTGCTTATCATTCCATCCCTTTCTTTCTCCCTTCGATGTTGCTGCCCCTTAAAACCGCGAACCAAACCCTGCACCGAGTGCCTGACGAGTCGGGACCACCTGTTGCACGGATTTCCGGCGCACTGCTACAGCCCCTCTCCTGCCCCCCTGCCGGGCTTTTGCTCAACTCACAGCATGACCCGCGAGACCCGCGGGTGCTTCAGACCCCCGTACAGGGCGCCTCAGAACATCGCGGCACCTTCACTGCACGAATTCGCCGAGGCTGTCAGATGATCAGCAGAATGGCTCGACGTGTGGTACGTGGATACGTGACACGTTTCGAATAATTTATCTGGGTGGAAAAACTACGTTTTTCCTCGTCGTCTCCCAAAGAGCCAAATCGGGGGTAAAGGGTAAATCGAAGGGTATATTTTTCTTCAGTCAATGATTCAGTCGCGATTGTAAATAATTTCAGCCTCGAGGAACATCGATTATCCCCAGGTAAGTGAGGATATAATGACGGGTTTGATACAAATTACGAACGAGCAGTACTTGGCGATGTCTGTTCTTTCCATGTACTCACCTATACTTGGGCGAAGAGAAGGATTGTGAACTTCGAGCTGAGGTAAAAGTCGTAACCAGCTGCCCTGAGGAAAATCAAGAACTAAATGGGGAGGAGAAAAAAGTAAGACTCTGAACGCGCAATTCAGGACTTCAGTTCACGTTCCACTATACTTATACAATTACGAAAAAAGCAGCAGGACAATGTACAAGAAGTGGAGCCAAGTCCATTTACGTTTCCATTTATCATTCGGTAATTGCATCGGATCTTGAATGGACAAAGTCGAGAAATTTCGAGGCAGCTGCTCATGCAAACTCTGCTTACGTAGGAAACTTGTACGAATGAGTTTTTTTCCTATGGCAATGGCGCTACATACAGAACCATTCAATTGGAAAGAACGGTGAATATTTTCTACCTCATCTGGGTTATAGTCTCCTGCTATCTGATCTATTTTCTCCATCAAGATATATCAACGAATTCGCGTCAGCATTTGACACAATTGCTATAGACGGTGTGCAGAAGTTGCCAACTCGTATGTCAAATATGCGGTATTCTCCATGTGAAAATGTACTGATGGTTAATTCGACGGAGTGATCCTCCCGCGAAGCGATCGAAATGACGGTGCGAAAGCCACGAAGCATCTTGGGCTAGGCTGTCGATCAGGCGTAACATAGAAACGAATCGCTACAGCTCTAGGCGACCTGATTTTTTTCAAGCTCTGGGCGGTGCCGTCGCTAGGAATAAGGAGAGTGGAGGGAAAAAAAGCGAAGACGCAAGCTGGATAAAGATATCATAGTGGTGCTAGGTAATTCGAAGTCATTGAGGCATTCAAGAGCGATCAGAGAATGATATCAACCGAGCCTTGAGGTTACGGTGAACGCATACTTCGGACTCATCGTTTTTTTTACTCTCCACCGCAAACAACGGATTCTTCGATGTCTATTCTCATAGCTCCGTTCAGTCTGATCACGTAACAAAGGTCTGTCATAGCAGCGACGTGTAGGACTTGATACGTGATGATGGGGTGCGATAATAGGACAAGGACTCTGCTTGTTATTTGTCACACCGAGGATCAAGAAAATGGTCGGATAATTTTTACGTACGTCCCTTAAAAGGGTCCTCGTTTCATCCGTTTTTTTCCTTCCTTGCTCTGCTTTTAATTCTGCCATGCCTGACCATTTCTTTTGATTATTCTTCCAATCCCTGGACAGATTGCTCGCTGGACCGAGATGCTGTACTCTTTTGCAGTGGAGCTCTATACGTCCTTCCTACTATGTCTGTCTCCCTCTTTCTTTTTCTTCCACTGTCCCTTCTTTCGTCCCTTTCGGCAAGTAAACTGTGTAATGCCTCTGACGGATGAAGACAAGAATGGATGCTTTGTTGGCATTAATGAGAGATCCACCAGAAATGGAAGAGCCCTAACGATGACGGCTGTGCCATGTCGATCGTTTCTCTCGCTCATCTGCTTTTTTTTTCTTCAGTTTCCTCTTTGCCAGTCTCGGAGCTCGTCTATAAGAAGTCGTTGATCGTTAACCAGAAACTTTTGGAACCCTTCTGCGGGTCAATCCTTGCAATAGCGGCCAACGAAGACGACGACAACAGCGATGAGACGACGGGAGACAATGACAATGGCCGAGAAGAAACTGCTTTGTTCTCTCGTTTTCTCTAAGGCTCGTCCAGAGGAGCCCACGGAGACACTCTTCAAGACTTACGATTTACACTCCCAATCGTTTTTACTTTTCATTCTAAGGACTGGAAATTCTGTAAGCGTGCACACATCTCTTCACATCGAAAGACGACGGAAAGGGGATGCGCACTAATGACTTCTTTTGATTTTGACACTTTACCTTTTTCCATTTCTTTCCGGAGTGTTTGTTTTCTCCATTGATTAATCAATTGATCTGCCTTGACGGTTTGATCAACGCAATGTTTTCGCGAAGCATGATAAATCCAATTGGATGAAACAAATGAGGGAAAATGAGGAGCGAATTTATTTCGTTCCGTGTATGACTGGAATCGAATGTATCTCTATCACATTACGATAGTCGGATCTTTTTTGCTGGTTCCTAGGAGAAATAAAACATTTTGGGCTAACGTCAATATGGAATAGTGGGAGCTTCAAGTATCATGGATATGAGTTTGTAGTCCAGTAAAAGAGACGAAAAGCTAGCACTTTTTAGCGCAGAATATAAATTTGTGACCGAAGGTAGATGGTTGCATACTGAAAGTAACCCCAATAAAATGTTACCCCTCAACTCGCCCCAACCCTAAGAAATAGGGGTTGAAAACTTAAAAATCGCCGTATTTTGATAATTAATAGCCCGATCAAAAAATGTTTCAAGCAAAAATTGTTTGGAGTAATAAAATACGTATAAAGTTATCTGATGTCCAATCCCCTATCTGTAAAAATGGCGGCGCAAATGTCCCGAATTTTCAAATAGTTTTTGTGCCGCTATTTTCAAGGATAGGGGGTTGGACGTTACATAACTTTATACGAATTTCATTGTTCCAAACAACTTTTGTTCGAAACCTTTTTTGACCGGGCTAATAGTTATCGAGATACGGCGATTTTTAAGTTTTCAACCCCTATTTCTTAAGGTTGGGGCGAGTTGAGGTAGTTGATCTACCTTCAGTCAAAAATTCATATTCTACGCTAAGAAGTGCTGGGTTTTCGTTTCTTTTACTGGACTATTCCTTCTTTCCTTCATCTTCTCACCGCGCCTCCTAGATGCCGTGTATAATCTTGATAGTTGGATCTGGAGAATCCGCGAGTACGAAGCAGCGTGTCCCCGAGGTCTCGTTCTGACGGAACACCACACGTACAGACTATCCACGAGCTTCTATATTACGGAGACTGGGAAATCCATTCGACGACCACAGAATAGTCGATAATCGAGTTTTCAACCGGGAAAGCGGGTGAATGAAATCGGCACAAAGGATAACAATAATTGTTAGCTCGCTCTTACTCTTGGGCGTCGTTGAATCGTGGAATACCTGATGTCACGGCTGGAATATCAGCCAGGTTGGGTGAAAAGTTTTTAACGCTAACCTCTCAAACTTGCCAGCTGAACTAGGTTATTTCTATGCATAACGTCGGAGTCAGTGTAACCAATAATAACTCAGTGTTACGGATAATAGCCTCGTACCTTTGTTCCTCTGTTAATGGGAATGAAGGAATGCCAGTTAGAAGAGGAGGAACCGCGAGTCATGCTGTATACGAGTTCACCATTGATTTTCACCGAAAACTTCAATTTTAACCCTTAATAGTCACACTGGGTCCACGGGACCCAAATAAATTATTTTGATGCCGTACAACTTTTTTTTTCAATAAAACACACATTTTTTTATGTGCGTAAGCGTTTCATTCTTTCCTTCTAAATCGCACCTGCGTTGGATGAAATAAATATTCTTTTTGAAAAGTCCACAGAAACCGCTATGTCTATTTCAAAGTACATTGTTTCCAGATTATAAAACCATTTTTTTTGTCAATAATTACAAGAGTTACAGCAATTTTTGTAAAGAAAGTCATTTTTCACGTTTTTTGTGCATAATTTTTTTTGCATATTTAAAATAAAATTTTTGGTTTCTAACCAATATTCTTGTATTAAACAAGGTTCAAATTATACCTCAATATTTTTTTCATATCGCTCAATGCATTATTTCATTATTTATAACAATTTAAAAACGCCTGGGTCCCATGGACCCAGTATGACTATAACGTGATTCTAGCTAGGTGTGACTACTAAGGGTTAATTAAAAATCGTTAAGTGCGTGAAAATAAGTTTTTCGCGACCAGCCAGCGTAATTTTGAGCTTTCGACAAAAACTCGGTGATATTCGTAATAGGCGGACAATTTCTCATGGGATAGGACCGAGGAGTGGTTCAAGTCAAATTTCAAACAGCCGTAGACTCGGTTCTATTTGAGTGACATAAATTTGATGGGGACTTTGTAAAGGATTTTGATGGACTTGGAGAATGCGGTTGGATTCATCCCGATATCTCAATTAGTTTTCCAGGAAAGTCCACTTGAAAAGTTGCCGAAAAAGAGGCAAATGATGGAAAAATTCGCGAAAATCGATGGTCTGGTTTCGAAATTCTGCCAAAAATCGAAAAATCATCGGAACTCGATGAATCAAACGGCGTTTTAAAGAGAAAACGATAACGAAAAAATTTAGCACAGAATGGAGCTTTAAATCGAAGCAAAAAAGAAATTGTCGATGATTCAGTGGAGCCACTTACTATTGGCCGGAATGGGAAAAAAATTTGCGTTTCGAATTTTTTTTTTACAAGTCCATATTAATGTATTTTTACCCCCTGAATTCACAATTTATTATCCCCGAAACCCCCAATTTCCAATAAAAATGGTTGAAAATGTATGGAACGTGGGTTGCCCCCTCAAGTTCAGTAGAAATGCAAAAATACAGCAAAAATGCAAAAATACGTAAACTTTCATTTCCAGTGTCCATTCTCCAAAGTGCTATTCGTTACGTCCAAATTCATGCAACCTTATCAAATATGAGGTGGGAGAGAAGAATAAAGAGGCGGTTAATGCCGCAATTTTTTATTTTTTCAATGTACCCAAAGTGGATTTCTGATCGTTTTACGTCAGAAGAATTTTCGTTTCGGGTTCACTGAAATTGGTGGGCTGCTTGCGGGTAAAACTGCAAACTCAGCCCTTCATGCTTCACTCTAAGGGGTTTTCACCCCCTAAAACCGTTTTTCCACCGATAAAAAAGAATACGTATCTAATATATTTCGATGCCCTACCACATACATGACTTTCAACAAAATCAAACGCGTTCACCATTGTGATGTTCCTCATAAGCAAGAAATGGGTGTCTAGGGCAACGATCTTTCCTCCACAAAATTCACGCAGGTTCATCAGGGAAAGCTCGTAAACCACTTGCAGTCCATACTTAATGAGCTCTGATGACGAATTAATTATCCTAAATATTTCTACTGACGTGTCTTCTCTAGTTGACTAATTGGGATTCGGGGGCACGTATCGTTCAAGCATGGAACTGATGAATCATAAGGAAATCATTGAAGTAGGAAATGATGCTCGTTGCAGTCTTCGAAATTCCTTAAGGGGTCTTCTCACTTTAGACGCAAAAGAAAGGCGTCATGAATTTTTTTGATAGGTTTATATTATAGATATTGATATAAAAGTTGTTACACTAAATAAACATACTTTCGAAATACATAAAAAAATTATTTATTTATTTAAGTCACTATTTATAGACGAAAATGGTAGTTAAAAAAATGTCCTAAAAATTGTAGGTCTGCGCTGTTGATGAAATCTCGGGGACGGATCGGCCGAAACAAAAAAATCAAACGGTTTTAGATTCAGTATGTTAGTGGCTATAGCGCATATCATGCGATTTTTGATGCATGCAAAAATAACAATGGCGGACATTTTTCGAAAAAAAAAAACAAAAAAACGTGATTTTTCACCGTTTTTGGCAAAAAAAAATATTTAAAAAATAAATAAATCCTCAATATGCGCTATAGCTATAGTTGTAAAGAATATGTAGTTAACATTTCATAAGGATCGGTTCAGTAGTTTTAAACATTTTATTAACAAGCCGTTGAAAAACGTTGTTCGAGAAAAGCGCGTTTAAAGTGTGTTTGGGTTACATAAACACATATTTTAAAAAAAAAATGTATTACAAAAGTGTATTTAATAAGTGTAACAACTTGTCTATCAATATCTATAATATAAACCTATCAAAAAATTCATAAAAATAGCCTTTTTTAGCGTCTGAAGTGAGAAGACCCTATAATGTACTTTTAATGATCACTGATATCAGACTTAGCAACAACTCACACCAGGTTAATTTTGGTCTTTGATCAACACCCCGCCGAGGAGCAAGCCATATTTTCCCTGCCTTCTCTATTCTCTCGCCGTTGCATCCACCTGCTCTTGGATTTCACATGATCACCGCATTCGCCTCACGAGAAAAGTGGCCGAGAGAATGTCTCCCAAAGACTATGAAAGCAAGAAAATCTCAACCTAACGTGACGACAAGCGAAGATAAAATGCATCTAGACGAGAGTTCAGAGATCCACATTCTTTTACCTCCTCTTCCATATTCTTTCACTCTACCGGACAATCCTAGAATTGACACGTGTTATCATGCCTAGAGCAGTGAGTGTATATTTTCACAGCATTCGACGTTCCTGTAGAGAAAGTCTCCCATACGACTTCTACGTGGTGTGAACAACGACGTTATACCTGCACACATATACAAGATTTTCGTTGGCCGTGAAGACCAGAGCCTCCAATCACAAATCCCCCAGCCTTCCGTAATTTTAACGTCCGACCGTAAATTCCTCATGCGTCGAAGGGCGAGGCTGATTCCCTTTTTTTCCGGGCCAGCAGGTACCCAACATTTTTTAGCCGTGCAGCCGTCGATAATTTGACTGTCGCCAATAAAGGCGTTTCGAGAAGTTCGGTGAAATTCGCCAGGTCGACGAAGCCGCAAGAATCAAGAGAAATATGTCTCTCTTCTCTGCAATCAACGTGATACCGGGAAAGATTGTTGACTACCAAGCTGCTGAGTGATCGTAAGAAACACAGAAAGACGACGAGTTTTTCCCGCTATTCGAGGCGGCCGTTTTCTCTCGTTCCCTCGGCTTGTTATAATGAGGAGGAATTTCAGAAAAGCATCAAGCGCCTCGACGATCCACGCAGTCATTTGCTGCTGTAGCTGCGGGAATAGCGGAGAAGATGGAAGCGCTCGGCGCGCGAAGAAAGAGGAGCTCACCTCGAGACCACATGTTATCGAGGAAAAGAAGAGATGGCTGCTATGGCTTCTCTCTGTAACGTGGCGACGATGCGGTGGAAGCCACATTGGTGGCGGTGGTGGTGGTGGTCGTGCCGAGCCGGGGCCTCACATCTGCGGACCCGTCACACCGGTCCCACTCCACACTCATTGGCGTAGAATCATCAGAATTCCATCGTACGCGGGGGCCGCGTCTCCGTTCGATTTCTTGCTCGGCATGTACGGACTTTTTTCAACGCATTGGGGCGATTTTGTACAATTGCACGAAGAGTAAGCAATATCATTTTGATTATAATATGTTGGAGACCGTTTTTAGCAGCTGGGCTATAAGATTTTTCAGTTAAATTTAGATAATTGGGCATTCTTAGGACTGGTCGCTGCGCTGGACTCATCATCTTTGATGACGCAGAACAGACGAGCAACTGGTTATAGGGAATCGTTCATAGCGTAGCTCGATTGTTACAATATTGATAAATTAATAAATCATTGGAATCAATACCACAATTGATAAATGAACATTGACCGTAGCTTGATTGATAAACCATTTATAAATTGATGAATCGTCAGAATAAATGCCACAAAAGATAAATCATAATTGACCGTAGCTTTATTGTTAAACTATAGATATATTGATAAATCATCAGAATCAATACCAGAATTGATACATAAAAATTCACCATTGCTTGATTTTTAAACTATTCATAAATTGATCAATAATCAGAATCAGCAGCACAAATGATCAAACAAAATTGACCGTTGCTTGATTGCTGAACTATTGATAAATTGAGAAATAATCAGAATCAATACCCACTTGTTAAATCAAAAGTGACCGTCGCTTGATTGCTAGACTATTGATAAATTGAGAAATAATCAAAATCAATATCACAATTGATACATCAAAATCGACCGTAGCTACATTATTAATAAATTGATAAATCATCAGAATCAATACCAAAATTTATAAATCAAAATTCACAGTTGCTTGATTTCTAAATTATTCATAAATTGATAGATTCAGAATCAGTACCAAAAATGATTAATCAAAATTGACCGTCGCTTGATTGCTGAACTATTGATAAATTGAGAAATAATCAGAATCAATACCCACTTGATAAATCAAAATTAACCGTAGCTTGATTGCTAAACTATTGATAAATTGATAAATCATCAGAATTAATGCCACAATTTATAATTCAAAGTTCACCGTTGTTTGATTTTTAAACTATCGATAAATTGATAAATAATCAGAATCAGTACCATAATTGATAAACCAAAATTGAACGTCGCTTGATTGCTAAATTATTGATAAATGGAGAAATAATCAGAATCAATGCCCACTTGGTAAATCAAAATTCACCGTAGCTTGATTGCTAAACTATTGATAAATTGATAAATAATCAGAATTAGTACCACAAATGTATCAAAATTGACCTTCGCTTCATTGCTAAACGATTGATAAATGGAGAAATAATCAGAATCAATACCCACTCGATAAATCAAAATTGACCTTCGCTTGATTGCTGAACGATTGACAAATTGAGAAATCATCAGAATTAATACCACAATTGATAAATCAAAATTGACCCTCACCTGATTGCTAAAATATTCATAAATTTATAAATAATCAGAATCAATACCCACTTCATAAATTAAAATTGACCGTAGCTTGATTGCTAAATGATTGATGAATTGACGAATCATCAGAATCAATACCACAATCTATAAATCAAAATTGACAATCACTTGATTGCTAAAATATTCATAAAGTTATAAATAATCATAATCAATACCCACTTGATAAATCAAAATTGACCGTCGTTGATTGCGAAAACATTCATAAATTTATAAATAATCAGAATCAATACACACTTGATAAATCAAAATTGACCGTAGCTTGATTGCTAAATTATTCATAAATTGAAAAATCATCAGAATTAATACCACAATAGATAAATCAAAATTGACAATCGCTTGATTGCTAAAATATTCATAAATTTATAAACAATGAGAATCAATACCCACTTGATAAATCAAAATTGACAATCGCTTGATTGCTTAATTATTGATAAATGGATAAATCATCAGAATCAATATCACAATTAATAAATCAAAGTTGACAATCGCTTGATTGCTAAAATATTCATAAATTTATAAACAATGAGAATCAATACCCACTTGATAAATCAAAATTGACAATCGCTTGATTGCTTAATTATCGATAAATGGATAAATCATCAGAATCAATATCACAATTAATAAATCAAAGTTGACCATCACTTGATTGCTAAAATATTCATAGATTTATAAACAATCAGAATCAATGCCCACTCGATAACTCAAAATTCACCCAAGCTGATAGATGAACCATTCATAAATTGCTAAACTCTCACAATCAATACCACAATTGATGAATCAAAATTGACCGTAGCTTGATTACCGTAGTCCAGATGAGTACCTCGTCACAGGGAATCGTTTACCTACAGTCAGACGCAGGTGAGTATTTTCCTTCATCGATTTCTCCCGGATCACTGACACTGCATAGTCGTGTGCTCTCGATCAGTTCTTTCTCCAGGATACATAACAATTTATCGCTGGAACACGTACCTCCCTCCATCCTTTTTTCGTTGTCCCTGTGCCTCTGCCCTGCTCTCGCAAGGCTCTCGCGAAGGTCCTAAGTGAGTTTGCCCCGAGGCATTAACTTTTCATGACGAAGCTTGCGCAAAGCAAAACGATGCGGGGGGGGGGGGGTCCGGAAGCTCGAAGCTGAAGCCTCGAGCATGAGACGTGTCGCGCGAGTCCTCACCTTACACGATTTTCCAATGTTAGAGTATCCTCGCAATGCGGTAGAAGCTGGTGCGACGTCTGCACCTTCTTGGCCGTATTTATCGCTCTCGCCTCGCTCTGCCGGGCTCTCAGCCATCGTGGATATTGCGGAGGGCCTTTCGTCCCGTAGATATTCCGTGACCTATCGAGTTCCATTAGATCTCAGTCGCCCCGGGCAGACGATATCCTGACCGGAAACGGTCGAACCCTTTTCACGAACGATATTTCGATCGGATAAACGGGAAAACGGCGTAATCCCGGTGTGAAGATCATTCCAACTACGACCACAAAACGGAGAAGAAGTTGCCCCCTCCGGCGAGCCAGTTTCTCGCTCGAGGTACGCGGCATTGAAATAACGGCTCGAATTGCAAAAACGTCTAACAACCGAGTCAGCTCGAGTATTCCAGTATCCGGTGGCTCTTCTAGGGATCGAATCCTCACGACCTATCCAGCCCCATTAAGCATCCCGATTGTCCAAGATGCTTGAAAAGTTCCACGAAATCGCTACTTTCTCAACAGCGTCGTTACATCGACATCTTATACCGCGCTCATATTCGTCATCGTTATCGCATTTTTATTTCTTCGCTCTCTTTCTTTCTCTCGTTTTCTCGATTGCTGGCGAATCCTCTGGTTCACCTTTGCTTCACCTTTCCCGGTGAATCCTCTTTGCCTTCTATATCTTCACCAAGCGACCCGACGAGCTACCAGTCAGGGTCCCTCGCGAGGGCAACGGCTTTTCTCGGCGCAGCAAGCGCTCTCTCGCGCCGAAGCCAAGAAAGAGTCATGGTCTTTCACGTAGGCGGAAAAGAGAGGCGCCGATCGGTGTTGAATCGAGGCCAGCTGACGTAGAAGCCAGGTAAGAAGGCTCCTCCAGGCGTACGCTCTATCCACGCCATTGGAGTTCCACCAGTCGGTTGTTGCCGCTCCTACCACTCCGTTACCTTACCCGGCCTTCCCCGCCACTTCCATTCGTCTTTCTTTTTCTCCATGTATCACCATCTCTTTGCCTTCCTTCTCTCTCTCTCTCTCTCTCTTTGCTCTCTCTCTCTCTCTCTCTCTCTCTCTCTCTCTCTCTCTCTCTCTCTCTCTCTCTCTCTCTCTCTCCCTCTCTCTCTTTCCCCCCCTCGGTCTCTCTCGTACAATTCTGTCTCTCCGTCTTGCCCGCTGTATTCTTCCTACACAGGTAAACGCTCCTCGGCTTAGCTTGGCTCGTAAGCCGAAACTTTCTACGTATGCATGTATTCTCCTCTCTGCACAATGCGTTCCAGGCTGAGCGTCGAGGTTCTTCAGCAACGGCGACCAACTTCTTCGAGTCTGTAGTTGAGGGAGAGAGAAAGAGAGAGAGAGAGAGAGAACACCAAAGACCCTGTCCTGCCCTGGAGAACCTGGAGTCTCCTGCCATTCTACACGAACACGATTTAAGCCACGTATGTGCAGTGCCTGCATCGTCCACGTACCCATACATCATTGCGTTAAGCTGATTCCGCATGGCCTTTTTCGTCCAAGTTCACAGGTCTGTATATTGTACTCGACCTGGCCCAATAGATTTCGCGGGTTGGAGGACCTTCTTACCGATCCAACGAAGTTTCGCGCGTGCTCTTTTTTTGCTCAGGACCTTGCACGAGCCTTATCCTGAATTACGGTAAGTCCAGGGAAGGATAAACAACAAGTAGCATTGGAGGTTTTAAAGAGCCTTGGTCCGTGCAGGAATTGTACTAGGGATCCAATTGGATCCCCATACTTGTCCCTACTTGCTGATAGGCATCCAATGGGTCAGCGCATTGGGTGCCATCAAGCATTCGTGTCCACTATTTTGGTATTCCAGCTTATGAGCATATACGACGATGTTTCGACATTTGCCGCAAAGGAAGAAATGATTCTTTTATAAGTGCCATTCAGTCACGAGAAACTTTTCCTTCTTGATGTTGATTCTCAACCATCGGAATAGTATTGTTTGTCAATCGGGCTAAGGACAATTTTGAGTAGAGTTTGATTGATAAATTGATGAAATATTAGAATCAGAGCCACAATTGAAAAATCAATATGATTCGGTACGTTACATTTTCTAAACAATATATATATATATATATATATATATATATATATATATATATATATATATATATATATATATATATATATATATATATATATATATATACACACACACAAGAGGAGTGGATCTTAAAAAAGGGTAAATCTTATCTTTAAAAGGTATAAATCGCTTGAAAAAGTATATCTTGAAAATTGATTTGAATCACATCACTGAATATGCACTACCATCATCGTTTGTTTTTTATTCTACTACACTGTGACATACGTGCAGGTTATGTTTCAACATGCCAAGTTTTTTCTCGTGACTTTTCACAGACATTTTCGATTCGAACGTGGTAAGAATTCTCAAAGGGCGTTGATCGGGAGCAGTACAGAGGCTAATTAGATCCCAATGATAACTCCTTATGAGCGCTGTCCCTAACAAATCCCTATGATATGGAATGACGGAAGAATCTTTTATTTTTCACTTGGAGAACTAAAACAGAGTCTTATTGTCTATCTAGAAGATTAATCGACAGGATTGTACCTTCGCTGTCTTTACTGTCATCAACATTGAAAGCAACATGAAAAATTCGCCGAATAATGTCGAATGAAGACACGGGTAGTACAAAAAGTGAGTGAGTGAAAGAGGGAGTGAGTGAGTGAGTGAGTGAGTGAGTGAGTGAGTGAGTGAGTGAATGAGTGAGTGAGTGAGTGAGTGAGTGAGTGAGTAAATGAGTGAGTGAGTGAGTAAGAGAGAGAGAGAGAGTGAAAGAGGGAGTGAGTGAGTGAGTAAGAGAGAGTGAAAGAAGGAGTGAGTGAGTGAGTGAGTGAGTGCGTACGTGAGTGAGTGAGTGAGTGAGTGAGTGAGTGCGTGAGTGAGTGAGTGAGTGAGTGAGTGAGTGAGTGAGTCAGTGAGTGAGCGAGGGAGTGCGTGAGTGAGTGAGTGAGTGAGTGAGTGAGTGAATGCGTGAGTGAGTGAGTGAGTGAGTGAGTGGGTGAGTGAGTGAGTGAGTGGGTGAGTGAGTGAGTGGGTGAGTGAGTGAGTGAGTGAGTGAGTAAATGAGTGAGTGAGTGAGTAAGAGAGAGAGAGTGAAAGAGGGAGTGAGTGAGTGAGTAAGAGAGAGTGAAAGAAGGAGTGAGTGAGTGAGTGAGTGCGTACGTGAGTGAGTGAGTGAGTGCGTGAGTGAGTGAGTGAATGAATGAGTGAGTGAGTGAGCAAGAGAGGGGGGGGGGGGTGCGAAGGCAAATTTGTGCCTTTCCATGTATGTGCACACGCAGTGCTCTGTTCTCTCGCCCACTCAAGATGTTAATTTGTGGGTTCGAGGTTCAGTAGACGGAGGGAATGGAACACGGATCGCGTAGTGTATGAACGCAATATTCACCCGGCGAATGCCTCACACAAAGCGAAAGCGCATACGTCTTACTACGTCGAGTAACCTCGAATCTCGTTCCGCACACTCTCGTTCGTGTCGGTAAGCAGCTCACGTCATTTGCATATATACATGTACATCCCTATATGTGTGCGTCTGTAAATCCATTGGGCTCTATGTAGCACTATAAATATTTAAATGGTGCGAAGATGTTGCAACAAATGTGGGCGGATAAATGGAATGGTTTTTCCACATCCTCGAACGCCATGCTTTCACTATCGTTCCATTTACGATGACTACTACAACATTCGCGGAACAGATCAATGGACCGCTGCTTCGTCATGCAACGACATCGATTTCACGGAATGCTGGGAATTCGATCACGTTTGTGTTCGTGATCAATTTCTAGCCAATGAAATTCGATTCTCCTGTTGATAAGTTTATTTCACTGGAAAGTTAACGAAAGATCTTCTGATTTGACAATTGTCACCGCTACGTTGTTTTTTTAATTGATCATACTCGAGGAGATAAAAAAATTCAAAGTTTCTCCACTTTTTAAGGTACTTGTCCAATATCAGATGTCCAGAGACTCTGCTCGAGCAAAACGGACTTTCGTGCTGGAAAAACGGACCTTCACGCTTTAGTGCGGCGGGCCCGGAAGAGAAAGAGTGCACTCCGAGTAAGTAAAAGCAAAAAGAAAACTCATTCGACTGACCTAGTGACGAACGACTCGAGCTCGTGTGAAGCTATGCCGTGTTCCAAAAGTCGAAAAATCACTTTTTTTTCAAAATTAACATATTTTGACAGTACCTATATCGAAATTGACAGATTTATAGGCTGTTGTCTTGACACTCATTGAAACGCTTGGTGGATCGTTCGAAACATCAAACGCTTTTTTCTCGAAAGTAGGGTTTCAAAGTCGGCGAGCCAAATATTTCTGAAACGACTGCATCGATCTTTCTGAAATTTTTTAGGGCTTTTTATATATATGAAAATATCCCGCGTAGAAATTTCGATGGGGCCCAGATCAGGGCCCGATCAGGTTGCCTGACTGCCCTGGTAGGGCACTAATAAGGCAGCCTGAAAGGGCCCTACTAGGAAATGTAACGTTTTGTCACATATGGGCCCGATCTGGTTGCCTAATCAGGCCCCTATCAGGTTGCCTGATCAGAAAGAAATGCATATAATATTTCAAAAAACCAAAATGGAATGAACCACTTAATTTAGAGTTCCACTACAATGATTTTGTATCATAATTCGTCATTCCCTGGCCTGCTGAAACGTTTTTGTTCGAAGAAAATATTTCGCCTATATGGGAATCGAACCTCGTACCTTCCTACCCAAAGCTAGGCACGCTGCCCCTATGCTACCGAGTGCTTGTAACATCTTGGTCCCAGATATGGCATAACAGACCAAATGAATTCCTATAATTATTTGTTGTATGACATAAAGTATATCAATTAGTTAATATCATTGTGACAATTAAAGAGGTTTATCGAATAACATGCTATAGATTTTTGAAACTTAACCTTATATATATATATATATAATAAAAATAATTAAAAGAGATATATATATATATATATATATATATATATATATATATATATATATATATATATATATATATATATATATATATAGTTCCTCTCTCTCTCTCTCTCTCTCTCTCTCTCTCTCTCTCTCTCTCTCTCTCTCTCTCTCTTCGCCTTACAAAGCTGCCGAAATCTTCTATCGCGCATCCGAGTTGCATAACGTTTTTTATCGTGACAGTCTATAGCAGCACCTTTTTTTTAAATAGAATTCAGGAATGCATCGCAACTCCGAAGCTACGATGCTGTAAAATCGAAGTTTCCATGTGAAAAATGAGAGGTTATGTGCATCTAGCGACTGCTGAGGCAGGGATAGGGCAAGCCTATTTATGGCCTCATCAGGGAAAGCCATAGTAGGGCCTATCAGGGCAAGCCTTGGTAGGGCCCTATCGGGTAAAGCCTTAGTAGGGCCACATTAGGGACAGCCTTAGTAAGGCCCTATCATGGAAAGCCTTAGTAGGGCCTATCAGGGCAAGCCTTGGTAGGGCCCTATCGGGGAAAGCCTTAGTAGGATCTTATCAGGGACGGCCTTAGTAGGGCCATTTTAGTATAGCCTGATGTAGGGCCTAAATACTTCCAGCCCGGTCGGGGCCGGATCAGGATGTCCGTAATAGGTGTTACCCCTATCACACCCCGATCGGGGCCTGATCCTGGTCAGGCTAACCCTAAGAAATTTCTACTCGGGATATTATTTGATCGAAGGATTTTTTTTCCTATGTACACTTTTGATTTGATGAACGAGAAGTGCTCATATTTTTTTCGCAAGTATCAAGACCCACCGCGCACCTTTTTTTCTTTAGGATAAACTAATATACCAACGAAATCTGTTTGATTTTTTGATATTAGATAACCTGGATCAGAAAGGCATTGCTCACCGCAAAAGTCGTTTTCGAGAGGTGCTTCCCGGACGTCGGCTGTCAATCGATTATAATTAAATATTTTTACACAAAAAAATTACAGTGTTCTTCAGGTGATACTTTGACAAATACCTAATTTTTGTAGAAATTTACTATCATTTTTTATTAGAAAATAAAAAAATGAGCTGCTGTCGACTGTTGCAGCTAAGCATAACCCGTTAATAGTTACCGTAAAACGGGGTTAAATTGACACTAAGGGTAACTTCGACAGTTGTTAAGGCTACTTTTACAGAGCGCCAAGAGAGGTTTAAAAGAGTACTTAAACGTTTTTTTTCTATTGTTGCTCAAATTTATTGTTCAATTTTATTATCACGATACTAAAGTTGATTTTAATCTCAATGATAATTATAAGATTGCTTAAGCTCCTATAATAGTACTCTAGGTTACTGGATATTTTTACGTAAAATGTTATCTTAATAAAGGTGACAAGTTGATTGTGAAAAATCGTTGTTATTCTTTTAATTCCATGTATAATGCATAAAATATTTCTTATTAAATCACATTGATGTCAACGTAACGCTTAATCTTTGACATAAGTTTCATTCCAATGCCTTGTCAAAGAAACCCCATGCTCGGAGTTACTTTGACACTTTTTTTTCATGTGAAATTGTACTTTCGTATACATTTGATAGCCAAGGGACACATTGTTCTATTGGAGCAAAAAAAAAATTTAATTTAGGACGTTAGAAAAAGTAACCTACAAAAAACTTCCAAAACTTGGTCAAAGTAGCGCCATTTTACGGTACCGAGCACTTCATCGAGACCCCGGTCTCTTTCCATCATTCTCCATCGATCTCTTGCCATCAGATTTCCATTCCTCATTCGTACTGATATGCACTGGATGTCTTTTACATATTTCGAGAAACTTTCTCGCACATATTAGACTCTAAGTCTCTGGGGATTATTTGAAGAGATCGACGTTTTCCAATTCCGTGAAAGACGCAATAAAATGTTCCTTAATCTATCAGCTATAATAAAAGCTGCTACGACGAAATTTTCAACGTCCCCGCTAAATGGCAAGAGATAAATAATATTGAAGTTTGCATAGTTGAAAACCAAACAAAAATGTAATTGTTTTTCGCATTCCCAATTTTTTTTTCACATTTAGGCTACGAAACTATCTGAAACATTTTTGAGAATCCTTATTGACGATTTATGATAAAAAACGATAACAAATAATGATAAAATTCCCTTTCGACATTCAGCAATCGATGCGCGTGATGAATACCAAGAGACGGTGGGTGTACGCCAAGGTTGACACGGAGGAATGCACATAGTAGAAAATAATCGATAATTAGTATACGGAAAACGTCGATATGCTTGGTAGTACGATGTTGAAAAATATCGAGAAAGCACGTACACCGTTCGTCGGCATACAAAAGGGCTTAAGTGACATTCGCTTCACGTATCGAATCACGCGAGTTGCGACGTTCCGCTCTCTCGTATTTCATATTTCTGCATAGAATACGCGCACACGTAGTTCGGATGACTCAAAACGAGAATCCTTGTAACCGTTTCGAGAATCGCTTACTTAACGCTCCGGCAACTGAGAGTTCTCGTTGCTGCGTTAGTCACTTTTTTCGAATTCCATCTTGTGAGCATGTATGACGATGTTTCTGCTGATCCTTTGACAAGTGCCACGAGAAACTCTTCCTTCTTGATGTTATGATTACGAACGATCGGAATATTATTGCTCGTCACTCAAGCTACGGTCAATTTTGACCGGAGTTTGATTGATAAAGTATTGATAAATTATCAGAACCATTGATAAGTCAAAAATGATCGTAGCTTGATTGATAACTTATTCGTGAATTCATAATTTATCGGAATCAATACCACGATTGATCAATCAAAATTGACCGTAGCTTGAGTGATAAACTATTGGTAACTTGATAAATTCTTACAATCAATATTACCATCGGTAAATAAAAGTTGATCGTTGCTTGATTGATAAACTATTGATAAATTGATAAATGATCAGAATCAATACCATGATTATACTAGTTGATAAATCAAAGTTAACCGTGGTTTGATTATTGGGGCGGAGGCCTGAAGTGAAAGGTCCAAAACAGGCAGATTTATCAGCCTCCTGATGAAATTATAACTTTTCTCGGGTTTGAAAAAGAATGTGTTGAAAAAACACTTTGACGTGTTATAAAAATAATTTTAAAAGACTTATTCAACGACTTTTTGAATTCACTTAGAAGAGATTTTCATACTGAAGAAAATAAACTTTGGTTTGATTCAATAGGTCGTTTAGTTTTTGTGCCATCGCGCCCGCCAACTTAGAACATTCGTGAAAATGAAAACTGGAGAAAACACGCTTCAAAGTTTTCAATAGGAGGAAATATCAATATCAAATATCAATCGCTTCCCTGCTTTTGGTCTCGTACCTTCGAAAATATTTATAATTGGCCTCCGTAACTTTCTAAACATATTCTTGGATAGCTGATCTATCGATTTAAGCAATAAAAAAATGATTTTCCGGACCTTCTAATACAGGCTCCCGCCTCAAACTATTGAAAATTAATAAATTCGTACAATCAATACTACCATTGATAAATTAATAAACTTTCAGAAGCAATACCACAATTGATAAATGCAAATTGACCGTAGCTTTATTGATAAACTATTGATAAATTGATTAATTCTCACAATCAATAATTGACCGTAGCGTGATTGATAAACTATGGATGAATTGATAAATCATCAGAATCAATACCACCATTGATCAATAAAAATGGACCGTATCTCGATTGATGAACTATTGATTATTTGATAAACTATCAAAATCAAAATCACAATTGATAAATGCAAATTGCCCGTAGCTTGATTGATACATTATTGATAAATTGATAAATTCTCTCAATCAATACCACCATTGTATAAATCAAAATTGACCGTAGCATGATTGATAAACTGTTGATAAATTAAGAAGAGAGACATACTAGATTATAGTATCTAATTTCATTATCTTATTGGTTTCTTTTTTCAGATAATTTTTGAAGAAACGCTAGTGGGTACCGTATACGCAGATTTTTTTACGACGCTCCAAGGATCATACAATATCCTTGTATATTTTTGATATTTTTAAATAAAGAAAATTAAACATATTTTTGAATGTATATACTTTTAGATAATTAAAACCCGGATCCGAAATTTCAGATAGTTTTCCTTGAAAAAATTCAGAGAAACGACCCTTTTTCCGGCTCCTAGGTGTATATCTCCCCTTAATGAATTATGAGAATCAATACCGCGATTGCTAAATTATCAATCGAATTATAATCAATTTTGTACATTTCGTCGCAGCGTTTGGTCAATCAAGTTTAACTTTAACAACGAGATTCGTACCTGGTAGACGTTCGAAATGGGAATTGTTTTAATAATATTTTCATTTAATGGTGAATATTTTTCAAAATGCCACACCAATTTTCAAAAGCACATTTATGATTTTTCAGCCGTATCACTATCCAAATGTAGTAATGTCCGTAATTACATTAAATTGGAATCTCTTGTATTTTTTCTCCCAAGTTGTGGGTGGCTCGAATGCGGGTAGAGAAATTCATTCTCCTACGATCCAGCATTGGAGACATAATAATGTTTCATGTACAATCGAGAAGCCTTGGATCTTTCAGTGCCTTTACATGTTCTTTGAAAAGATGGAAATTTTTTTTTTTTTTTCGTAAAAACTCTTTTTTCCATTTGCAATTCCTATGAGTATATTAAATTTCAATGTCCACTTCCTCGAAGCCGTGTCTGCCGTCCAAGATATGCAAAAATCTCGATCCCCGCACAGGACGCTCACTCTCGACGCTCATTCGATATTTTCGATGTCTCCTCGCCGGTAAATTGTTTTCCGAATTGACTCGTGACATATAAATCTCTCGAAGCGAGACAGTCCCATTGAAAGTCCCGTACGACTCTCTATCGACAGGAGTGCGATGGTCAGTGGTCAATTCTCTTCTCTGATGGTCCGCCGTAAGCGGTCTTCTCGCTGACTCGGACGTTCGTCGTTGCGTCCAGAGCGATCGACGATTTTCTTGCCGGGGCGCCTATACTCGCGCTCGAATAAAAGAAATAAAGGATGCGAAGGAGCAGGACGAGGCGGAAAATGTAGAAAAGAAAGAGGGAGAAGGAGGTGAATGGAGAATGCAGAGGAAGGAAGGTTTCCACTTCACCTCCGCACTTTGGCGGCTGCTCTTTCACACGGTTCAGGTGGAATGGGATTTACTTATCGAAGATTGCGCTGTCAGGAAGACGTCGCCTCAGTCTCGGAAGAGGTTGCTTGCTACAGCGAGGAAAATCGCTTGATGCTAACGCACATCATATCAGTTTGTCTCTTTCTGTCTCTCCCTCCGGCCAGATTTTACGAATTCTCCAATGCACCATTTGTGCCCATACCCTAAAGAATCGCCACAGTCGCAATTCGCATAACTCGCATTTAAGGCGGTCCTCTAGTTTCTCGGGTCGAAAAAATCGATTTGTTTTTTTCATAAATCACATCTACAACATGTGTAGAAAATGTGTGCCAAAGGATTTTTCGATATTCGAAGTGGTTCACAAGTTACGGCCCTGGAACGGAGCAGGTATACGGAGCAGTTATACTTTCAAACGCGTTTTTCTCGAAACACCATTTTTCGAAACGGTGACCACGATATTTCAGAAACTACTGAACCGATCTTGTTCAAATTTATACAGCATCTTTAACATGTTATAAGCCAGCGATTGAACTAGAATTATCATGATTGCTTCGATAGTTTTTTTTGTACGAGCGAAAAACTTAAGAAAAAATGAGTAAAAAATAGAATGTAATTTTCAAAAGTGTATAAAAAAGTCAATTTTTGTAATTTAGAATTCACTCTAGTTCAATCGCTAGTCTTAAATATGAAGATTAAAATGCCGTTTGGTTTTTTGATTTCAGATAAGCAGAACAGCCGCAATCTTGGTCACCGTCAAGCACCTCTTTTACTTGATGTCTTCCTGTCGGCCGCTATAACTTTTATTCTATTATATATTTTGACTTCAAAAAATTTGTAAAGCCTATTTAAATGTTAATAAAGATTATGCAAAAACAATGAGATTGATTATTTCGATGCTTTGCCGGTAAAAAATTATTGAAAAAGCCGTAAAAAAACAGCCGAGAAACTAGAGGACCGCCTTAAGGGGAGATATACACCTAGGAGCCGGAGAAGAAGGTCATTTTTGTGAATTATTTCAAGGAAAACTATTTGAAATTTCGGATTGAGGTTTTAATTATCTAAAAGTATATACATTCAAAAATATGTTTAATTTTCTTTATTTAAAAATATCAAAAATCTACAAGGATATTGTATGATCCTTGGAGCGTCGTAAAAAAATCTGCGTATACGGTACCCACTGGCGTTTCTTCAAAAATCATCTGAAAAAAAAACCAAAAAGACTATTAAATTAGATACTATAATCTAGTACTTGTCATAGACCATTTTGAAAATATCGATTTATGATAAAATGGCGGACGTTTCAACATAAATAGTGATTTTTGGGCCAACAATTAGTGATTATTTTGCTTATAAAACAAAAACTAAGTAACGGAAAAAAAATCCTATGACAAGTACTTGATAATGGTGTATAGAATAACCACAAAAAATCTCAAGGCAATCGGTTCATTGGTGTTCGAGAAATTTTGGGTACCGATTTGAAAAACGTGGTTTTGAGAAAAACGCGTTTGAAAATTTGGAAATGAAAAAATCGTGAAATTTGTCAACTTACATGGAATCATCGATACCAGGCCCATAGTGTAGGTCCTCTACGGTCGACGGAATGTTCATAGCTTCTAAATCCTCGACCTCGACCATCGAGGTGTATATCTCTCCTTAAGGTAATCCTATCGCTTCACACTAATCACACCACTGCTCATGCTTGAGGCTTGTGCAATTTTTATTTCTAACATATGCCACGAAATTATCTGTAATAACTCAAATTTTCCATGTGTAAACTGTTTAATGAATGTTCACATTTAATTAGAAAAATGAAAAAATAGTTATTCCAACGATTCGCGCAGTATTTCTAGGTTTGATATTTGGCAACATTGGTTCTATCTCCGTCTCTTTTTACTTAACCAGGCGAGTTTATCCTCCATGCTTTTCAACGTCGATCTGTCAAAATCGAAATCGAAATCGAAAAAATTGGGTTTTTGTATGTCGTCTTGGAATTCCTTCACAGAAATACGCAGTTTTAATCTTTTTTTTCTCTGTAATTAGGTCGATAACTGACGCTGAAATTTTACAGGGACGATTTTCAATATATTTAGTGAAGCGTAAAAAAAAATTATGAAAATCCTATGGATTGAAGCCTGGCGATAGGATTACCTTAACGCGTTACCCCCACTTGTAGCGCAAAAAAGGCCTTTTTCATGAATGTTTTTAAAGAAAACTACAATACTTTTTTAATCGATCAATATACCATTTTAAAGAACACATCTTGAAGAACTTTCAGTAATTTTTTTATTGAAAAATATTACATTGTTTAGTGGCAAATGGCCGTCAATGAAATAATGTTTTTATATACACGGTTTGCGGTGACCAACATTGCGGCGAAGTGGATCATCTGAAGAAAAAAATGCGGATGGATTTAGTCAAATATAAGTATAAACTATTCTAAATTTCTGATTTTAAAAAATATTCATTTTTCACAAAATGGCGGACAGTCAAAGTTAATGGTTCGATTTTAACGAAAAAAACGGCCGTTTTTGGCTATAAAACGGTCATTTTTTTCGAAAAAAAAAAATCGAACGATTAAAAACTACATTTTTATGTATTAAATGAGCCTGCAAAATTTCGAGAAGATCGGTTCATTAGTGTTCGAGTAATCTTTGTCACCGACTTCAGAAATGCCATTTTGAGAAAAACGCGTTTAAAGTTTCTCTTTCAACGCTCTTTCAACGCGGATTCTTCTCTTTCAACGCTCATATCTCAGTCAATTTTGTACGGATCGACCTGAAATTTTCAGGACATATTCTCAGATACTTATACTTCAAAAAAATGGAATAAAAAAAATCGATTTTTTGAAAATCGCCAGTGGGGGTAACCCCTTAACGTAAATGGTTGTCCTTTTAATCCATTTGTATTTTCTTATACGAAAAAGCTTTTTTTTCGGATGGAGAAATAATTGCGTTTCGATATGTGACTTGTCAAATATACATTTCATTGAGAGGCAATTCCAATGAAATCATTTATTCAAGCTGAACAAATTTTTTCGTAGAATAATTATTTATCCAATATGTGATTGATCCGAATCAATCACATATCTGGCGGGAGAAAAAGACGACAATGTTCGTCCATTTTTGAGCTGGAATATCGTATAGCTAAGGAATCACGTTATGAACAATCTCAAATCGGAACTGTAATTTTTCAATTATTTTTATTAGTGTTAAAAATGTTCACTTGCAATTTCGAAAATTCGATTTTTCGTTGCGTAGATTTATAGCCCAGCGTATTAACTTTAAGGGATCATCACAGAGTAAAATTTATAAAAAAATCGATTTTGGACCCGGACCTGGCATCGCCGATTGATCGTAAGTAGACAATTTATATGAAAATTCCGCAGTCAATACTTTAAACGCGTTTCTCTCGAAAGGTGGTTTTTCAAAACGGTGTGTACTCTCAACGGGAGAGTTATCAAGCTAACCGTCTCAAATTTTGACACAACATTCTTTATCCTGCTATGGAAGGTTTTTTGACATCTTGACTTTTTTTTAACGAAAAACTGTCGAAAACATAGGCTAAATTCGATACTTTTGTCTCAAACCACCGCTAGTTTGTCAATTTTTATCAAAAAACCATCCATAGCAGGATTGTAGCTTTCATACTGATTAATAATTTTTTTACAAATTTTGTATTCAGATAATATTTTCGGCCACAACTGTGTACACCGTGAGGACTACTTTTTTCTAAGACATTTTTAACTGTTAAAAATGTAAAAAAATGACAAATAAACATTTAAAAATATATTTTCGGTTCATTATGAGTGCTTTGATTTGACATAAAAAATCAGACTGATTAGCGTATTTCAACCGTCGAAAAAAATCGCTAAGATCAGCTATTTTTCGACCCGTTAGACCGTGATGATCCCTTAATTCGTAACGAATATTTCGTAAAAATATTGAGAATTCAACGAGTTATGGTGATATTGTTGTTTCAAAAATTTAAAAATGTTTCAAAAATTCCAAAAAAGTTCCGGAACGATTTTTTATGCAACTTCGCCGATAGTTGACATAAATGAATTTAATAAACGCCATTTTGAAAGGGAGGAATTCACCTTCATTCTGTTTTTTCTGAAATTTTCTTACTATTTTTTTTACGACTTTCGAAAACGATCATTTTTCACCTTTTTTTGTCCCTTTTCTGGTGGACCCCGTTTACAGACAACAGAATTTTGTTGCATTTTGTCGTCCGGAATCATAAAGGGGGAACTTCAAGCTTGAATTTTGTTTTTTTAAAGCTTCTTACGATTTTTTTTCTAAAGATATTTTGATAAAAAAAAAGAGACAATTTGAAAAATAACGTGTAATGCGAAAATGACAAGAATTCAAGAAAAACCGCAACATAGTAAAACATTTTTTCCCCCCTATTTTCGGTAAAAAATCAGATGATTTAATTACCGTAACTCGAGAACGGGTTTGTGGTAAAATTTCAAGAGGAGAAAAATGTGTTTTTTCATTTTCAACGCAATTTGTCTCTTTTTTTTTAATTCAAATTATCTTTAGGAGAAAAATTGAAGCTCAAAAAAAAATTGAAGCTTGAGCTTCCCCTTTTACGATGCCGGTAAAAGAAATGCATAAAATATTGTTTGTCTGTAAACGGAGTCCACCATAAAAGGAACAAAAAAGGCAAAAAATGGTCGTTTTCGAAAAAGGGTACTTGTCATAAAAAAATAGTAAAAAATGTTTTTAAAAAACGGAATGAAGGTGAATACCTCCCCTTTAAGATGTCGTTTATTAAATTCATTTTTGTCAACTATCGGCCAAATGGCATAAAAAATCGTTCGGGAACTTTTTCGAATTTTTGTTTGTAAACTTTTCGCCGGTAGAGAACATTAAAAAAAATAATCTTTAATTGTGGCTAACGCTCCAACCTCCTTAAACAGTGATTAGGGACATTAATGAGGTGATAACGGGTCCCCGGCCGCCTCATCTATTGTTATACGTAGATCAATGAATCATTATCGCTTAACGACTGTCGGATGGAATTTTTCTTGACGCTTTATTGGGCAAGAAAAAATGTCCTTTCCACTAAAAAAGGACATTTACTCCGATAAAGAACACTTTTATGAGTAGAGAGGCCCAAATGTATCAGCATGGAAATTATGGAGTTTCTCGCCGTCCGCTCCTCTTCGAAGTACAATTGTTCCCTTTTCCCATGTATTTCGTCCTAGATTCCTTCTTTTGTTACACGTAAATAGATCATAAAATTGTTTTTTTCTTCCACTCATCGCGAGGGACCTGTTAAATTCTCCGTCATGTTTGCCTCCACCGACCAAAGAGATCGAGTCACAGCGGTGAGAAAAAAGCTTCCTCCCATACATCCCACAATACTTGCCACAATTCCCACGTTACGCAGGTAGAAAAATCAACCTCCTCCTAGAAAAGTGAAATTCAATGGGCGCATATTTATAAACGAGTGATTTTCGTGCATTCCAAGAGCTCATGGATCTTTAAACGCCACGGTAGCGTGACGACGAATACGTGCTCGTAAATGTATTGTCCAGGCGTGAATGAGTCTTTCCTCTCGTCGATGTGTCGGTCCAAAAAGACGCGATATTTTGAAAAGGCGGCTTCCCATTTAGCGGAAAAGGCCAAAAATAAGGAAAGAAAAATATGCGAGTCTGCGTCTCTCCATGACCACATTCGATGCAACCAGGCACACTCAATGTATTATGGTCTGGTCAACTGGTGCTTAAAAAAAAAGGCGTCGTGAAAATTTTGGCTGGAATGCTATTTTCTTTCATTCCGTAGCGGGGTCGACCATGAGGGTAAAACTCTGTTCCCGGGACGTTAAGGGTGTTAGAACGGCCGCCATCTTGAAATTGTGGGTGAATTAGTTTTTTTTATTTATCTCCGTAACCGTGAGCCTGACAAAAAATTTGTGGATAGCTTTTTTGTAGTTGATACAGTTATCCAGATCTTTTTATTACAGCTTTTTGCGCTAGTGCCAATAATAAAAAAGTTATAAATAAAAAAGATGAAAAATTAGGGGATAAAAATCTTTGAGGCAAAATTATTAATTTGAAATCTGACAATAAAAATGCTTCTTACCTTTTTCTTAGAGCATTTTGTTATAAACAATTTAACCTTTTTTATTCGGTTTGTTTTTATTGATTTTTAAGCGATGTGAAAAGAGGTAGTGGAAGGTAAATAAGTTACGTCGGTATGAAAAAAATTGTTAATCACTTTATTCCGAGCAGTAGTTTCTTTATTTTATTATATCGTTAAGTTTTTCAATGATTATTTCGAAATTATCAATCGTCATTACTCTCAAATCTCATTCGTTTTGAAGGGCCGGGTTTTATACATTTATCTCCATAACCGTGAGGCCGACAAAATTTTTGTAGAGCTTCTTTGTAGTTGATACAATTCTCCATAACTTGTATTGATAACTTTTTGCGTTAAAATGAATAATAAAAAAGTTATAAACAAAAAAAAGATGAAAAATGAGAGGATTGATATTAGCGCAAAAAGTTATTGATAAAAGTTATGGAGAATTATATCAACTACAAAAAAGCTTCCTACACATTTTTTGTCGGCCTCACGGTTATAGAGATAAATAAAAAAACTCGGCCTTTCAAAACGCATGAGATTTGAGCGTGATGATTGATCATTTCGAAATAATCATTGAAGAACTTAACAATATAATAAAAAAAGAAACTCCTGCTCAAAATAAAATTATTAACAATTTTTTTAATACCAACGTAACGTACTCACCTCCCTTCACAATGCTGAAAAATGAATAAAAACAAACCGAAAAATATAGGTTAAATTGTTTATAACAAAATGCTCTATAAAAAGGTAAGAAGCATTTTTATTGCCAGATTTCATATTAATTAATAATCTTGCCTCAAAGTTTTTTATCCCTTAAGTTTGCATCTTTCTTTATTTATAACTTTTTTATTATTGACATTAGCGTAAAAAGTTATAAAAAAAAGTTATGGCCAATTGTGTCAACTACAAAAAAGCTCTCTACAAAAATTTTGTCAGCCTCACGGTTACGGAGATAAATCAAAAAAACTAATCACACCCTTAATTTCAATATAGCGGCCGTTCTACTACCCTTAACGTTCAAGAAACTGAGTTTCACACTCATGGTCGACCCTTCCACGAAATGAAAAAAAAATAGGGTTCTACCCAAAATTTTCGGCAAAATCACCATTTGACCGTACTAATGATGGATCAAACTTTTTCATCGGATCCCCAGAATAGCTGGAACACGTAACTGGTCGAATAATGTCCAAAAAAATCACGGTCTATATGCAGCACCCCCTTGTTGCTGAGAACTTGCCCAGCGTGTTTCTCTTCGTCGACGAGTTCAACCAAGGCGAGTCCAGAGAAACTTGTACAAACTTTTGGCCGAAGGATGGAGAGAAATTTGGAGAATGTAGCCCGAAGACGAGCATACCACGAACAACGGAGGTCATTGTGCATTTTCCTTGGTGAGTGTCCTCATAGTATCGCGAATTAAGGCCAGGGGCATGTACAAACTATCGCGAGCATAATAGTGAATAACTCTGCTGGAACTGTACACACGTATGTAATAAAGTCAGAGGGTCACGTACAGCAGTTCAACGATCCGACGTTGAAACACACTCGTCCCTTCAACGAGTGTAACGGTGTGTGAACACACACCCATACTGACGCAAATGCCAAGTGAGCACCGTCCAAGTTTTCCAAAGTTGCAATAGTTTCGTGACATGTCACAAGTGCCAGTGATGCACATAAGGGCTACATGCCAAGATGCATTTGCGAAATGCCGCGCGTGTTCCGAGCATACAAGACAAATGTTCGCTGTTGGTTCAAGATTGGCCCGTGAAATCGAAAGGTTTCCTTTGGGTCTCAATCATAATCTCTCCTGGCCATTTGACAGCTATTGCGTTTCATAGCCGGACTGATCATCGTATCCGAATGACGCCTGGGTCCACATACTTTCCATCCTCAAGACACTTCAAGAATCCCATTGGAGTGTGAACACCCCTGCAAAGCCGTAAGGCTTTCACATGTGCAGGAAAATGACACATTGTGCAGTAGTGTCTTCATGCAATATGCTCCCACTTGAGATGGTTTCTCGCAGTGCTTAGGACAACGCCAGCCATACGCGTTATGAACACCAGAGTCACGTTGAAGTCGTATTCAGCCAGCAGCCGAGTAGAAAGTTACACCACGTGCGCACAATTATGTACGTTGAAGCGAAGGGAAGTGAGCAACGTTGTTGCAATGTCACTGTGAATACGAAACGTTGAATGGACAGACTAACCCAATTTTATGATTTTCCAGCTGGAAGAGACCAAGTTTTGCACCGAAAGAGGCTTCTCGCCTTGTCGATCTTTCCGAGTACATTTCCATTAGTTGATTGAATTGTCATGACGGTCAATGTAAATAACATGTGCGAGGTATCAGCTGTCATTGCGAGCTGGACTGGAAATACACGACGCCTGCTCTATTTGAAAAAGGAAAAATATCGAAGTGAGAATCTTTGTCACTTGTCCAGGATGTTGAGGAAATAAGATAGTTATTAGATGTGTGTGTGTGTGTGTGTGTGTACGCGCGCGTGTGTTTGGGTAGGTGTGTGTGTGTGAGTGGTGCGGTAGCTGGCGAGAAACTCGCTTCGCGATGCTTTTATCAACTGAACTGGATCACCCTGTTCGGTGTGGTTCGGTATGTTGGCTGTTCACACAGATACACACAGCCCCACGTGTATCAGTTTCTTATATATGTACATTTATAACCGGGCTGGAGAACGCCAATTTGAACCTTAATAACAGCAAAGCCAAGCTTTCCTCATATCTTCGGCTTAGCACCAGCGACGAGTGGTCTCCACATTCTCATATCTGCACAACACTTTTTCCCCTCTCCCTTCATCTTGAGCTGTCCACTATGCAGGTACCGTCTCACCTGGGTTTTTTTTTCTCTACATTATTCGCAATATGCACGGATGACTTGTATCGCATTCCTTATCTCGATATCACGACGTTGATTATCCTCTTGTCGTAAACACGACCGAAAAGTTGACAGCCTGTCCCGAAAAGTTTGAAAGAAAAATCTTGACGTATGGTCGACGATAGTTTTCGTTTTTGAGAGAAAGCTTTTTATCGAGTTTTACTGTGGCAGAGGTTTTCATTCTTTTCTGTTTTGTGTGTGTACTTTTCGGTTAAAAGTTTTTCGCGTTAATTTGAAGTCACTTAGATTAGTATAAGTATTTTTTTATCACCTACACTTTGGGGACTGATCTGCCTGAAGTTATTTTTTCAACTTTTGATCGACATCTAAAGCATCAATGTTCAGTTGGACATTTATTTATTGCTCCACGATTGGAGCCACTCTGGAATTTTCAAATTTTCGGAAGAGAAAAGGGAAAGGGAAATGTTCATTTGGAAGGGTATATCCTGGCATTGCAGATTAAAGGTAAATCGAACATTTTTGTTGCTAAATGTTAGTTCAAACTTTAAACGCGTTTTTCTCGAAACCATGATTTTTCAACTGGCCGGAAACAAAACCCAGCCAAATATGCACCGATTCACTTGAAATTTCGAACGTGTCCTCTCAGATGCATTTTCCAGGGAATTACGGACGGAATTTGCAATTGTTCATTAACTTTTTTTAATGAACAATTACTAATGTTTTTCTTACTCAAAAATTAAAGTTCTCATACAAATCTGCACTACCATTTTCGAAAAAAGATATTGTCTAATTTCGGTATGCAGTTTCATCGCTTTTCGTATATATTTTAAATATTTTTTGTTATTTTTCGTTCTAGGTTGAAAAGTACGGTAGAAACCATTCCGGCCGCGGAACACTTTGCACGAGAGGTACTATGACGGTCTTGGACTCTGACGCCGCCATTTCCGAGTGGCAAAAATGCAACACTTTTTTTCTACGCCAAAACTGTGTATGATAGAGTTTTCCAATCCAATTTTGTACTGCTTGCATTGTACTCATTGAAAAATCTTAAAATTAGTCTTTTTTAACCCTCGAATGGTAACCTTATTTTTTTACCTATTATGGTAACCTGGGGTGATAAACCACCCCAATTTTGAAAAATTCATATCTCCGGTAACATTTCACGAAAAGGGTTCAACTTGGGCTCATTCTTTTCGTTTTTTAATGCAGAATCACGTAGGCCTACGGCGATTCCGCTTGAAGTACGAGAAGTAGATGAAAAATGAGGTCAAAGGGTGAAAAACATGAAAAATTCGTAAAGAGCGCGAGATTTAAACTCGCCTGGGGTGGTTTTTCACCCCAGGTTACCGTTCTAGGATTAAAATTGGAGTCGCTTTAGTCCTCAAGACTGCCCTTCACAGCGATAACCCAAGTAAAAAAAATTGCGAGAGAAGTACATGCACCGAGAAAAATTAAAGATTTTTTTTTTCTCAAAAGCTAAAAAGATTGTGGATTCTGATTGATCATGATGATCATGCGTCTGATTCGGTTAGGAGGCATCTAAATTGTTCTCTCAAACCTTCCCCTTTCACGACCATTACAGATATGAAAAGTTCAGTTGACTGCAAGATTTGGTTGAATTACAAATATATATTTATTTCCGGCAAATAAATTTCTTCTTGATCCAAAAACGCACAGAGTACTTTCAATTATAATTCCGGTGTCCTGAAACCAAACTGTATTTTAATATACTGAACGGTTGGGTCGGTAATCTCTCCCTCAAAAGCATTTTCAAAATATATAGTTCAACGAAAAACATATACAGTAGAATGAAACATGTGTGCATTTAATAAATTGCAGAGCATATTTCAGTCAACACATAATATTTTTGATAAAAGTTCATGTATAGTCCGTACCACTGAAGATATATTTTAAAAGAAAACCCCCCAACGCTGCTATAGTCGACCCAACTATATGTTGGTTTGCCCTGAATGACGGAGTAGGTTCTGACAACTGATATTATAACATAGTTGAAGCTGCATACAGTAAGTTCAATCAAAATTGGTTTTACGCCAATCGAATAAATGGCAGATAGAGCATCACCTTAATATGAACCAAATAAACATCGGGTCACTTTAACAAAATTTCGATGTGAGCATATGCAACGTATACATCGAATTGGTAGAAAATCAATTGAATATAAACCATCGAAGAACGTATTCTCCCTACGATGAATTATAAATACAAATGGAAGACGAAGACAATAAGGTAAATGGATCCGCTAGATTATGAGACAAGATGATTAGTAATTTTTCAACAATGCCTGTTTATTAAAGTATATATTAAAAATACTGTGATGATACAGAAACAACCTTTATTGATTAATCTACGTCGATGTACGACTGTATGCTGTCAATTGTAAGATAATTTACAAAGCCCTCTGAGAAAATTACATAGTTAAACTTAAACGCAATCTGCGTGGTGGAAAAAAAAATAAAAGAGAAATCCAATTAAAATAATGTGCTAAGATAAATAAATTTTTTTCTGATGTATCGAGAGTTTATCTGCAGGCCACATAACAGAAACCATCAGATTTTGTGTGTTCTCGAAGTGGAATTGGCGCAAACAAGTCTTTTTGCTTTACGCAACGCCAGTTCTCACTCATAGTTACGCGAAACACATGAAGATGGTTTGAGAAATTCAAAGTTCTTAACATAACGAGTAAGAAGTAAACTTCCGAATCATTATTTATAAAAATATGCGTTATTTTGCCATATACGAAACTCTCTTCTCGCTTATCCATTACAACAATCATATTTTTCTCGTATAAAGTCCCATTTATCTCGACCCATTTCGGATTGAAAAGTACGTTTTCTAAAGTCTCGGGTAAAGAATCTTTGTAAAATTTGTAATCACAATGTTCGGATAAAGTTATTTTTGTCCCAGGGCCTATTTTCAGCCTACGTTCAAATCCTTTCTTCGAAGCTAATCTTTGAGCAAATGTTAATTGGTGTCTTTGTGCCAACGTATAACAAATATTCTTACGTGACCGGGTATTATTAGCCTGATTTTTTAATTCTCTGTGTTTTCCTTCGAAACGCATGCACGATATCCCATGTAGAGGTTGCCATGTAGAGGTTGCCCAATGTTACGATCAGGCCTATATTGGGACCATCGTATAAGCCAACAAAGGAGAAATAATATTGGCCCATTACTGTTCCGCTCTAAACTGAAAACTGGCACAATATCGGCCCATCCCTAAAGCCTGTCCTGGCCCATCTTTAAAAACTAATAAACACCGTGATGGTTAAACTAAATTTGCCAATTTAAAAACTGGGGATACTAAAATACTGACAATTCCATTGGCCCAATATTGTTCCGTTATAAATTGAAAACCGGCACAATATCAGCCCATCGTTTAAAACCAATAAATAGCCGTGATGGTTGAACTATATTTGCCAATTTAAAAACTGGTAATGCTAAAATACAAGCAAAACATTGGCCCATTATTGTCCCGTTATAAATTGAGAACCGGCACAATATCGGCCCATTACTAAAGATTATCCTGGCCCATCTTTCAAAACCAATAAACAGCAGTGATAGTTAAACTAAATTTGCCAATCCTAAAGCTAGCAATCCTAAAATACTGGCTATTACATTGGCTCATTATTGTCTCGTTCTAAATTGAAAACCGACACAATATCGGCCCATAGTTATAACCTATCATGGCCCATCTTTTAAATTCATTAAACAGTCATGATAGATAAACAATATTTGCCAATTTTTAAACTGGTGATGCTGAAGAACTGCCAATTATATTGGCCCATTATTGTTCCGTTATAAATTGAGAACTGGCACGATATCAGCCCATTACTAAAACCTATCCGGGCCCATCTGTTAAAACCAATAAACAGCCGTGATAGTTCATCGAAATTTGCCAATTTAAAAACTGGCAATGCTAAAATACTGGAAATTACATTTCATTAATCTAAGCCCTTTATTGGCTAAGTGGGTCAGACCATACCTGCTTTTATTTTATTTCAGCCTTGGGTTATTCATTATCTGTATATTGTGCCACAATTGGCAAATAACTGGCACGTCATATATTAATCGTCTATATTTTGTAGTTCAGTTTTTGTAATCAAGTCTTGGCCTATTATTGGCATTTGTAAATAACCAACATAAGTAAGTAAAATTTGCCAATTTTGAAACCTGTCATATACGCAAATCACTATTTCTTTCAAGGTTATTCCATGAAATTTGTATCCATAAGGACCAATCTCGGGCCAATCTTGGCCCGATATAGGTTGAATATTTATCACGCACTCAAACAAACCCAAACAAACTCACGGACCAATATTCTAGATAGACTAACTTCTAGATAGACCAACTGTGGAGGCCCACCATAGAGCCAGTGGTCAATTTCTACATAGGTCCTTGAAGAGGGCCCACATAGGGCCAAGTGCAATCACCAACATTGCCGCTACAGTGATTTAAATCATTGGCCCAATAATTGTTGGCTCTGTTGGCCGATATCGGGCCGTTCTTATCATTTCTATAAAGGCACCTCATTGGTAAATACTCACGGCCCAATATTCTAGAAAGGCTAACTGTGAAGGCCCGTCCCAGGTCCAACGGTCAATCTCTACTTGGGATGTTCCAAAGAGGACCAATATGTTCTAATATTCTCAGATAGTGAAGTAAATCCCAGGGCCTATTTTCCATAGGCCATAGGCTATGCTTTGGCTTTAAGTGTTCTTGAAACAAGAGTAGACACGGCGTGACAACAATGACGGATACAAAGAAATTACGATCATGTACCGGAAAATGTGGCAACCAGTGACTGCAGTCCGTAATTACTCAAAATATTTCTCGCTTCGCACATTGTATTATTGCAATTCCCTTGAACTTTTTGTTTCTTTTTTTATTCACTTCCTATTATTACAGCTAATCTTCTCTAGTAATTATTTGTGAGGTACGCGAACCGCGAGAGTGCTCGACGCAGCACTCGACGACGAGTGGAAGTGCGAACGCAGCGCCGCCCGTGCGTTAAAATATCAATGTCACGGACTACAGCGTGGCTGAGACGAACTATTAGCGGCTTAAACCGAGTGTCCACGTTATTGGATTTACCGAATTTAATCGATATCTGAAATTACGAGAGAACAATGCCTCATGCCCGCAAAAAATCTCAATCACAATTCCCTTAGCAATCCTTCAAAGCTTATGCACTTGGTGAATACGCAACGTTAAATGAAACTCGCCGGCTTCCACTAAATTTACTATCAACACCCGAGAGACGCCGTACAATGTTTTTCTCGAAGGATAGCACGCGGCGTGACAACAATGGCGGACACAAAGAAATGACGATCGTACGCTTACCTCGAAATGTAGCAACAAGCGACTGAAATCCCCAATCTATCAAGATGCCTTCTACTTCGCACATTTTTATATTTTCGATGTAAATCGTCTCACAAAACTTATCACAATTACTATTGTAGTTTTTTACACGCTCACAGGGGACATGCACGTAAACAGCCAGAAGAGAAGACGTGAACAGACGGAAGTCGAAAGGGCGATCGCAGCGCTGTTCGTGCATGCATTTGAAACTACACTGATTCGCGATTTCCACTAACTAATCGCTCACAGCGATCGAACAGAGCGCGCCCGTGGTCGGATTTGCCAAATAAAGTCGTTATCTGGAAATCGTGCCGGGGAAAAAGTGGTCGATTGCATCCACAAGAACTCAAGTAGCAATAGCAATCTATAGCTGAAAAATATGCACATCGTAAAAAAAAGAAAACACGGTCTTACCTCGAAATAACTTTAATTAAATCATTTGTTTCAATTAACTTATTCAATTGTAGAGCCAACCATCATTCGCTTTATGCGTAATAATTAATTCAGTTGGAAAATGTAGTTTATTGGCCAATATAACGACCAAATATAAAGTTCAAATAAAACGCGGATTACTCGTATGAACTCTGATGTAGTTAATCTAACCCATTATATGGGCAGGAGGATATTGCTATTTTTACATGATAATTTGGTTGTTTCAACTAAACAGGCTTTGTCACTTGAATCGAATTGTATTTCAAGCGAGTAAAATTAGGTTGCTTCAAGCAAGATTGCTTCAACTAAATATACACTAGGCAAAAGAATTAAAGGATATTGAAAAAGTCCGCTAATTTTAGGGTAATTTTCAAATAGCTGTAACTCCTCAAAAAATGGGCGTACAGCAAAATAAAAGAAAGCAAATTGAAGGTGTGAATCTCTAGTTCTGAGATCTTGAGCTCAAACATTTTTCGCATCAGCCAATTTTCAGTAGCCATAAAAAAAACCAAAGTAAACAAAAAATTCAAAACTTTTGCTCATCTTTCACAGTCTGCACGGACTTTAATACATTTTTTTGAATGATCGGATTAAAAGGATCGTCTAGCTGGATTCTTCCCCTACAATTTGAGCGGTGGGAGAGCTCTGTACGATTTTTTCTCGCTGAGTTATCGATGTTCAAAGCAAAAATGACACTTTTGACTTTGTTGACTGATTACTCGGAGACTAATGGTCGCACAGAAAAAAATCAGAGGGTTTTGGAAACTTTTAAGTATTCTCTATAAGATGCTTTTATCATTTTTTATTAAGATTTTTTTTATGCGGGAAAATGGATTTTAAAAAACGTGAAAATTGCATATTTACGAATATTCTTTTAACTAAGGATTATTTTGGCAATATCGAATAGATAAAAAAAGAATTCGGGTTTTTTATGACCTCAAAGTATCCTAAAAAAGCCCTCAAAAGTTTAAACCCCTGCGATTTTTTTTCATTGTGTTCCGAATGATCGAAATTGTGGTTTTTGCCAAAAATCGATTAAAGGCTAAATCTACCAGCTTTTATTCGTCTTTTGAGAATCACAAATTTTTTTGGCACTGATCCGAATTTCCGGTGCTAAAAAATGTTGATTGTTGAACAACAGGAACAAATTTTTGTTTAATGAAAGAAAAAAAAAGTTAACGAAAAAAAGTTTTTTTAACAGAAAAATTAATTTCAAAAATCGAAAAAAAAATTGTTAGATTTTTTTTTATAGCGCTGAACGTTTTTCATGATACGACGAGCGATTGGAGTTGTTGGAATTCACAGTTCTTTGAGTTGAGTCTCACCTGCGCAAAGCCAAACGTGTCGCGAGCAGATTCTAAAATGATGCTTCAGCTCGTTCATGGAAATATGACATCAAGCGATGAGGATGTACAAAATTACCTCGAAATAATTTTTCGCGTATTTTTTTGCAAATTTTCTCTGCAGCCGGCTGCAGTTCCCGTTCGCGTCGGCGCATACACGAAGCTCGTCTTCTTTGGAACGTTAAGTTTGCCGCGGTGCCAAGGTGAGCATCGGTGAATTATACCTTACGTGCTCGGAAGCGGCCGAACGAAGTAAAACCGTGTGGTAAGCCCCCTGACGGGGTTATTAGCTGCTACGTTCACTATTTATAAGCGCATGCGAGTTTTGAGCTGTTCCTTGCACCTACGCTCACACACGCACACAGACGTTGTATAAATAACTAACACGTATACGTGCGTTATATGTGCGTGCGTTATAATGTATTTACAATAGGCTGGACGGTTTACATTACTCCTCGGCGCTATAAATTCTGCTATGGTGGACGTGGAAGTACAGAACTTTGCTCTCTACTCCTTGGTTTCCCTTTGCAAGTAAACCCGCAGATGCACGTTTATATACATACATACAGGGTGGCTCGAAAAGTGACGTCCGAAAAGCGAATCTACATGCCTCGCATCTACCCGAATAATCTTTATGTATGTTCTACGATCTTTTTTATTTTTTGCGAAAAAAAGCATTCTTTGTTCTCTTTTGTGTATATACTTTTGTCGCGATTTTTTTTCACTCGTGTTATCGTTGCCGAGTGCACTGTTAGACAATGAATGAATTACCAAATGACCAATGTAGATGCATTGGACTTTGATCCGAAGTTTGAAAAATAGATTTGAGAGGACCAAACGCTAAAGTTTAGATGATAAAAAAGGCCATTAAGGGATAACCCCACTTTAGGTTTTTGGAAAAATCGTTTTTTTTTGCTTGAAAAATACTTTGGGGTCATAAAACCAATATGCAATTGGTCCTGTTGGACAATGAATAAATTACCAACTGACCAATGTAGATGCATTAGACTTTGATTCATACTTTGAACAATAGAGTTGAGAGGACCAGTAACTAAAGTTTGGATGATAAAAAAAAGAGCATTAAGGGATAACACCACTTTAGGTTTTTGGAAAAATCGTTTTTTTGGCTGAAAAAATACTTTGGGGTCATAAAAACAATATGCAATTGGTCCTGTAGCGAAAAAATGTTTAAAAGGTTCACTTATCGATTTGGCCGCAGCGTCTCGGACTTCTTTCAGGCGTCTCGTACAACTTTAAACGCGTTTTTCTCGAAACCACTTTTTTCAAACTGAAAGGACGGATTACTCGAACACTTCAAGCATGGATCGATTTGAAATTTTAATAGTAGCTTCACAATTACATTTTCTATGGGAGTACGTAGCCGTTTTTTGATTAAATGGAAACTTTTTGTTCTATAAACAATTTACAGCTCATTTTTTGGGCCAGAATCGATTAATTTGATAAAAAAAAATCCCTACGTAGTCCCATAGCTATTAATGTATAAATTATAAATTTTTGTGGTTTTTGTTCCAGGTCTTATACTTTACAAGAAAACCGTCCTCCCGTGCAGCTATTTGTAAAAAACACTTTTTTGACGATGGGCTCTGTCACCCCCATTTTGCATGAAAATTATAATAATTTTTTTTTAATGCTTTAATATGTGTTAAATAAACCCTCTCAAAAGAAATCCTATTCCTTTTTTCATACTTCCAAAATAAATAGTCAAAGTTAGGCTTTATTTTCTCTCGCTAGAGTGGTTTTATCCCTTAAAGAAATATGTTCTGTGATCTTTAGTTTTTGAGAAAAAAGCTTTTGAATAAGGTTCCATCCCCCCCCCCCCCCCTCTTCCGATCGAGCGGGAATTTTGCACAAAACTTCCTGCTAATATTTAAAGGCGACCCCTAAAGGGATTTTGGGCGACTCGCAATAGTTTTTAAGATATTGAATTTTTTAATTATTTTTTAACGCGCGCCGACTATATCTATATCTGCTACGTCTCCGTTCATACGTATTTATGTATTGCGCTCTCCGTTTTGTCCAAACAAACCCAAACATACCCACACAAAGCAAAACCCAAAAACTATTGCGCGTCGCCAAAAATCCCTTTGGGGGGTGTCTTAAAGTATTAAAAGGAGCGTTTGTGCAAAATTTCAGCTCGATCGAGGGGGGGGGGGGGGGGTCGGAACCTTACCCAAGCTTTTTTCATATTCTTTCGAGTTTTCCTGTAGTTTTTATATTTTTCTATTTTGTGCATGCACTTTTTATGGTTCTTTTTCTTTTGTGTATTTTTTTAAAATCTCTTTTCGATTTAATTTTTGGAAAGGAAGTTTTTTTTAATAAATTGGGAGTCATTTGGATTAGTATAAGTATTTTCGTTGCCATCTGAACTTTCGTGCCTGGTCCTCACGAACGTATTTTTTAAATTTTTATTAAAATCCAAGGCATCAACGTTGGTGTTCAGTTTGTGATTTATTTATTGCTTAACGGTGCACGTTGCAACGAAAAAACCAGTACAAAAATCACGAGGGAAGTGCGTACCCAAACAATTAAAAAACGCTTTTTCTCGAAAAGTAAGAAAGATCGTAAAACGTACATGGGGAGGGGGGTATTCTTATCCGAGGCAATCAAATTTTTCTTTTGGACGTCACTTTGCCGGCCACCCTGTAGAGACAGAAAGCATACCTTGAGCTCGTTCTACCGATAAAGTTGGATTTAAGGCCTTATGCCACAGTAACGACGCAAAATCATGTGCGAATTTAATCATTTTTTTCGTATGAAAAAGTGATTCACTCATAAAATTAATTACACATTTATTTAGTGTCAATATCAAGCTGTCAGAAAATTATATATATTTTTTTTCGATGTACAAAATGGCCCTCTACTCGAAACTTCTTGAAACAGCTTTTTCCAATTGGCGAGACAAATAACTTCAACAATTTTCACTGGATTTACTTCAAATTCAAAAGTTATGTTTCTAATTGCATTTCGCAGAAAAGTACGTACGAAATTTCTGATTAATCGAAAACCTTTCATTTTATGAGCAGTTTATAAGTAGTTATAAGGAAATTTTTCACCGAAAATTCATTTCATAAGTTCAAATACCTACAACTTTTGAATAAAATAACATTTTTTAAATTCTTTACGTACTTCTCTACGTATTCTAATTTAGATAGACGACAATTTTTGTTTTTTGCTTTAGGTCAAAAATTGTGGATGCTGAATGTCACGCCACAGAGTGCCTAAAAAAAGATAACAAAAGAAAATATTAGTAGTCGGCCATATTGTACATAAAAAAAATATATTTTTTCTAACAGCTTGATATTCATACTAAATAGATGTGTAATTAATTTGATAAGTGAATCACTTTTTCATACGAAAAAAAATTGTTAAATTTGGACATGATTTTATACCCATTAACGTGGCCTACGGCCTTAAGCCCATCTGTCTATTTCGGGAACTCTCACACTCAACCAATTCCACTCCGAAGACATTGGATTGCTGCGGTTTTGGGATTATCCAAAGGTCATTTTGAAGCCATTACTGTTAACATCATGCCAATGAGGAATGTCGACTATTATTGGTATTCGAACTCCAACGTCTTGAAAATCGCTTTTCCCTAATGTGCACAGAGCTGATTGCTTGGTGCTTATTACAGGTAATATGTAATGTATACAACAGCTAGCCAGTCAGCGAGGATTTCCGCCCTGTGCAAACACCGGCATACATGTGTGTTTTCTCAGACCATTCTCGCCCTCCAAGTTCCGTTTCTCATCCTCTTTAACTTAGCACAGGAGGAGCTCGCGGGTAATGGCGGGGGGGGGGGGGGGGGGGGTCTTGCACACGTACCGTTGCGCTAACTCACATGCAACTCTTTCCCGTCATGCAGGCTGCAAACATCGCGGATACCGCCGAGAAATTGCAATTTAAACATTGAATTGAAATGATGTCGGATAGTGCGAACGATGGATGGGAACGGCAGCGCGTACTCACGCAGTGGCGGAGAGACGTGTAAGTGCAAAAGGCAGGGGGGGCTGAGGACGCGAGATCAGCGGGGGCGAAACCTGCTGAAATGTATCGAAAAATAATCTTTAAGGGGTCACGCCTACTTGTAAATGTCGAAATTCATTTTTTTCGAAACAAATATATTTTGATAGTACATTATCCTATAAATGTTCTCAGAGCAAGTGAGCAAAATATATAACAAACTACAGCATCGATCTTTCTAACATTTTTGGGTCTTTTTCTAGATGTAAAAATATAGTATTTGATAGAAGGATTTTTTTTCCGATGAAAATTTTTGGTTTGATAAACGAAAAATGCCGAGTTTTTCGCAAAAATCACGAAAAAAGCACAGCGAAAAGCGTAAGTGTGCAGTCGAAGGGTTACACTTAATGTTTCGGAAATTTTTTCGATGAATCATAGGATAAAGTACAATTTCGAGAGGTGCTTCCCGGACATCGGCTGTGAATCGATTATAACTGAATATTTTTCAACAAAAATATTACAGTGTTCTTCAGATGTTACTTTTTTAAATATATACTTTTTGTAGAAATTTATCATCACGATTTTCTAAAAAAAGTCCCAAAAATGAGCGGTTTTTGACTGTTGCAAGTAGGCATAACCGTTAATGTCCATATTTAAAGAGAAAATATTAATGCCACCTCGATTAATTTTGTTATTTATCGCGCATTTATTTAGTATTGTATCGAATAAACCCCGCGCTCCGTGAAAATCCAACCACATTGGGAAACTCTCTATTTACAACATACTCGGTATGAGCGTAAAAATAAAAAAAATGACCACACCTCCGGTCACGATGTGATCTCGGTGAGCGAGCGTTAAACGTCAGGAAAAATGCTTTACGACTCTTGGCTTACGCGCGAAAGTTCGCCGTATCTACAGTGCATGTACAGTGGGGTACATAAGTCGAAGTATGCAACGTGTACGATACGAATGTGTAGACGGCAAGGAAGATGACACGTAAGATAGTTGATGAGATGCCACAGTAATAGCAGCATTATTGCGTACAAATAAATCATACACACACATTTATGCGGAGAGGTGATTTCGAAGCATTTGACTTGGCAGATCGTCCGCATAGTAGCCCGTTCCCACACTTAACATTAGTTGGCCGCAACAACGTCGAAATCACTCGTGGGCAGATACTTATTTATGAAAACAGGCCATTCATAAAATAAAATTTTGAAATTAATTCGAAGTGTATAAATTAATGCAATTAAAAATTAATAAAAAGTGAACCTATTCATAAAAATCGTTGATTCACTTTCGATGATTTTTTTAAAGTTTATTAAACGATTAAAGATATTTGGATTTTATGGTTCATTGATTTATAAAAATAAATTGAAATGTAAGCCTATTCATTGATTTATGAAAATGTATAGAAGCGGAAGCCTAATTCATAAAAATTGTTAGTAAAATTTTATTGATTTGTTGGTTTGTAAAAATTAATGAAAATATAAGCTTTTTTTATAATTTCATGGTTTCATGAAAAATTATAAATATGTGAGCTTATTTGTCGATTTATAAGAATCGATAAAAATGCAAACCTATTTACAAATCTTATTGATGTATAAAAATTAATTTAAATTTAACCATATTTATCAAAATCAAAAACTTTTATACGTTACAGACGATTAATAAATATGTATACAACTTTACCAACGTTAAGTCTATTATTGGTTTATAAAAAAATATTAATAACAATTTAATCTTATTTATAAATTTTCTTGAGTCATAAAAATCAATTAAAATGTAAGCCTATTTATTAGAATCGACGATTTTTATCTATTTGTAAAAATAAATTTTTATTACTTACATTACGAACAAAATTAAAATTAACGATTTATTGAAAATAAATTGAAGAGGCTTCTCTAATTTAACCGTATATGCTGTAGCATTATATGTTATATATATGATGGATTCAAAATATCTTTTCCCCTTGTGTGTGTGTGTGTGTGTGTGTGTGTGTGTGTGTGTGTGTGTGTGTGTGTGTGTGTGTGTGTGTGTGTGTGTGTGTGTGTGCGTGCGTGCGTGTGTGAGTGTGTGTGTGTGTGTGTGCGTGCGTGTGCGTGCGTGCGTGCGTGCGTGCGTGCGTGCGTGCGTGTGTGTGTGTGTGTGTGTGTGTGTGTGTGTGTGTGTGTGTGTGTGTGTGTGTGTGTGTGTGTGTGTGCACATATATTTATATATATACGGAGAGAGAGAAAGAGAGAGAAACAGAGAGAGAGAGAGAGAGGGCATTCGATATAGCCATAAGAGCTAGTAACATTAAAATGTCGAAGCATTAATAAGCATTAACCCGTCAGGTAATTCTTCCTAATCTTTCTTTTTTATACGTTTCTGTCTTGATTCCCGTTTATATCACGGTTTGCGTCCATCGTATAATCGCCGAAAGTAAAAACAGTCTCTATAAGATGATGTGATTTTTCGCAATCAAACTTCTCTCAAGTTAGCACCTTACGAAGCCGGGCTATAATGAACCTCCTAAGCCGAATGAGTCATCAAGTTAACTTCTCTTTGCCGGAGTTTCCCATTATTTTTAGTACAATTTTCCTTCATTAAAATGCAATTTAGCAACATACCGAAAGTTCGACCGTATTTATGAGAATAGCAGTTAAAAGTTGAGCCGAAGATTATTGACGCAAAAAAAAATTGAAAATTAAATTTTGGGACAAGTAAAAAATATTATTATAATTAAATTTAGGGAATAATAAAATACATTGTTGTAATTTAATTTGGGGAACAATAAAATATATTGTTATAATTAAATTTTGTTTATAATAATATATATTATCATAATCAAATTTAAAAAATAATAAAATGTATTATTATAATTAAATTCAGGAAGTAATAAAATAATAATAGAAACTGCTTAAAAATATTTTGAATATTTTAGGAAACCTATAGTACATGTTTGATGATTTTCGTTTTGTTTTCGTTAAAATTAACTTCAAAATCCCCTTCTGATTTGTTCGCCCCACACAGTGATGTTCCGCAACGTCGGATGAACGCAGTTGCAAATAAAATGTCCTCAATGATCTATCGAAGAGATGACCCCAACGAAATTTATTGTACCCCATTGCATTGGTCCAAGTGTCATAACCAGTCCAGTAAATGAGACTGAAACCCAGCACTTTTTAGGGCAGAAAATCAATTTTTGACTGAAGGTAGGTGGTTGCGTACTAAAAGTAACCCCAATAAAATGTTGCCCCTCAACTCACCCCAATCCTAAGAAATGGGGGTTGAAAACTTAAAAATCGCCGTATCTCTATAATTAATAACCCGAAGAAAAAAAAGTTTTAAACACAAGTTGTTTGTAATAATAAAATACGTATAAAGTTTTCTGTCTGCTCCGCTCGCACACGCATCAACCCCGAATTTTCGAATCGTTTTTGTGCCGCTATTTTCAAAGATAAGGGGTTGGACGTCAGATAACTTTATACGAATTTTATTATTCCCAACAACTTTTGTCTGACACCTTTTTTGATCGGGCTATTAATTGTTGAGATACGGCGATTTTTAAGTTATCAACCCCTATTGCTTAGGGTTGGTGCGAGTTGAGGGGCGACATTTTATTGGTGTTACTTTCGGTATGCAGCCATCTACCTTAAGTCAAAAGTTCACATTCTACGCTAAAAAGTGCTGGGTTTTCTTCGATTTTACTGAACTAAAAATCGCCGTCTGGCATTACTTGTAGGCTAAGTAAGAACACCTATGAGTTTTAGCGTTCGGATAGTTTCATTGTTCACGGTCGACCTGGGGCCAGTGTGAGAGTGGAATCAGTGAGCTGGGACAACGCGCACACAAGTACACGAGGCTTGTCGGTGCTTCGGGTAAACCAGTTTTTCGCTTATCTCGGGTGCACGAGGAGTCTGGCCGTGAGGGAAACGCCATTCTCCGTTCTACGACACTGCTGCGTCGAGATTCCACTCTCTAAAGAATAAAAGTGTTGAATAAAGAAAATTCAGAGATAAACGCGACCTTCCATTTCGCTCTACGAGAAGACATTGATGACAATGGCAACGCGATAAAAGTGTAACTGCAAAAGGACTGTATGTTAAATCGTGAGTCGAGATGAGAGGAATGAATTAAGGCAAGGTGAAAGCCCTGTTTATGCACAACCCCCTGATGCGAAATTTTATTCAGCCATTTTGTATGGTGCGTTACTTTTTCACGGAGCAAAACATAGTTTTATCTTTCGTGGATTTGATAGGTGCAGAGACCATTACTTGGCCCTCGGAGTACAATTCAAAGACCGAGGAAAACGGGTGATTGCAGTTTTTGTTACCGACCGAGCATGTGCAGTGTGGTCCCAGGTGAGTTCGGTGAGTACGGCTATTGGCACTTACAGAAATTGTTTCTTTGGTCGGACTCAATCTTGTAAATATGAGTCCATTTACCGATTGCAATTTTAATCCATCAGTTCCGATCCGCTAGGGTATCAAAGTCCGAGAGTTTGTACGACAAACACTACTAATAATGGATATACTTTTTTTTAGAAATAAGAGATCAACTTGAGCATATAATTTCATTGCAGCGATAAATAAATCTATTCAATTCAAATTACAACTTATTAGAATAAAATACAGTCGAACCTCGATAAAACGAATCTCTAGGGAAGTTCGTTATGTCGAATTTTCGTCACATCGAGGATTCGTTACATCGAGGTTATCTTGCTTAAAATTTTCTTTAAACACAAAAAAATAGTGGTATAAATGAAGGGATATTTTTTAAGGGGTAACCCCCACTTGCGATTTTGAAAAAGTCGATTTTTTATTGCATTTTTTTGAAGTATAAGTATCTGAGAATATGTCCTGAAAATTTCAAGTCGATCCGAACAAAATTGACTGAGATATAAGCGTTGAAAGAGCGTTGAAAGAGAAACTTTAAACGCGTTTTTCTCAAAATGGCATTTCTGAAGTCGGTGACCAAGATTACTCGAACACTAAAGAACCGATCTTCTTGAAATTTGCAGGCCTATTTAATACATAAAAATGTAGTCTTTAATCGTTCGATTTTTTTTTTCGAAAAAAATGGCCGTTTTATAGCAAAAAAACGGCCGATTTTTTTCGTTAAAATCAAACCATTAACTTTGACTGTCCGCCATTTTGTGGAAAATGAATATTTTTTAAAATCCTTCGATTAAAGACTAGTTTATACTTATATTTGACTAAATCCATCCGCATTTTTTTTCAGATGATCCACTTCGCTGCAATGTTGGTCACCGCAAACCGTGTATATAAAAACATTATTTCATTGACGGCCATTTGCCACTAAACAATGTAATATTTTTCAATAAAAAAATTACTGAAAGTTCTTCAAGATGTGTTCTTTAAGATGGTATATTGATCGATTAAAAAAGTTTTGTAGTTTTCTTTAAAAAAATTCATGAAAAAGGCCTTTTTTGCGCTACAAGTGGGGGCAACGCCTTAAAGAAAGAAAGGTTCAAATTAGAGCAATTTTTACAAGCAATTAGCAATGAGGGCACGATGTATATTATTATGTTGTTGTATAAAGGTTTCGGGTGTCTATCGGAAGGGAATGGACAAATCTTCGTTGTATCGAGGTCCGACTGTATACGGTTTTTACGTCCAGTTGTAATTATGGCGGGATATACATTTACAACGATAAAAAAAATAGATTTTTTTCTCTCCAAACGATAGAACTATATATGCAGAATATTTTCCCAGAGTTTCAAAGCGAAATTCGAAAAATTTCAGCCGTTGTAGCCCGTCAACGATGTGCCTCACCACTCGGATTCGGAGCGGGCGTAAACTTCAAACGCCTTTTTCTCATAACTGCATTATCGAAATTGGTGTGCAGGATTACTCAAAAACTATCAAGCCGATTGAGTTGAAACTAGGTGGAAATATTGATAATATTGCTACCTTTCACTTGACGAGAATTGTTTTTGAAAAATTAAAAAAAAAAACGACTTTTTTTATCCGAATTTTACAGAAATGTTGCGTGAAATGTTGATTTTTTTAAATGCGTGTCATTCTCTTAAATTTGGATTTTTCATTTTAATTACCGTCAAACAGAAACTATACATTCTCTAATGTACAATGTTTTGATTTTTTTTGTCAATCAAAGTCTACGGGAAGCTAGACTTCACGCCGATTCGCAACTCCCGCGGCCACCTTGCTGTAACAGCGCCGCCATTTTTATGATAAAAGAATTTAAAAAATTGTTTTCTACACTTTAGTATACAAGTATGAGTAAATACACTATTAAAGTATACCTATAGTCTGACAATTGTAGAATAATTATTACTTAATTCAAAAAATCCCTCACAATTGCTTAATTTTTCCCCGTCTAAATGTATATCCCGCCTTAATTGAAACATTCAGTGGAAGTAAATATATCTCTCGACTATCAAACAAAAGAATAGTAGGCGGAGACTCAAACGAAATTTGTTCGTTTGAATCTGAGAGTGAATCGTCTGAAATGAAGTATAGGCAAATCAAGTATAAGGAAATAACGTATAAGTAAAAAAGGTATGAGTAAATTGACTATAAGTAAATTAAGTTTGAGTAAATTAATTATAAGTAAGTTAAGTACAAGTAGAATAAGTACAAGGAAATTAAGTATCAGTAAATTAAGTATGAGTAAATTAGGTATAAGTAAATTGAGTATAAAGTGAGTGTAATTAAGTGGGTATAAGTAAATTAACTACAAGCAAATGAAGTATAAGTATTTTAAGTATAAGTAAATTAAGTATAATTAAATTAAGTATAAGTAACTTAAGTATAAGTTAAGTTACTTATGCTCAATTTATAAGTATGAGTAAATTAAGTACACGTAAATTGTGTATAAGTAACTTAAGTATAAGTTAAGTTACTTATACTCAATTTATAAGTATAAGTAAATTAAGTATATGTAAATTGAGTTTTTTATTTCGAGGATCACGTATACGACTTTCATTTCATTGCGGCGATACTCCATCCGAAAAAAATTAAGTCAATCGTGCACAGCTCTCACGGAAGTAAATATCTGTCCGTCTTCGGTCTCTCATTGTCGTCAATCGATAACTGTGACATTAAACGTACCGTGCTTATAGATGCTGATGTTCAAAGGGGTCGAAATGCATGCAATATAGTACAGCGATGAAGCAAAGTGCCCGCGGCATAGTGTTTTAGATTTCCATTCGATAGTCCGAAAGATTCAATCTCAACTTTACGAGTACGGAGGACTCGTGAATATACAGAGAAAGACACGTAGAGGATTGAAGAAACGAGTAGTGGAAAGGACGAAACGAGTGGGCGAGCTGCAATGCAATTTGAAACGGACGATATCCAGCGGCGTTCTTGCTCCGTTATACACGTCCACGTACACGAGCACAGGAATACATCTCATTTCATCCCTTGTGCGCGGTCTCAAAAATTTCGAGAGGTCAAGCTCTATTCTCCATTTCTCGGGCCTGTATTATCATCTCTTGCTCGAGTACTCGACTTCGGCCTCTTGAGTGCCTCCTAACTATATCACTCGAGCACGAGAGGAACCGGCAATGGGAGGAGTAAGGGAAAGAAAACAGATGTATGGAATTGCGAGAGTTTTCTCGGACGAGGGAAGGGGACGAAAAGATTGGGAGAACTCGAAGACGGAAATATATGATGGACGGAAGAAGAGAAGGTAGTGGCGAAATCGATATTTCGTTTTGTGAGTTAATTAGAAGAGAGGAATCGACCGACAATGGTGGATGGGCCGGTCGGGGTTCGGCTTCGGCGGAGTTGAGCAGCGTTGGGCATGGCCGATACTCGGAGCGGTGACCGCTTAGTCGTGCACCCGCTGGCCTATCAACCAGTCAGTGGAAGTCCAATACTTCCGAAACCTTGGTGGACATACTTGAGTAGAACGCCTGTACACCAGGGAACCAGAGGAATGCGGGTCCTACCGGTAGGGGTTTTCCACTGTTTCCCCGTGCCCTCGGCAAATATGGTTTAGTGAGCTGAAGACGGCTGTAAACGCAATGTCACACTGAGAAAAAATAATCATTGATCCAATATCAATGGTGTTATTGAATGAAATTTTGTTGATCCAATTGTATAATTGTTGGTGTCAATAATCGGATTTATTAGTCCAAACCAAACGCTATTGACTTTAATAACATGACAAAATTAAAAGTTTTTTTTTCATTCAAAAGATATATTGTTAGCCGAGAACATTATTGAAGCATTATTGAAACTAGCCAAAAAATTATCGCGAACAAATTATATAGTTTTGAATGCAGTTTCTGCAACGAAAAAAAGCGTTTCAATTCACAACACGAATATTGTTGATTCGAGTACACAAGAAAAATTGAATTTCGCTCGTTTGATTCAGATAAAACTTGTATTGAGTAAATATGTTATTTTATTTTTTTCACCATATCCGATATAGATTTCCAAGTACATTATTCGTTGAAATATTAACAATTTATTTTGATTGAAAAATATCAAGCAAATGTCTGAATTGGTTAAAAAAATATGCGAAAATAAAATTTGTTTCTTGCGCATTTGGTTGAAAAAATTCAATTATATCCTGGCCGAGCGCCACCGAAATTATAGGTGTGAGGAAACCGGTAGTTCTCGAAGTAACCGCTAGAAGCCGCACGCGCGCTCGTTTCTCGTAAGCGTAGCGCGAACCGAAAATCTACTTAAGGCGTTACCCCCACTTGTAGCGCAAAAAAGGCCTTTTTCATGAATTTTTTTAAAGGAAACTACAAAACTTTTTTAATCGATCAATATATCATCTTAAAGAACACATCTTGAAGAACTTTCAGTAATTTTTTTATTGAAAAACATTACATTGTTTAGTGGCAAATGGCCGTCAATGAAATAATGTTTTTATATACACGATTTGCGGTGACCAACATTGCGGCGAAGTGGATCATCTGAAAAAAAAAAATGCGGATGGATTTAGTCAAATACAAGTATAAACTAGTCTTTAATCGAAGGATTTTAAAAAATATTCATTTTTCACAAAATGGCGGACAGTCAAAGTGAATGGTTCGATTTTAACGAAAAAAAAACGGCCGTTTTTTGGCTATAAAACGGCCATTTTTTTCGAAAAAGAAAATCAAACGATTAAAGACTACATTTTTATGTATTAAATAAGCCTGCAAAATTTCAAGAAGATCGGTTCCTTAGTGTTCGAGTAATCTTGGTCACCGACTTCAGAAATGCCATTTTGAGAAAAACGCGTTTAAAGTTTCAATTTCAGTTTACACGAAGAAAATATTTTTTTTTTGCAAACTTACATAGAGTCATCTATTCCGGGCCCATTTCTATAAATTCCAGTCTATTATATGAACGTTGTGAATGCCAGGTATACGACCCTTTTCATCGAACAATGCATTGAAGGTCGGAGGGAGGGTCGAGCGCGCCAGACGGCAGACTAGCCGGTCGTTTACACAACGGATTCTTCTCTTTCAACGCTCATATCTCAGTCAATTTTGTTCGGATCGACTTGAAATTTTCAGGACATATTCTCAGATACTTATACTTCAAAAAAATGCAATTAAAAAAAATCGATTTTTTCAAAATCGCAAGTGGGGGTAACCCCTTAACTTTAATCGCTTTTTTCTGTACATTACGTTTTCCTAGTTCGCGGGAATCCTCCTATGCGCCCTAGGTGAGCAATCGTTATGTAATTTGGCACGCACGATGATAAAAAACGAAATTTCAAAATTTGCATAAATTGCACTGTTTTGAAAAAAAATGTCGATTCTCGACAAAAAATAACGACTTTAAACTTTTGTTATCAACAAACGGCGGAACACATGAAAAAATCATGAAGTCTGTCGGTTGAATATGTTATAAAATATGTTCAGTCCAAAATTGAGGTAAATCGGGACGATTCGTTTTTCAGATATTCACGCCAAATTGCAATGTAAACTTTCGAGATAAACGCAAGAGAAGAAAACGTACTAAATCCACTTTTTCCATATACAATTTTCGTATAAATGTTTGGGTCTGCGCAATATCTTCGATGGTTCTTTATGGTTTCGGGTCCGGCAATACGAATAGGACATTTATGTTGTTCTATAATCGTTTTTTTTCGTTATAAAACAATTAAATTGTTATAACGACGATTGAGACGAAACAGTGCATTTTGTAGAAAAAAGTTTTAAATAAAAGATGTTTCTTTTTAACTTGACAATAAAAAATGTCTCTTTCACTTTTTTTGCTAGCTCCATTAGCAATGGAGATTAGAACAAGGAATATTTTTATGAGAGAGACGGAACGATGAGTAAAAGGGACGAATCTATGAGTAACAGGTGATGCAATTAATTTTCGAAAAATTTAATTGTAAGAAAGTGTCTTGGTGTATGGACTACTTGCTTGAGATAAAATCACAATTATTTTCCGTACCTTCAATCTGCGATTCCTGCACCGTGTAACAATCAAACCTGCTCCACTAAAATCATCATAACTCGGTCAATTTTTGAAATTTTTACATAATCTTTTAACCAAATCAAAGTTAAGACTACGCAATAAGAAAATAAACTAAACCAAAAATAGCTTTTTCTTAATTCCAAGGTTATGCATACCCCTTAAACCGAATCGACTCTGGTCTCCTCTCATTTTGCCTAGTTAAGCAAGCTTTTCGTGTACTTGCCCTCGGCATGAATGACAAGTTGGATCTTCTCCTGCGGGATGTAGAAATAAGTGGTACATGCATGCATAATTAAAAGTACGGAGTTTTTTTCCCCCGGCAACGCAGGAAAGGCATTTGACCCTTCCGGCAAGTACATAAACATTCCTATACATCCTACTCCTTTTTTATCACCCTAGGCAACCTTCTAAACTCTACCTTCCGAACTGTTTATTCACCACTGCCTCTTGCTTGCACTTTGTGCGCTCCTTTTGCTCCGGCCACTTCCGCCCTCAAAACGACTCAAACTTCCAACCGAAATGTATTTTTATAATTAAATTTTTAATATTCCTGCGGGCGGACCGTTCTTCCCCCTTGGTCTATGGGAAAATGTGTGCAATATGTGCGTTCTCGAAAATGAGTTCGGTGGAATTTCTTGGTCGTTCGCACTTCGCCGAGATCCCTCTCTTTGTTAGTTTCTCGCTGGCGTACGTGGCGGAAAATGAGCGTACGACTGAGACGGACTCACTTAATAGGCTGTTGGGAATGGAGCGCACAAAGAGTAAGGAAAAAAAATTATGCGGTCCGGACTCGCGAGGCCGGGAGGGGAGATGGGTGGGGGGCTCTGTTGTAGAGAGAAAAAAAAGTATCGCATATTAAGGGTGATAGCAGCCAGGCAAACGAGAGCTCCGGGTCTGAAGAGCTGGAGCTGAGAGACTGGGATGGTATAAGAACGTCAGAAAGTGTTTATCCTCGAGATTGGACGTTCCACGAGTTATCTTCGTAATCTTGGCCTCCCTTCGTGGCAATCTCGTAATCTTCCACCCTGCCCCTTATTTCCTTCGCCACCCGGAAGCGTGGCGAGTATAAGATGATCTCGTGATATCCTCCTATGCGGCTACTATTCCGGATTCTCCGCAAATTTACGACACGTTTGGCAGCTTTCTTGTAGTTTGCAACACAATAAATTAGACGGTCGATCACCATCCAATTTGAGGGCTTCACCTTTTACGATTATCAATTTTTCATACAAAATGGAAAGAAAAATGTCAATGAACAAACAAGTTTGCATTGTCCATTTTTAAAAATGGATAGTTTTTTTTCGGAGCCTGTTGTCATTGATAGTGACATTTTTTATCATATATTCCCCACATTTTTGGTTTGTTTTTTGAAAAAATTCGCCTTGTCTATGAAATTGGACGAATGTGTACAATGCAGGCGATGGTTAGACGAGTAAAGTGGGCGATGAAAAAAAATTGAGTCGAAAAAGCTTGCTTTATCCATTTTTAAAAAATGGATAGATTTTTCCGGATAATGTTGTCATTGATAGTGACATTTTTTCTCTCATATTCCTCACATTTTTTGTCTGTTTTTTGAAAAAATTCGCCTTGTCTATAAAATTGGACGAATGTGTATAATACAAGGGATGCTTAGACGAGTAAAGTTGGCGATGAAAAAAATCAGAGTGGGAAAAAAGGTGCGTTATCCATTTTGAAAAATGGATAGATTTTTTTCAGAAAATGTTGTCATTGATAATGACATTTTTTTTCTCATATTTCAAACATTTTTCGGTTTGTTTCTTGAGAAAATTCGCCTTGTCTATGAAATTGGACGAATGTGTATAATACAAGAGATGGTAAGACGAGTAAAGTGGGCGATGAAAAAAATTGGAGTGGAAAAAGCTTGCTTTATCGATTTTGAAAAAAATGAATAGATTTTTTTCGGATAATGTTGTCATTGATAGTGATATTTTTATCTCATATTCCCCACATTTTTTGTTTGTTTTTTGAAAAAATTCGCCTCGTCTATAAAATTGGACGAATGTGTATAATACAAGGGATGCTTAGACGAGTAAAGTTGGCGATGAAAAAAATCAGAGTGTGAAAAAAGTTGCGTTATCCATTTTGAAAAATGGATAGATTTTTTTCGGAAAATGTTGTCATTGATATTGACATTTTTTTTCTCATATTTCCAACATTTTTCGGTTTGTTTTTTGAAAAAATTCGCCTTGTCTATGAAATTGGACGAATGTGTATATTACAGAGGATGGTAAGACGAGTGAAGTTGGCGATGAAAAAAAAATGAATGGAAAAAAAGTTTGAGTTATCCATTTGACAAATGGATAGTTTTTTTTCGGAAACTGTTGTCATTGATAGTGACATTTTTTCTCTCATATTCCCCACATTTTTGGTTTGTTTTTTGAGAAAATTCGCCTTGTGTATGAAATTGGACGAATGTGTATAATACAGGGGATGGTTGGAGGAGTAAAGTGGGCGATGAAAAAAATTTGAGGGAAGAACAAATTTGCGTTATCCATTTTGAAAGGTGGATACATTTTTCTCGGAAACTGTTGTCATTGATAGTCACATTTTTTCTCTCATATTTCCCACATTGTTCGGTTTGTTTTTTGAGAAAATTCGCCTTGTGTATGAAATTGGACGAATGCGTATAATGCAGGGGGTGGTTAGGCGAGTAAAGTCGGCGATGAAAAAAAAAATGAGTAGAAGAAGCTTGCTTTATCCATGTGACATTTCTCGACATTTTTTCTCTTATATTTCCCACATTTTTCGGTTTGTTTTTTGAGGAAATTCGCCTTGTCTGTGAAATTGGACGAATGCGTATAATACAGGGGATGGTTAGATGAGTAAAGTGGGAGATGAAAACAATTTGAGTGGAAAAAAAGTTTGCGTTATCCATTTTGAAAAATGGATAGATTTTTTTCGGAAACTGTTGTCATTGATAATGACATTTTTTATCTCACTTTACCCACATTCTTCGGTTTGTTTTTTGAGAAAATTCGCCTTGTCTATGAAATTGGACGAATGTGTACAGGGGATGGTTAGACGAGTAAAGTGGGCGATGAAAAAAATTTGAGTGGGACTAAAAGAAACGCCCGTATATGAACAGGCTCAAACCACTGCAGAGGTTACAAATTGAGTGAATATACATACTTATATTCTCATACATACATATATATTTTCAGTTGTTCTCACTGGGATTCTAACGAAAGGTAAATCTTGACTCTCCGAGCAAATACTCGGTATGTCGTCTCCGTGCATTTTTTTCCTTTTCTTTAACTTCTTCTTCGTCATGTTCCCTCATCCTTCGGAAAAGTATTATCTCGCGACCAAGGCCTTCTTTCACTTCTATCCGCTTTTCTCCGCCTCCCTCTCTCGTTCCATCGCAATGGGGAATCTTCGCCGTGGTGCACCGTAAGTAGCCGTAAGAAGGGGCCGAAATAATGTCCTCTTCCTCGTTTTGTATGTATAGACACAGGTCGTGATTCTTTGCCGAATAGCTCTACCCATTCGACTAGTTCGTTCGAGGGTAATGACCGAATAAAAACGCATATTTGAGTAATCATACTTTCTCGAAACTTTTCCCTATTGATTCATTGTTAAAAGCGCGAGGACTTCCGGCTATTCGAGAAATAGGCGGGAGGCAGAACCACAGGGGCTGTAAACTTCGCGGAGCATCTGCCGTACCTGATGTGCTATAAAATGCTGTATCGAGAGCTTTGTATTTTAAATTGAGCTGCGTTTTCTTTTCTTTAAATAATATTTCATAGAAACGGCTGGAACTTGGGTGAATTTAGTAAAATTTCAGTAAAATATTGAATTTAGTAGAATTGAGAGTAAATTTAGTGAAATATTAATTAATTAAATTTACTAAAATTTGGAACAAGTTACTCAATTTGATTCAGTAATATTTTATGAAATTCTGGTTATTTAATTTACCAGAATTTTACTAAATTTTACCCTAAATTGTACTAAATTTGACTGAATTTATTCTCATTCCACCATTTTGCATAAATTATCATTTTTCCCAATGAAAATGCAGTCAAATATAAATTAAAACGTAAAGTAAAATGTAAAAACATAAATTAATACGCAAATGAAAAACGTAAAAACATTCGGGTACAGCATTTTATCACTCAATTTGATTAAATATACTAATTATAGTATATACTATTCACTTACATATATATTACTAAATTTTACTAAACTGAATCTACTCAAATTTTAATGAATTTAGTCAAATTTCAGTAAGCTCGTGACCAAGTAATAATACATTTTTAATGCACTTTAGTAATTGTACCCTAAACTTTACTAAATCTAGTTTAAAAAAGTTTTCGAGTTGAATTCACTAAAATTTCACTAAACTCAAATTGTTACCAATTTGGCGGAATTTGCTAAAATGAAATAAATTAAATTTAACAAAATTCCAGGAAAATTTAGTCAAATGTACCTTAATTCCAGCGTGACGTAGAACGTCATTGCGAGTGCGCAATATATCATTTCATTTTCTGATTCGATGCTCGCCATAAGCGAAAGTGCACTTCAATATATCAGCTGACTCTCGCCGGATGCAAACACATCCGTTTACCGATTTTTCAAATAAAGTAAAACAAATCAAGTGGTGACTAAGCGTGAATATGATAAAAATAGTTTATTTTCCCTACAAGCTGCCGGGCTATATTTCACACGTACTTGAGCGGTTAACGTCGAAATATTACGGAAAGCTGACAGCTTAGTTACAACGGGGAGGCAGAAAAAAGTGATTTGTGCCGATGCCACAGAACGAAAGTACCGACGTTTTGTGAGTCGATTGGGTTGCGCCATTGGCGTTGGATGTTTATAGTTTCACTGATTTACTACCACGTGAGCGTGGATATGGAGCAGGCTCTGATATACAGAAGATATACGCGAACCAAGAGGCATGTTAAAAAATATACACGCCTAAAAGTGTATACACGCAAGTGTGCGTTAATTCATTAGATTCACGGCTGCGTCTACTCTTAAGGGGGGAGGTATTTTTTTGCGTTTTTTTAAATTTTGTCATATGAATGCTTTATGGGCCTGACATCGATAATTCTGTGTAAGTAAATGAAAAAAAACACTTGTTTATTGATGTTTAATTTTTGATTTTCTAGTCTAGAAATCTTTGAAACTTTCAACCGCGTTTTTTTCTCACACTTAGCATTTTCAACGTCGGTGAACTCTCTAGCTCAAAATATATTGCACCGATCCTTTTCAAATTTTACACACTCCTGCTACACATAAATTACGAGGTAACGCTGTCGAGTTTTTTTAAATTTTTTATATTTTCAATTTATTCTACAATAGCAAAATTTCCAATTTTTTAAATGAAAAATTGGTATTTTGACTTCCGAGTGTAACCAAAAATTGAAAAATTCAATAAGAAAAACCCGACCGCGTTACCTTGCGGTACTTATCAACTAATGAAATTTTTTTGGTTTTTTTATTTCAGATGATCCAGTGATGAGTCATCTGGTTCAACGCAATGTAAGTTTTTTTTGGCGTCTGCGAAGATGTGTTGCCAATGGCTCATTTCTGCATAATTATTAATGAAAATTGTACAGATTATTCTTCAAATGTCCTCTTATTATATACTTATTACATAAATAAGTATATATTAACTGTGTCGTGAAAAAAAAATTATCGTAAATGTGCTTTTTTTATATCGAATTAACGCATTAAGGGGTTACCCCCACTTGCGATTTTGAAAAAATCGATTTTTTTTATTGCATTTTTTTGAAGTATAAGTATCTGAGAATATGTCCTGAAAATTTCAAGTCGATCCGAACAAAATTGACTGAGATATGAGCGTTGAAAGAGAAGAATCCGCGTTGAAAGAGCGTTGAAAGAGAAACTTTAAACGCGTTTTTCTCAAAATGGCATTTCTGAAGTCGGTGACCAAGATTACTCGAACACTAAAAAACCGATCCTCTTGAAATTTTGCAGGCTTATTTAATCCATAAAAATGTAGTCTTTAATCGTTCGATTTTTTTTTTCGAAAAAAATGGCCTTTTTATAGCCAAAAAACGGCCGTTTTTTTTCGTTAAAATCGAACCATTAACTTTGACTGTCCGCCATTTTGTGAAAAATGAATATTTTTTAAAATCCTTCGATTAAAGACTAGTTTATACTTATATTTGACTAAATCCATCCGCATTTTTTTTTCAGATGATCCACTTCGCCGCAATGTTGGTCACCGCAAACCGTGTATATAAAAACATTATTTCATTGACGGCCATTTGCCACTAAACAATGTAATATTTTTCAATAAAAAAATTACTGAAAGTTCTTCAAGATGTGTTCTTCAAGATGGTATATTGATCGATTAAAAAAGTTTTGTAGTTTTCTTTAAAAATATTCATGAAAAAGGCCTCTTTTTTGCGCTACAAGTGGGGGTAACGCATTAACGTATGCGTGCATTCCGTCGACTGCACGGATCCCGTTCTTTGGGCGTTAGTCGTGCATTCCTCGAAAGTCTCGTGGAGCCAAGTCACAGTTGGCTTTTCGTCGTGCACGAGTCTCTTTTACCGACTCGCCCGAACTGATTTCGTACGTACCGCCTACTTCGCATATATATGATCGAATTTATGGGAATTCTTGGAGAGAATCGACGAGAGATGAAAAACACTCTCTCGTAAAACGAACCGGATATCAAAAGACCCCTTCATCTCTTTGTGGCGTTCGTGGCCCTCCGTATCTGTCAATAATCGAGGATTCTCCATTTCGTACGAGTTCCACCATCATCGGACATGAATATCCCAGTCAATACGAGATAAATTGAAATTTATAGATTCAAAGATACCTTTTACCCACTTCCTATTTTCAATTGGCATTTTTATTGAATTATTTTGTGGTCACATTGAAATCAGCTGAATTCAGTTCAGAACCTCACTGGAACGATATCGAGTGTATTGTTTGATTCGATATTGCGTATATACGAGACTATTGGATATACACACGGATACGTGTACGTACTTGGAATGTTGAAAATGGGGCGGCGAGGTTTCGAAAATTGACTCAACCAATGCTGACAACGAACACGTTTTTACCGTTCCATGGTCCCCATTTATATGCACTTCGAGTATTACCGTGCGATTCGAACCAGCAACGTGACCCACGGCCCGTTCAAATAATCAATCAATTCATATACTCATACAATGTGTGGGTGAGTTCGTATCAACCGCATGGCAAACAGCAGGGCGTCATTCAAATCATTGTACACGTTGACTCCTCTTGGGTGAGGCCTCTTTTTGCAATCATGTTTTGTACGAATTTGACATGCTCTGCAACGTATTTGGAATATTGTCTATCCCCGAATGAACAGGTGTTAATTTTTTAACATTGGTTTCACGTTTCTTTTGGATTTTTCACTTTGGATTTTAACTCTGACCTAGACATTTGATTTTTGTTTTTTAATCAAATCGAATGATTCGAGCTCGAAATTGTAAAACTGTCAGAATAAAAGGAAACGTTTGCAGAACATTTTTGGAATCGGTTGATTGGAAGACGTCGATTAATAACCCAGAAAAAACTGAATTGTGACAAAAACAAAAAGTTGGTAGAGCCTTTACTGTCTGCCCATTTTTGCTGTCTTTTTTGTTGATTGTTCGCGTTCGTTTTTTTTCCCGCTGCTGCGAAAGAGCACGTGACAATTTGCGCTTTTTCCACCCAATGCCCCGTTCCCGCACAAGAATCTCTATACATCTCTTCGATTGATTGCCGATAATGAAATTTTCGCCGTTATGCCCGCCGGTAGCGGGTAAAAGACTGTGAGCACGACATGGTGTGTCTATATATATATATGCACACATACTGGGCAGCTCGCCCGTTTGACGTTATCGCCGCTGATTCTCAGCAAGTTTCAATTGCTAATTGAATCCGCGTTTATAGGAATACGAAGGCGATAACTGGTAGGGACTAGACGTGAAAAAACGAAGACTGTGTTGAATACAAAACGACAGAAACCAGCGAATTTGACCTTAAGGGGGCCATTACAAATTTGAAAAAAATCAATTTTTTTCCATAAATCGATAGTTCAATGTCTTAACGGGTTACCCCCACTTGCGATTTAAAAAAAATCGATTTTTTATTGCATTTTTTTGAAGTATAAGTATCTGAGAATATGTCCTGAAAATTTCAAGTCGATCCGAACAAAATTGACTGAGATATGAGCGTTGAAAGAGAAGAATCCGCGTTGAAAGAGAAACTTTAAACGCGTTTTTCTCAAAATGGCATTTCTGAAGTCGGTGACCAAGAATACTCGAACACTAATGAACTGATCTTCTCGAAATTTTGCAGGCTTATTTAATACATAAAAATGTAGGCTTTAATCGTTCGATTTTTTTTTCGAAAAAAATGGCCGTTTTATAGCCAAAAAACGGCCGTTTTTTTCGTTAAAATCGAACCATTAACTTTGACTGTCCGCCATTTTGTGAAAAATGAATATTTTTTAAAATCCTTCGATTAAAGACTAGTTTATACTTATATTTGACTAAATCCATCCGCATTTTTTTTCTTCAGATGATCCACTTCGCCGCAATGTTGGTCACCGCAAACCGTGTATATAAAAACATTATTTCATTGACGGCCATTTGCCACTAAACAATGTAATATTTTTCAATAAAAAAATTACTGAAAGTTCTTCAAGATGTGTTATTTAAGATGGTATATTGATCGATTAAAAAAGTTTTGTAGTTTGCTTTAAAAAATTCATGAAAAAGGCCTTTTTTACGCTACAAGTGGGGGTAACGCCTTAAGACAACGTGGTCACTGATCTTGACAGTAATTTTGAGCAAAACGCGTTTTCGCGAAATTGCATCACACAAAATAATCACTTAAAAAATGGTGGCAATCTACAAAAAAATTTCGTACGATGCACACTGTATCCTTTATTTTGTTCCGTGTGGTTTTCCAGTTTTTAACAACACGATGTAAAAAAATAGTACGATCAACTTGCGGAAGATTCAATTTTGTTCCGTGAGTAAAAAATGCGACGGCTCAATATTTTCCCACCCTGGTGCGATTACAAGAGCCTAAACTAACCAATATTGCCGTGACGAAAACCAGATTCGAGCATCCTTTCTATCGTGATCTTTGCCCGTCGATAGAAAAATAGTTTATCGCTCTTCGCTGCGAAGGCCCCTTGTCCCGTTAGACTTCGCAAGAACCCTCGACTGCAACGGATCTTCAAGACCCATCGAGATATCGCATTTCGATTCTTGACATGGCAGGCTGACGTAGTTGAAGTGAGACGTTACCCAAGACCTTTCACTATACTTCAGCCGCCTCTTTTCTCGAGCTTGTTAAAAAAAGATCTGTGCATTGAGGAGTTGAGGAACTCGCTGCAACAACTACGAGTTTTGAAGAGTCCGCGCGCTGGTGACAAAAAAGTTGCAGGGATCTCCAAAGAGACTGCAAATGTCCAATTAACCGATTATGAATTTGGGGGAATGAATTATAAAATTGTTTAAAAAAGTTCCCGACCATTTCTGCAATTGCTCATAAATGATGCTCATAAATTGCTTCCAAAGTTGTCTTTTGCAGAAGACAGCCGAGCTCCCAGTCCTCACTTTCCATCAATGCCAATACCGAACCAAATCACTTCCACCGTTTCCAAATTTAATTTGTCGTATCTTGAATCACGAGTTACTCAGGTGAAAATGCAGAACGGCCGAGTGTTCCTGCGATGCAGAAACCCGAGACGATTTTGCGGTTTGCGGACCTTGTCTGCGTTATTTCACCAAGAGAGATCTTGTGGAACCAAGAGAAGAAAAGAGCAATAGGGTATTGTGATGCTCAACCGCTGCAAGCCGGAAGATGCACGAGAGCACCTGAGAACGAAGAAGCGAGCAAAAAAGTACGGGGCAGAGAAGACGGCTGGAGAAGCTGGAGACAAAAGTGACCGTGGACCTTGCCAAGCTTGTGGAATACAACGTGGTCAGGTGGGTCGTTACACAGCAGCGCCGACGGTCTCCATCAGCATTTGTGTAGTGCAATTTTGTCTTGTGGGTCTTCTGTGTGTATCGTAAGGCCTCTGCTCTCTCTCTCGAGGCTTAACCCGTGACGGTATTACGTGGAAAAACCTCCGTCGCGTATGCATGTAGGCAGCCCCTAACGCTCGCTCAGTATCCGAGGGAAAAGGTAAAAAGACGGCTAGAATCAAAGACGGCATTTTTTGACATATAAATAGAATCAACCTAGTATTTTGTTGTACTTCGATTCTGATTCTCTTTTCTTCCTTCGTCTTACATTCCAGATGAACGGAAAAGTTAAAATAACCTGGGAAAATTCCGTAAACGTCTGTTGGATTGCTGGAAAGTGAGAATCCAGGGGAAAGTGAACCATCAGAGTAGGAACGTTCCGGCGAACATGGCAACCATTCCATTTACAATCAGCTCTTGCCGAACATTGGATGGAAACTGCCTACCCCATTTACTCTGATAAGACCCAAAGACATCCCATCAAAGAGCTGATTTTCCAGGAGACACCGAAGAAGGCCTGAAAATGTGAAAACATCCGGACAATCTAAACAGAGACATGGCGATTTTTTTAATATCCAGTTGATCCAACAAAAAGATCCAATTGGCTGGTGCAGTGATCTGGCACCATGACTGCAACTATATATGGAAAGTCTGATATAGAAGAGCTTCAGTATCGCAGCTCTCAGTCCTGATGATGCAGACTGTAACAGTTGCGAAACGTCGGAATAACGCTGATTCTCATCAGACCTCCATTCGAAAGCCACAAACTTTTGTCATTCCATTGCAGTCGTGGAAAAACTTTTAACGACGTACTATCTTCACTGGCTCGAGATTTGGAGGAATAGTTGAATGCATATTGCCAAAATTCCTCCTTGCCCTAGTTTTCTACATTCGTTTCCCACTTGACGTTTCTCTTCTGTCTCGTGCTGCTTCAATAGCCAATGAATGCCGACTTGTACTTGGTGCATCATTCGGTTGATTTAATCCTCATGCACACATGCACAGATATGCCCGATTTCACGTGTTATCCCTTAATACATCGACGATTGCAGCGTCAACGATTTTGAGATACTCCACCATGTTTCCCTCTTGAGGCTAACCCGAGGATTTGCTCGAGATTGCAACAGTGGGATTTGTGCAAGTCGCGGTTGCTTTCCGCTCCTGTGGCTCTCGAGTTTCCACCCGGCCAAAAGACATTCATCGATGAAAACGCTTCGTCATTGTCTTCGGAGATCCACGAGTATTTCTGCCAGTAAAGCGCCCGCGTTTCGGAAAGGAAAACACCAAAATAAACAAGATCCAAATTGGAACATCTGCTGAATGCCATCGTTTGCACATTTCGACTTGTTTGGGTTTCCAGCTTCCACATTCACCTCTTTGCAAGCTGCGGGGAGTTCGCAAAAGAACAAGACTTTTCGGATAATCATCATGACTAAAACCGGTCCGAAAAAATGGATCAAGTGAAGGATAAATATCAAAGGGCGTCAATCATTTGATTTCTCACAGAGTTAATTGATCCGGACTTCAAGTCACGTGACTAAAATCATAATATCAATCTGCCGCTTCGTGCAATGGATGTGCATTTGATAGAATAATATACGTTGCTCGTATATTGGCATCATAAGCCAGATACCGGCTAGCATGACGAAGGTATCCGTGCTTTCTTGCATTATTGAACTATCGATTTGGAAAGCTCCCTGCGATCAATCCCTATCCATCGGTATCACGTCCTGGAACTCTCTCGATTGGTTCGCGTGCTCATGGATATTCCATTTAATGGTATTGCTCCCGCAAGCATATAGCGCTGGTGAAAATCCGTTCGGGTTCAAGGTTTCTGGACTTTGGCAGGAGGAAGAAAAAAAAACTCGTTACTAGTGGAATAGCGGCTCTGAAACAATGAATACCGGCAAGTACACAAAGGGAGCTAGAGAGAGAGAGAGAGGCAGAAGGTAAAAAGTAAAAGAACGAGGCCGGAAATGCCGAATGGATGTGGACAGGCGGTAGAAACGTCAGAGAAAGGAGAGTTCATGAGAAACGGACATTGAAAACGTGCGCTCGTAGTATAGGAGAGAAGCAATTCAATCTGCATCGGAAAGATCGTACCCAAACCCTCACACTCAAACGATTCCATTAAGGGACATGTTGAAAACACTAAGGAGGGAAAGAGTAAAATGGAAAGAGATAAAGGTAGATGAGGGAGAGAGTGGAGAAGGTCCGGCGAGAAAATAACGGTTGATGGAGTTAGAAGCTGTTCGAATATCACGTGTAGAATGGAAAGAGAATACCCGATGCAAGTTGCCGTGCCACGTGCGCGAGACTCGACAAACACGTTGGCCCCGTTGGAAACGTAGGGTGAGGAAACGAACGAAAAATAACGTAACCCCAGGAGCAGGAAAAAAACTGCGTGGAAAAGTGAAGTACAAAATAAAAGACTGGTCGTATAGGAAGGATTGTGGAATGAGAGAAAAAGATAGTGGCCCGGACGGTGAAGTCGATTAACGAGATAGCGATTTTTCGTCGTCAGACGCATGACTTGACGTTGGAAAACAAATGTATCAAGCTGGAGGAATTATCAATTGGTTCGCTAAGTGGAAGCATATCGCGAACTTTCCTATTCGAGAATACAACATGAGCGAACTTTGAGCTTGTTGCAGCATCCAATAGCTTCGAGAGAACTGGCCCGGTAACAAGGACCTTTAGTCTCAAGAGTATTAAGCAGTTTCTGTTGGATGGAAGCGCTGTTCCCTGGTACAGAGATACGTTATATGTTGTGTGCTATGTGCACAGGAAGATATTCTCCCCTGACGTCGTCCAATAGCTACCAGACTGGTCTAGCTTGGTGTTTTAGAAATTGGAATGGAAATAATGTATTCAGTCATCACGTATGAAACTTTCGATTCCCTCGAGTACCAATTTTGATATCCGATATCTCTGACAGTTTTACTTTGACAATTGTTGGTTCTTTTTAAATTGTGAACGCACCTCATCAAACTTTCAGACGCAATTTGGGCCTGCGATTATCTGCCGAATTGTCTTTTGCAGATTCGATTTTGTGAAGCATGGGTAACTAAAAAAATGCGTTTCCTTTCGAATTTGGCAACGAAGTCTTTAGCAAGTATGTGGCCAATGACGCACTGTACTTCGATAGTTTGAAAAGTTCAAATTTGGCAACCTGAGAGGCAAGGTAAATGACGATGAGCTGGAAGCTGCAGTGGAAACGGATACGTCTCGACCTACGCGTGAATCAGCAGCAAGATTTACTGTTCCAACAACATTAAGGAGGGACACCACTGTGACTGGTAAAAAAATCGATTTTTTTGCATTTTCTCAGAGTATACATATTCAAGAATATGTGAAAAAATGTTCAAGTTAAAATATTGTGAATTGAACAAGTTACAAACGATTCGGTAGAGAGCAGGAAGCGCAACTATTTACGTATACTAAAACTTCCAATCGCATTTTTCTTGAAACGACTTTCCTCGATCTGGCCGGAATCATAACGGTAGCTATAATTGTCCGATTTTCAACTTAAAAAACCAAAATTTCCGTAATTGCCGCAACTATCGTTGTACGTAGCCGTTTTTTTTTAATTTCGTATTTTTAAGCCCCCAAATATAGATATAAAACTTGCGCTAAAATTATACTTTTTTAACAACCGCCACTTTGTTAATATTTTTCGCAAAACGGCTGCGTACACCGAGAACTACATTTAAGATTATAAAACTTTATTATTTTTGTTTTTTAGACCAACCGTTGTCTAGTTATCGATCCGGTCGTTGGACTACATTTTTTTATACATGCAGAGGCTATTTTATGCCGCAATAATGTAATGAATTTTTATTTATTTTTTGGTGGATTTCCGAAAGACAACCACCTCCGATCGTGTTGAAATTTTGCACAGACCTTCTTTTTAATATTCTAAGACAACCCCTAAAAGGATTTCTCTCGACTCGCAATAGTTTTCGAGATATTGAATTTTAACGTTATGTATTGTACAGCGCGCAGACTATATCTATGTCTAGTAGGTGTCAGTTTTGGCTATACCTATATATACGTTATCGCGCTCTCCGTTTTGTGCGGATCTTCGTCAAACCTACGCGAATGCTCTCCCCCACCATCGCTATGGATTTTTTTCAAGGGGTTACCCCCACTTGCGATTTTGAAAAAATCGATTTTTTTTATTGCATTTTTTTTAAGTATAAGTATCTGGGAATATGTCCTGAAAATTTCAAGTCGATCCGAACAAAATTGACTGAGATATGAGCGTTGGAAGAGAAGAATCCGCGTTGAAAGATAAACTTTAAACGCGTTTTTCTCAAAATGGCATTTCTGAAGTCGGTGACCAAGATTACTCGAACACTAATGAACCGATCTTCTTGAAATTTTGCAGGCTTATTTAATCCATAAAAATGTAGTCTTTAATCGTTCGATTTTTTCGTTAAAATCGAACCATTAACTTTGACTGTCCCCCATTTTGTGAAAAATGAATATTTTTTAAAATCCTTCGATCAAAGACTAGTTTATACTTATATTTGACTAAATCCATCCGCATTTTTTTTTCAGATGATCCACTTCGCCGCAATGTTGGTCACCGCAAACCGTGTATATAAAAACATTATTTCATTGACGGCCATTTGCCACTAAACAATGTAATATTTTTCAATAAAAAAATTACTGAAAGTTCTTCAAGATGTGTTCTTTAAGATGGTATATTGATCGATAAAAAAAGTTTCGTAGTTTGCTTTAAAAAAATTCATGAAAAAGGCCTTTCTTTTGCGCTACAAGTGGGGGTAACGCCTTCAGCGAAGCGCTTCGCTTGTAGCCATCTGGCGGATTGTTGGCGAAATACATTTAAGTAATGTCTTCCCGGCCAGAACATTAATATTTCCCAACATGCCGTTCATATCATATTTGATATGCCCGGCATCATATTTCCGTCCGTATCATATTTTGAACAAGGCGTTCAAAAACCACGAATGACCAGTTTTACTTTTTCGTCTCATAAAATAATTTGTCTATTCTTTATGCTCGAATCATCAGTTATCGTAGTCCCGATATTTATGATAAGCATTGTTATCCTCGTCGATTATCATTGATGAAATGAATGCTTTTAATGATGAATAGAATTACAACAGATTCATTAGTTTCATCCCAATCAATTATAAATATCTTTGATGAGGTGAAACGCAAAGTAGCATTTCTTAAGTACTTAAAGGCAGGCTCCAATTTTCAGAACATGTCAGGCCGGGTAGACATTACGTGAAGATGTCCTTGCTCGCAATGTATCCCGGCCGGAAGATTGTCATTTCCAAACATAGAGGGTATGCCGCAAAAAAGATTTTGCGATGTTCCCGGTTTTTTTTCCCCCATGGGAGGGCCCGGTCAGGTAAATCAGACAAGGCAAGTCTGGGCAGGGTCTGACACAAAGTAGGGCATGCCGGGTCACATTTCTGCACGGGGCTTGAACCATTTGAGAGAAAGTTAAAAAGCTGGAAATCTGACATTTCATACTCGATGGCTTCATAAATTGTGACGCAGGTATGCGTCCTATGTATCGCCAGCCACAAAGCTCGACCTCAGAATTGCATCAAGGCAAACAAAGACAGAGATAGGAAAGAAGCAAGACCTCCAGCTGGATGAAACACCCTTTAACGAAACGATCCGTCAAAGCAGCAACCACAGAGGCATAATCGTCGCTCAACCGAGATTACCATCTGCGGATCCATTTTTCTGATGCACTCCCGGAAGGACTTAGCCCAGAGAATCCCGGATTGCTCCAGATACACGAGACCAAGTTTGCGGTGGAAAAATATAAACGCGGTAGAAACGAGTGAAACATTCGTGGCCGAGGAAAACACGGAGGCTGCTGCGGAGGTAGGGAAGTAATAGAGGCATGAAAAGGCATCCCCGACCTCTCAGCCCCCTCCTCGCTCTCCAGCGCCTTCGGATCTGGTTTTAGACTCTCGGCGCAATATTCCCTAACAGGGCAATGCCGGATAATCGAGGAATTAAAGTTACAGGCGGTGATTTTCTCGGGTATTCCGTATAGTGGTTCGAAATCGCTAGGGTTGCCGGAAGGTGCAGCGTGCGCCATCTATGTAGCGGAGTATGTATCCAGCAGGGAAAGGACTGGAAAGAGAAGCCATGAGAGGTAATGGACAAAGACTTGCTTCTGCTGGTTGTACAATCCGCTGCTTCTGCCTGGCTGGGACGTTCCGGTTAATGTACGTACAATCGTTCCTCCCGATTTCTCGTGGTAATACGGGAAATTATAACCGCAATATACCCCAACCACAACGCTGTCCTCACCACTTCGATCGCTCCGTGTCCATATAGCCCATCTTCCATCCTCGTTTCATACAAGGTACTTCCAGTACCTAGGGCTACGGATACTTGAGAGTATCCTCCGTGAAACTCCTCGGTGGCTATCTTGCGAAATGTCTTGGGCGAATGGAACGAGGTAAAAGAGGGAACGAGGAAGAGGAGATGGGGAAATAAGGGCACTATAAGGTGCGGGCTCGTCTACTAGCTGTCTCATCGCTTGCCGCGTTTTATTTCACTCTTTTTCTTTTTGTTCAGGCGACGGTTCTTGCTGTTACGGCGAGCACAAGTGCCCCCGCGTACCACGAGAGAGCCTCGTTTCGTTTTTCCTTCATCCCCTACGTATACCGTCCTGCCTTCATCTCCGTTCCCGCGTGTCCTCCCGGTCGCACCATACCACTCTTTAGCAGAGTGGCGAAGAAGATGATGCCCAATGAGATGTCGGATTTTTCCAGCTATATGATGTAATATGGAAATTTATCTGCCTTCGTGAAGCACCCCGGTTATGGGAGTGAGCCATAACGTGGAGCACTTGCTATATGGTGGAATTCTTGGCGTTCCCGTCGGTTTGCAGCGATCCATTCACGCGTTTCTTGGTGACGCGGACGACTATATTTTATTAGGGGGTGGAATAAGTTCTCGCTGTTTTTCAACAGATGGCTTTACGGGGTTAAGTGGGTTTGAGAATGTCAAAAAATCCTTTTTTTAATTTTGTTGTCTAATAGTATAATGAGTCTAGAATATTCTCCCAAAATTTAAAGTAAATCGGAGTAAAAGTCTAGGAGAGAGAGAGATCCTTTGGAAAGTCCGCCCATTGGGAAAGACCGGCCGGGGGCGCAGGTATTCGCATTTTTCTCGAAACAATATTTTTGATGTTTCTTGGCCGAGATTTCTCAAGAAACGAATGCACCGATCTTATTGAAATGTTGCACACTTCTTTAAAATAGCATTGACTAGTGATTGAACGAAGGTTTTTTTTTCGATTACAACTAATTTTACAATTCAACCTACGTTCAATCTACTAACAGTTAAAAATTGGTTTTTGAATTTCAGATAAAGCTATAATGATTTATCCTGGCCTCCACGAGAACACTTTTTTTAGGGGTCTCCGGAAACCAGGTCCCACCGGCTCAATTTCCAAAATTTTTGGATGAAATTTTTTTTTAATATTGTTGAAATGTTGCTCTTTTATGTGTTTAACATTTTTAATAAAAAAATATTTATGTTATGTCTTTTTTAATAGAGAAAATATGCTTTTTTGGCTTCGAAACCCACGTAACCCCTTACCAGAACCTCGTACGTGTAGTTCAAGATGGTAACGCATCTATGAAGAAGTACTATCAGCAAGCTTGAAATTCAGTGTATGTCATTTCGCCGAAGTGTAAACAACTTTTTTTTTATAGTGTTAAACATGTCAAATTTCGTGTCGAAGGAAGAGTAAATGCGGGGCATTTTACTGCACTACTTGATTTTGAAAAATCTGCAGCTGAAGCAGACAGAATTCTTGTTGAGATATACGGCAACCACGCTCTGTCGAAAGCAACATGCAGGGATTGGTTTAAATGCTTGAGAAAATGATTTTGATGTGTTTAATTGGAGGCATTACTTCATGATGACTCATGTCAGACGCAAGCTGAACTTGCAGAATCATCAGGAGTTGACCACAGTTTCGAAACGTTTGAAAGCATTAGGAATGATTTTTTCAAACAAAGCATTAATTTCCACGAAAATACAGCGATAACTTATTCAACAACCCAATATTTTCGGACTTCGAGGATTTTTTGTCTGGCATTTTGGGGGAAATTTAATAGACGTCTTTACCTTGGAAGACGAAAAAATGTTGAGGTTCTTTCTCGTTTGGGTTCGTTAGAGAAAGTGGTGTTGTCGGAAATGGGGAAATCGTACTTTCCATTTTGTTCTTGATTTACATTTCGTAACGATTGGCTTGAATCATTCATGGGTTAATCTCGGTCCACCTTCGATCTTATGATAGAGCAGCAATAACTATTAGATACGTTTTTTTCGTAAAAGAGGTTGTAATGGGTAAAATTCCGAATGCCTAATTTATTTCACTCGAAACAATTGATCTCCATTAAAAATCGTCGGAAATGTATGTACCCCTTGAAAGCTGACACCTAGTTAGAGTTTTTGAAAATATCGATTTTTGGTTTTCAGCGGAATCTCAAAATATAGCATGTCAAAAGTATTCTCTGAAAATTTCAAGCCAGTTCGTTAGAAATTTAAGGGGTTATGAGCGTTTATAGGTAGGATCCGCGAACCGGTGAACTTCAAATTGCAACAACGTTAATTTTTTTGTCCACTATACATTGGAGATGAGAACGATAACGTTATCGACGAAAAACGAAAAAAACACCCCTATTTTCGAGGGTTCGTTTCACCCCTCAAAACCGTTTTTCCGCCAATAAAAAAAGTACGTATCGCTTACTTTTCGGTGCCTTATAACATATCCAAAATTCAACAAAATCGAAGGGTGTCACCTGAGGGATGTTCCTTGTAAGTGCTCTCGGATCACACAATCGTTGAAAGGGTCCAATAGGTAAAAAAGGTTAAAAGGTAAGGTCCAATAGGTAGTCAGGCAACATCTATCATGAATGCCACCTATCACAGTTCTCCAGGATTTCTCCTGACAATCAACCAATAATAACACCAGTTCGTTTGGAAGAATGAATGCCTCTTTGCAAGAATTTCAGAGCTCTAGTAAAATCAATTAAAGACTAAAAAGTAGAAATTAATTTACATGTGAATTTTTTTAAACAAATTTTTATTTAATGTACTAAAATGGAGAACATTTTTTTTACCAAGTCACCTATATGTGATTATAAATAAAATCTTGGGGTGCTCAAAATGTAGACATATAATCTTTAATTTACATAAATCCGTCAACATATCAACTGTATTCAATTTACTATAAAACAACCTTAGAATTCTTAAATAAAAATCCTAAAACTGAGTATAAACGTGTGATAATAATTTCTCAAATTACTATAGTACCAAATTAAATACGGTTAATGAAACGACATTGATCAAATTTATCAAACATTTAAAAAGTTGAACGTTACAAGCCTTTACTTATAGTTACATGTAGGTGACTTGGTAAAAAAAAAATATTTTCTACTTTTCAGTGCATTAAATAAAAGCTTGTTTAAAATATTCTATTTCGGATGATTTGTCTCCGAGCAGCAGTGGTCACCGCCAAGGACGTTTTTCAAATAGCGGTCTGTACAAACCATTGTATCTACCACATTCGTAATTATTGTTCGACACGAAAATTGTAAAAGATACTTAAAACCATACTCTTTAATGCAAAAAAAAACAAATTGAATATCCAGGCGCGTTTTCCCAGAAAAAAATTATGACAATATTCAAAAAAATTAGATTCTACGATTTTCGTCAAAAACTATAGCCTGAGATTGTCGCAGCCAAGGCACAACTGAAGGAAACCATGAATATCGAAGTATAATCCCATAAATCACTCGAGTCCGAGAAAGTAACGATACGTGCAAAATCAGATGCAAAATCGTGCACCGATGGATTAATAGCCGTGTGATCAAAGACCCGACTGTCTCGCGTCGCAACGAAAAGGATGATGCGAGCAGGAAGAGAAGAAGGGGTAGATTTATGAGCATTCGCGTATGTTGCAGCAAACTTTAGAGCCCGGAATAATGAACTTCCCATCCCCTCAGAATGTCTAGCAACTCTACCTTCTGTGTCCGAAAACTGTAAAGTGTAAAACACCGTGTATGTACGGAAGCTGTACACGCGTACACTTTTCAAATTCCGGTACAGGGCAAGGGCTATATCTACATCTGTATTTATGAATATTAATCACAAAGGTTCTCCGAGGCAAACGCTTCGCCAGAAATTTTCCTTTTGACGCTGGGCTTTGACGAAAAAAATAGAAGCAAAAAAAAAACGATTACACGGATAGGTGAATTCGAGAGTAGAGAGAAGGAATTGTGCCGGGACCGAGTATTTAGAGCGTGCCGTATAATGAGAATTTTGAAGAAAAGGGTTGAACGAAAAATGAGGGGGTGGTTGATAATCGATGAAAGAGGAATTCTGAGAAATGCACGTTGATGCGTGGATTGGGAATTTCCAGATAGAGGGAGGTGCTCGGGGTCTCGGGTGAGAGAAATAACGGCGCAAGGATTCACAATGCACCAAGGGTGTTTATTCCAAAGTCTCGTTGCCCTTAAGCGGGCGATCCCCTGTATGCGTTCGCCATTCTCTCGTATTGTTGTTCACCTTCAAAGCTGGCGCCTATACATGTACATCCATTGAGCGTGGGTTTGGGAGGAAAAAAAGTGAAGCCTGCAGAGAAACGAAGGGATGTGTGCCGTTGATAGGTTGCGCTGGTGGTATTAATAGGTTTTTCAGAAATTGCCATTGGATCCCCGAGGTGCGCCTAATAGGTACGCTGTAATAGCTTCGCTTTCACGAACCTCTCGGAGCTGTGTGTTCCATGTCGATATACTCGATATGCTCTTGGTACTGCGGCTATTGGCTTACCGATGGGCTAGACATAAGCGAAGGTATATATGTCACACTTGGTACTCGCGCCCTCAGCTTCGAGCTTGGGACCCCGACGGAAGAAAAATAAAGCTCTCCCTCATCCCTCTCCGTATGAATGGAAATTAATTAATGCCGGGACACGAATCCAGCCATATACGATGAAAGCTTTATAGTTTTCGAATGCTGGTGCTGTCATCCGGTAACTGGCTGCGGAGCTTTTTTCCCCGCCAACGGACGGACAATTCGAGATATTCAAAACTATGGTTGCCTCCGGTGCACGGGAATTTCAGAGCAGCTTATTTTGGTCCGTCAAGTCCGTAACTACGCCAGCCTTTGAATGTAGGCAGTTGTTGGCGGTATACAATTTCGCTTCCAATCAAGTAGCTGGAATATCAAATTCGAAATGTTTTTTTTTCTGTCGTGCTGTGTATTGGAATCGGAAAAAAATAGAAGAAGACTAGTTCTTTGACAGGTGATTTTGTAGGTGCCACGGATGCTAAAACCAAGTTTGCCTAAAAATCGGCGTGTAGGGTTCGTTTTTAGGGGATGAAAGGAGATGGGGGTGGATTAATGCCAAACTACAACTCCTACGAGGTCGGCGCCGTGAGACAAAATGTTCAGAAAAATCCGGCCTTTAGTTTTGTCCACAGCGCCGAAGTCGTGGAAGTTCATTTTGGGGGTGAAAAAGTGGGGTGAAATTTTGAAAAATCAGTTTTAATTCAATAACTCTTTAGAAAAAAATCGTACACTTTTTGTTCAAATGGGAACGTTGTAGCCCTTGAAAAGACGCGTCGATCGATCATTCGATCAGCCCTCTCCAATAATACCTTCACCCCCGAAAGAATTGTTGAATAATTAACAAAAAAATTGTTTACTGAATAACTCACAAACAATCGTTTTTTCGGGGATTATTTGAATGTACGAAATGTAGAGAATAATTTTCTCTATATTTTCGTTCCTTTGGACAACCCTTGAATTTTTCTTTTTCGAACCCCTCTCAGGGGTTGAAAATTCAAAATGAAATTCCGGGAAAACTATTGACCGACACTAAAGAGATACGAGTTTGGCGCTGTGGACAAAAATGTAGCTGAGGGTTCAAGCTATAAAGTCTTCCACGGCGGGGAATTCGTGCGGTCAATAGTATTCCCAGAATTTGATTTTGAATGTTCAACCCCCGATAGAGGATGGAAAATAAAACTTCAAAGGTGGTCCTTAGCGACGAAAATATGGAGAAAATTATCCTCTACACTTCGTACATCTGAACCATACCCGAAAAACCGATTGTTTTTGAGTTATTCAATAAACAATTTTTTTTGGTTTTCAACAATTTTTTTGGGGGTGACGATATTATCGGAGAGTGATGATCAAATACTCGATCGACGCGTCTTTTCGAGGGCTACAACGTTCCCATTTAAACAAAGAGTGTACCATTTTTTTCTAAAGAGTTATTGAATTCAAACTGATTTTTCAAAAATTCACCCCACTTTTTCACCCCCAAAATGAACTTCCACGACTTCGGCGTTGTGGACAAAACTAAAAGCCGGATTTTTCTGAACATTTTGTCTCACGGCGCCGACCTCGTAGGGGTTGTAGTTTGGCTTTAATCCACCCCCATCTCCTTTCATCCCCTAAAAACGAACCCTACACCCCGATTTTTAGGCAAACTTGGGTTTAGCACCCGCGGCACCTACAAAATCACCTGTCAAAAAACTAGCCTTCTTCTAATTTTCTCCGATTCCGGGTTTTTTCAGCGACAGCACGACTCTACTATAGTGTTCAATGCAGTTGTGGAATATGGGAATGGGTTCAACAAAGAGGCATTTTTATGATGGCATATTGGCTAGAATCCTGGATTCGTTGCTGCTGCTGTCAGGACACCATGTTCGGATTGTCGCTACATCCCGTTAAAAAAGAAAACTATAAAACCAAAGCGACGACGAGAGCCAACAAGGAACTAAATTGGCCGATCGGTATAGTGCAATACGGAGACTTTCGATGCGATCATCCAGAGAAAGCGACCTATCGAACCCCGCAGACTTTACGGGATTACATCGACTTCGTGTAATCTGGGAGCGATGACCCGTCGGTGGCTGCTGCTCGCTCATATTGCCGCTGCTGGTTTTTACCAGAGGCTACCGCTGCTACCGCGTTGTTCCCATTCTGCCCCCATCCACGGTACACCGATGTGTACGCACGGAGTTTCAAGGTAACGTTCAACGACCAAGAACGGTAAGACGATGTAATGTCCCGCGTATAGGAGAGAGATAGAGACGCAGCTAGTAGCAAGACTCCTCCATAAATGGCTGCGTGTATAGGGAACGAAGACCTTTTTCGTCTTTCTCTCAACTCGTCCATAGCTCTCTAAACCCATATACATGTTTGCTATCTCGCAAAATCCTTCGTCGTAGAGCGCTTCTTGGTGACTTGTTCGACCGGAACGTCCATCGAGCCATGAAAGCAACGTTTATACTTTTCACGTTCCAATTAAAGAAGACGGATCGTGTACCCTTTGTCAGGCCCAAAAATGATCAACAAGCTGCCAACAACCAGCCCAGCCATTGTAGCTTTGAACAATCGTCGAAAGATACAACGTTCAAACTTAGAAGACAGCAAGCTTACATTGAGGTCCAAAGCTGTGTGAATGGAGGTCATGAGACATTAGCATTAGTTCTTACCAGTGGGTCCCAATCTTTTCCATCAAGTGCCTGCTACACTCGGCAGCCTTCATCCACACAGTATCAGAAATTGGTCGACCCATTTGACGAAAATTACGACTCAAGCTTCTTCACTGATCGACATGATCCATTTTGATATCAAGCATCGTAAAATGCAATCTGTGATGCAGAATCAATGGAAACCAGGACATATCCAGTTGCCTCGTTTAGGGCAGCGTCAACAACGCTGAAGACTCATATAGTTATCGAAAAAGTAACACCAGATGGCTCTTTCCATCAGAGATACCAGCACCTTGGTGACAACATTAAGAAAACCGGTTTAAACCGTTGATCGGCCACGAGTGCGAGGCAGGCACGCAGGAACAGAGCTCAAATGTACACACTGGCGTAGCTTACATACACGTGAAAATCCACCAACAAGACGTGAACCCAACGTGTTCGACGTACGTTCGCGTCTTTTATACGTGCGGTAGGCGAGTCGAGGAGCTCAAAATGCTCGTCACATATTGTTCGTGAGACTCGCGTGTAAAATCAGAAAGTGTGGAGATCAACGTACTACGAGAGCCACACTACTGGGTCCCTGGTGAACGGGCACAAGCAAGATAGAAGGAAAACCCGCAGACGTTGGAACATTCATCGACACATGCGTTTCCAATTTTTAGTACCACAAGACCGCAAGGATGGAGGCACCGGGCAAGCTGCACGTTTCTACTGTCTTGGTACGCTAATTTCTATACTTTACATAGAAACGATCGCTTTACAAGAAACTGCAGCTGCGAATACCGCAATACACGAGAGATCCATCATGGTAATTATTCGTACTTTCTTGTCAGTCTTGGCTTGCAGAAAGTGGCTCCGATGATCACAAGACTGACAGCTGATTCTTAGCTTTGACTTTTAGGTAGAGGAAGTTCGTGATTACCCTGCTCAGTCCTAGATTCAATTTAGAGGTTGGGAAACGAAAAAATCCGTGGGAAAGACATGCTTTATTCTTACATATTTTTTTTGTGAGAAATATGAATTATACGATCCACGGCTGACAGGTTGTTGAAGTTCCAGGGGGACGTGAGATTTTAGTCGAAGATTGCTGACTATTCGAGACTGAAGAACGTTGACCAGCACCCTTGACGAGTAAATTGGGGATCGTTTAATTGTTTGAAGTCACGGTTATGAGTTTCGAATGAGGTGGTTCTCTAGGCGGAACGTTCAATGTCACATATACAGAAAGAACGTGATTCAAGAAGCAGGACCTGTCTGGGCATAATCGTACGAACGACCTGCCGTTAAGGAAACGGGTCACTCGAAGGACCCTGGATACTTGTAAGCTCGCTTTACGTGTCAGTCGCTGTTGGCCCCTACGAGACCATTGGGCCCGGGTCAAACATACGAGGAAGCCAAAAATTTTGTAATCCTAGATAGGCGTCGTGTAGCACGAGACCCTATTTCGATATGGCACAAAGAGTAACATTCAGTACGTCGAATCAAGGGGCAAAGGATAGAAAGAGAAGGCGATAGGAGGATGGGGAACCGTTTCCGGCGTGGGCTAACCGCCGGTCGCTGCAATGCCACTATCCGTTTTTTTTTCTCCATTATTAACGAGCCACGCGGCACGCAGATGTTGAGCCCAGACGTTAAAGCCTGCATGCCCGAGTCTCGAAACGGCTTCGCTTTCTTTTTCTTTTTGTTCTCAACTATACCGCGTTTGTAGAATTTCTAACCGGTGCTACCCCAACTTTGAGCCGCATTCTGCGGACAGCCTTTCTTTAAGGGGGGAGATCCCTTTGTAACGTAAAGACGAGCTTATGGCCGAAAATGAAATCCGCGAGGAAGCTGAGGCTCGGAATCGCAATTTAATCGGTGGGTCATTCAGTGACAAAATTGTTGAGCCTTGAAACTTTAAGGGGTAACACCACTGAAGAAGTTTTCCAAAAATTGATTTTTTCAAAATTGGCTTAAGGGGTCTTCTCATTTCAGACGCTAAAAAAGCTATTGTCATGAATTGTTTTGATAGGTTTATATTATAGATATTGAGATAAAAGTTGTTACACTTAATAAATACACTTTCGAAATACATTTTTTAAAAATCCATTTCACTATTTATTTGTGACTATTTGTAGACTTTTGTTACTATTGTCACTATTCGTAGACGAAAATGGTAGTTAAAAAATTTTAGGTTTGCGCCGTTGATGAAATCTCGGAGAAGGATCACCCGAAACGAAAAAATCAAACGATTTTAGATTCAGTATGTTAATGGCTATGGCGCATATCCTACGATTTTTGATATATGCAAAAATAACAAAAAGGCGGACATTTTTCGAAAAAACAAAGAAAACGTTTTTTTCACCGTTTTTGACAAAAAAATAGTACATATCAAATTTTTTTAAATTCTTGATATGCGCTGTAGCTATAGTTGTAAAGAACATGTGGTTTAGTAGATTCGAAGATTTTATCAACAAGCCGTCGAAAAACGTTCTTCCGAGAAAAACGCGTTTAAAGTTTGTTTAGGTTACATAAATACATAAAACATTTTTTTAAATGTATTTCGAAAGTGTATTTATTAAGTATAACAACTTTTATACCAATATCTATAATATAAACCTATCAACAAAATTCATGAAAATAGCCTTCTTTAGCGTCTAAAGTGAGAAGACCCTTCAAGAGATACTTTGAACCATCTAGAATAAGGGGGGAAAGTTTGATTTCTGTAAAACAAAGGTCCGCAGGCCCGTGTGAGTCTGCGGTGGTAGTGGCTGGCCCGTGTGCGAGACGTTGAACAATTTTTATTCTTTTTATTCAGAATTTTGAGCACATCTTCAAAATAACATTCCGACGAGAAATACGTACGGGACTTTCCATGGGTTAATTATAAGATTAGTTATTAACAAATGATTGTCCTTTGTTTTCAGTCGAAAAATGAGTTTTTACTTTAAATGCTTGCCACCTACACAAAAATTCAAGTCTTGCAAATTCCCCTACGTATTTCTTTAACTATACTCATGGAAATTAATCGAAATTTTAGAACATTTTTGCCAATTGAAGTCTGCGTTAGTTATGCTGCGTACCGCGGAGCGTCTCAAATTCAACATGCCTCGCGAGAATGGCTCCAGCGTCACCATTTTATATAATTTTTTTCTGCTCACTTTAAAATATGACTAATAACATCCTCGAATATTATTATCGTCTTACTTGTCCTTCAACAAAAAAAAACACGAAAAATCCCTTAATTTTAGCCGTTTGCTTACAGTGGTGAAGCCCATCAACTCGTTTTTCTGAAAACCATTCCTTTCTGAACCTCGTACAAGATAACTTAAAAACTATACGATCGATCATTTTGAAATTCTGCACAATTTTAGATAACATAATTACCGTCTATTTGAACCTAAAGTTTCTTAAGGCGTTACCCCTACTTGTAGCGCAAAAAAAACTCTTTTTCATGAATTTTTTCAAAGAAAACTACAAAACTTTTTCAATCGATCAATATACCATCTTAAAGAACACATCTTGAAGAACTTTCAGTAATTTTTTTATTGAAAAATATTACATTGTTTAGTGGCAAATGGCCGTCAATGAAATAATGTTTTTATATACACGGTTTGCGGTGACCAACATTGCGGCGAAGTCGATCATCTGAAAAAAAAATGCGGATGGATTTAGTCAAATATAAGTATGAACTAGTCTTTAATCGAAGGATTTTAAAAAATATTCATTTTTCACAAAATGGTGGACAGTCAAAGTTAATGGTTCGATTTTAACGAAAAAAAAAACGGCCGTTTTTTGGCTATAAAACGGCCATTTTTTTTCGAAAAAAAAATCGAACGATTAAAGACTACATTTTTATGTATTAAATAAGCCTGCAAAATTTCAAGAAGATCGGTTCATTAGTGTTCGAGTAATCTTGGTCACCGACTTCAGAAATGCCATTTTGAGAAAAACGCGTTTAAAGTTTCTCTTTCAACGCTCTTTCAACGCGGATTCTTCTCTTTCAACGCTCATATCTCAGTCAATTTTGTTCGGATCGACTTGAAATTTTCAGGACATATTCTCAGATACTTATACTTCAAAAAAATGCAATAAAAAAATCGATTTTTTCGATTTTCGAAAAATGGATTTTTTCACAATCGCAAGTGGGGGTAACCCCTTAAGAATTCGTTTTTTAAACTGCTTTCTTACAAATATTACAGTCAAAATTTCACGTAAAATAGAACATTTTTTAAAGACGTGCCATTTTTCGACTGTTTACTTTTCTTCGTTTTTTTTTAGGTTCACACAGAGCGTGTAGGTCTTAGAAATCTAAAAATTATTATCTCTGATGTTTCAGATCAGTGCATGAGGCGCTAGGTTGGACGCCGTGGAACAACTCAGGCGGCAACCGTCTCTGACGAAAGTGTCGTACCGACGTCATTTCAAAATATTAAAATACATACGTACATTTTTTCGAATAATTGAAAAATGAAATAATATGTACGGCAAATTTTAATAATGTAGAATAAATAGGTTCGATGCAAGAAAATCTGGAAAATTCGCTTATTTTCGGTTGCCGATAGGGATCTCCGCCCTTAATCCCAGACTAAATAGGCTTGAGAGCGTCCAGTAGACAAGAAAAGGGATTTTTCTCGAGAACGTTACAAAAGGCGTACGCCTTATTCATCTGAGTAGCTGCGAAAGGAATTCAAATCGACTCGTTACAGTCTTGAAGATTCACATGGATAGAAAGCGAGAAAGATCCAACGTGCTTGAGAGCCCTTTGTGTGAGATTCCCCTTGGCGCGCATTGCCTTCCCTACTCTTTGAGGTACGTTTTTTTTTTGCAATGGCATTCGTCGCCTCGTTTCTTTCTCTCGATATCCAGACGCCTCTTAGATATTCACGGCGAGTTATTCGACAACACCAGGCACATACACGCCACGTACGGTGAAGTATTATTAATGAGCTTCCCGAGCGCGTGAAAGTATTCCGTAGTATTTTCTATTCACAAAGCTCTTCGCGCAAGCAGCTCTTTCTAAAAAGAAAAATCTGACTCTCCTTTATCCCGCTTCTCCGGCTGCGTATCCTCCCCCGTTCTCTGGTAGTTGTTTTTTTTTGCTTTAATTCTTGACACCCGAGACCTCGGGATGATGTGACAGGATGGCTCATCCGGGCGAGTAACACCCGTGTCATTCATCGAGAACACAAAAACTGACGGTGAAGCTTCGTAATTGGTATCGTGTTATACTCATTTGCCCGACCAGAGTGAACGAGGGAAAGGGTAAAATAGGAGAAAAAAAAACGAACGGGCGAAAGAACGAACCAGCCAACGAAGCAGGCGAAGAGGAATACAAGCGACAAGAGGCAAAGCAACTCATTTTGTTCTTTCGTTATCTGCTCAAACTTGGTCGTTCATCCCAGCTCATCGGGTTTCACGAGTACATATTTTTGGATTGTCATTCAAGACGACGAAGACATAAACAGCGTGTCCAGCGCCCAGGAAAAATCCTGCACCGTCTAGCTCACTGGCATGACGTATCGCTGATGCAACTGGCGTCGAATGGAGGACGAAAAAAAAACGCGAAGCTTGCGCGGGATTATTTTTCAGCGTCACTTGGAAAGGCGACAGAATCAAAGCGACGTTTGGGCGCCGTTGGAGACAAGTTGGTGACACGTGGCGTGTATTATTAGTCGACAGTGAACCACACATCGGCGTTCAGAGGTAGGGAAATTCATAGGAGCTTTCAGTTTGCATACACATGATCATTGAGCATCTGAAGGCTCAATCCTTCGGAGTCAAGTGCATGGTTCCGCCTCTCGACGAATGAAAATGACAGGAAGTTTGACAATGACGGCTTCTCCGTGCTCACGTCATGATCCCAAAATGAAGAGGATTCCAACGCCTCGGTAAACACCCCGTGCAGAAATTGTCGTAGAGGCCCAAATGGATTCTCATACTCGTCCCCAGTTCCCGGTCCAATGTGTCATCACATTGAATCCCTGTACGAAAATGTCACGCTCGTACACTGGAGTCTAATCGGGAATCCCCATGGGAATCCAATTTACGAATCTAATTTGAATTCTGAAGGATTGCCAACATCGGACGGAATCCAACACGATTATTGATGGATCCCATCAAGCATTCTGTAGGTTAATTTTCTAAATACAATATTAGGACGTTGAATAAGTACTCGCTGTCATCCAACAGATGGCGTTGCCAGAACTGCGTGCGTTCTAGTAACGCCATCTGGTAACGTTTCTGGTAACGTTTAAGATGGTAACGCATCTATAAAGAAGTACTACAAGCAAGCTTGGAATTCAGTTTATGTCCTTTCGCCGAACTTTTTTTCATAGCGTCAAACATGTCAAATTTCATGCCAAAAGAAGAGTATGTTGGCTGGAAACTGCACTGCTTTATTTTTTTTAATCTGCAGCTGAAGCACACAGAATTCTTGTTGAGACTTACTGCGACCATGCTCTGTTGGAAACAACATGCAGGTATTGGTTTAGGTGATTCAACAATAATGATTTTGATGTGTTGGATTGGCGGCATTACTTCACGAAGGCTTATGTCAGACGCTAGCTGAACTTGCAGAATCATTAGGAGTTGATCACACAACAGTTTCCAAACGTTTGAAAGTATTAGGAATAAGTTTTTTTAAATGGAGCATTAATTTCCACGAAAAAAAGCGAGAACTTATTCAACATCCCAATATGTAGATATACAAAATGAGTGGATCTTACAAAAGTAGAAATCGCTTGAAAAAGTATACTTTTGATGTCTCAAATTACCTGACCTTCAAATTTATGAATAGAACACATTATTCATTTTAAAGGTATGAACATTTTTGTTTAAATGTAGGGTTCGAAAATTCAAAAAAATCAATTTGAAAAAATGTATTATCTAATAGTACAATATGTCTAGAATATTCTTCCAAAGTTTTAAGTCAATCGGAGTAAAAGTCTAGGAGAGAGAGCCTCTGGGAATTCCGGCCGTTGGACAATACCGGCCGGGAGCCACGCCGGTATTCACATTTTTTTCGAAATAGTATTTTTGAAGTCGGTGGACACGACTTCTCAAAAAAACTAATGCACCGATCTTATTGAAATTTTGCACACTTCTTCAAAATAGAAGTTTGAAGGAAGGTTTCTTTTTCGATTACAACTAATTTTACAAGGCGTAGTGTAAATTGTACCAAAAATTGAACTATCTTGCATACAACTCTGACAAAAATTCAAAAAAAAAAAAATCTTCGTTCAATGATAAAATAATCGCTTCATTTAAAAATGTTGACATTATCGTATTACAACTTTCAAGTGTAAAATATTTTCTCTTTTGTAAACAAAACAAAATAGTGGCATTATAAGGTATTCCTTTGAGCGTCTTTTGAAAAAGTGCTCATGTTATAGGTCAAAAAGTTATTGATCGATCTGGCTGAAATTTTGGGAGGTTTCTCACTATAACATTATTGGAAGGATATAGCTAAAGTTTCAAGGTTATCGCGTAAATAAATTAGTTTTTGGGGAAAGAATTGTCGAGAAAACGGTAAAAAATATGAAAATTTGATTACGAGGCCTACTCAATTTTGAATTTCGTACTTTTTTATATTTTTATAGGTATATCCGTCCAATCATGTTATAGTGAGAAACCTCGCAAAATTCCAGCCGGATCGACCAATAACATTTTGAGCTATAACATGAGCAGTTTTGCAAAAGACGCCTAAAGGAATACCTAATAATGCAGCCATCTTGTTTTGTTTGAAAAAAAACAACATTTTTAACACTTGAAATTTGCAGTAAGATAATATGAACATTTTTCAATGACGTGATCATTTGATCACCTTTAAAAAAAATCATGAAAAATGACTTATTTTCGGGGCTCTAAGAGGATTTCCCCCTTAATAAATCTCCATACATAAATTAAAATGTCTGTATAAACAAACAGAATCATTGAAATCTTTCAAAGATTTCGAACAAAATATATGGTAATTCTATAGATAAGTGACTCTTCCGAAACACATTTTTGCTATTTTTATTTATTGGGTTACAAATGATGATATTCAGTCCGAAGCTGATATTTATCAGTAACAAATTTTTTCACGAGCAAAAAATCGTTACAAATAATGTCGAATTTTTCAAAAACCAAATATAGGCGTCGAAATGTTCATAAATGCTCAATTTTATTACGTGTTTCCGTGAACTTTGAATCCTCATAACTTTTTATGGAGGGGGGGGGGGGTGAATTTCAGGATCCCCCGACTGAATACTATAATTGATAACCCAATAAATGAGAAAATAGCAACAACAAAAAATTAGGTAAATTTTTCGGAAAAGTCACTTATCCAAAAAATTACCAAACATATCACCGTTACGGCAATACAAAACCGTTTTCACGTGAATTATCGCATTTCCGTGTGCAATGCACGAAGCGGTGATCAAGCAGAGTTTTTTTGGACACGTTCGGACACATCGAGGCTCAGTCCACCAATTCGCGTCTAAATGTGGTCTAATACCCGTGCGCCCATGATAACGATATGGAATCAATCTTTTTCAACGTTCATCGACAGAGAATTTCATCTGCCGTGAAAATGTGAAAAAAAAGAAGAAAATAAAAGAGTGGAAGCAGGAAAAAGTTGATTCGCTTGCATATTGGAGTCCCTATATATTATACAGAGACGAGGTAAAAACTGGTCGACGCTTAATGTTCGCGCATAAATATCGACGCTCTCAAATTGGCCGAATGAGAGGGCACGCACGTGCGGTACATACCGGGGATATGACGTTCACACACACATAGCCGACGGGATTCTGGATACTATAATAACCACAGTCGACCGCGCCACCCGCGCTACACCGGCAAATTCTCGTAATTATGCTTTTAATTGAAAACGTCGACAATGTCACTATGGGCCCGTTTCACTTTTTGTTCCATGCACCAATTGAGCTTTCGTAACCAGGAGGGCGAGACGGGTGTAGAAGAGAGGAACGAGGTGGTTGGTGAAAAATCTGTTTTAAATCGATTTTTGTCAGGATTTTTTGGCTTTAAAAGTTCGACATACGTAGTCATCAAATTTATTAATATTTATTTTATCAACCAGATTTTTTGGAATTTATAATTTAGTTAAATTCATGAATTATATGAATATATATTATTATTTATGATTTTTGTCATTCTTATATAGATTTGAAGGTTATGGGTTGTACATTTTTTGAAATAACTTCAATTATAAATTAGAATTGGGTTTAACTGAGTATTTGTATGGCAATAACTTAAAGAAGATATTTATACATGATGTCTTCAATAAAATTAGTTTATATTTATTTTTATTTATTATTTAATCGTAGTATTCTTATATATTTGAATTTAAATAGCGCAAATTAAATTGTAATATTGAAGAAATTACGCTCGTATAAAGATTCAAGGGGAGAGATCACTTTATAATGTAAAAAAGAGCTTATGGCCAAAAACGAACTTCACGAGGAAGCTAAAGGACTACTTTATGGCTTCGGAATAGCCGATTAATCGGTAGGTCATTTAGTCACAAAATTCTTGAGTCTTGAAACTTGAAATGCGTTTCCCTGGCAACCACTTTTTCATGAACCTCGTACAAACAAACTCAAAAACTATTCGATCGATTATTCCAAAATTTTGTACAATTTCCGAGAACATAATTACCGTCTGTGTGAACCTAAAGTTTTTCGTAAATTATTTTTGAAGTACTTTTTCAGTAACAAATACCATTGTACCAATTTCATGAAGAATAGAACATTTTTTTAAACACGTATAAATTTTTGCATTTTCACTTTTCTTTCGATTTTTTAGGTTCACATACAGCGTGTGGGTCTTATAAATCTCAAACTTCATAGGTCTGATGGTTCAGATCAATGCACCAGACGCTCGGCTGTACGCCGTAGAAGTGTACAGCCGCAGTCATAATATTTGTAAAAAATCCGGAGAATTAAAGGATGTGATAATGTGTACATAAAAGTGTTATTATGTAGAATAGATATTTCCAACACAACAAATTCTTGAAAATACACTTATTTTCGGCTGCTTGAGGGGTATTCTCACTTTCGACGATAAAAAGGCTATTTTCATTAATTTGATACGTTTATATCATGGTTATTGATATAAAAGTTGTTACACTTAATAAATACATTTTCGAAATATATTTAAAAAAATTTTAAATGATTTTATGTAACAGAAACAAACTTGAAACGCGTTCTTCTCGAAACAACGTTTTTCGACGGATTGTTGATAAATCTTCGAAATTACTGAACTATAGCTACAGCGCATCCCAAGGATTGTTTTAAATTTGGATATTTACAATTTTTTTGGTCAAAAACGGTGAAAGTTTTTTGGAAATATATCCGCCATTTTGTTAGTTTTGCATATATAAAAAATCGTATGATATGCGCTATAGCCATTAACATACTGAATCTAAAATTGTTTGATTTTTTTGTTTCGAATGATCCATCTCCGAGATTTCATCAACAGCGTAAACTTACAATTTTTTTACGACATTTTCTCAACTACCATTTTTGTCTAGAAATAGTGACTTAAATAAATTAAATTTAAAAAAAATGTATTTTGCAAGTGCATTTTTATTAAGTGTAACAACTTTTACATCAATATCTATAATATAAACCTATAAAAAAAATCATGAAAATAGCCTTTTTTGGCGTCTGAAGTGGAAAGACCCCTTAAAGGATCTCCCCCGTCAAATTAAATAGGAGATTCCTGAGTAGAAATCCTGCTCCGACTACAAAAAAGATCTGATCAGGCATCCTGATTTTTTTTCATGCCTTGATCAGTATTTTTTTTCCCTGATCATTTTTGTGACACTTTCCCTGATTTCGGTCTGATCAGGGTGAAAAGTGAAGGCTTGACATGCAGTCCGAAGAAAGAAGTTTGCTGTTGCTTCGAAACCACCATCTCATCACATTCTACATTGCACTGTCAAAAAAATATTTAATTTAAATAGGATCTATGAAAATCAAATAGGTTTTTGAATACGATCCTGTTTGTTTCAAATATATTTTTTAGAATATTCAATAGAATATTTTATTAATTCAAAATAAATTGAAATACTTAGTTTAGGGTTCTACCACAATGATTTTGTATCATAATCCGTCATTTCCCGGCCTGCGGAATGGATTTTTCAAAGAAAATATTTCTGCATCCACATGGGATCGAACCTAGAACCTACTTACCTATAGCTACACACGCTGGCCGTATGCTACCGAGTGTTTGTAGCATTTCGGTGGCATACGAGACCACATCAATTCCTATAATTATTTGTTGTATCACATAAACTATATCAATTAGTTAATATCAATGTGATATTCAGAGATTTTTATCTTGCTATAGATTTTTCAAACATAATCTATGTATATATATAACTTCTCTATCTCTCCCCCCTCCCCTTCGATGTGTGTATTGCAATCAAGACGGACCATTAATCCAATCAAACAGAAATATGTTTGTCTCTACAAAAATTCTATTCGATTTAATTTTTTTTAAATTAAATAGATAAATTTAGTGGATTCAACTAAATTGTTCTTTTAACCGAGGACACCGAATCACAGATTTATTAAGAATAAATAAAAATATCAGGAATAATAAAATGCACGCATAGAGTGGACATTAGGTGACCCAAATTTGAGCTCTATTTTTTTCCTTTTTCTTACCATCCAATTATCTTCTTTAGAGAAAAAAAAATTGTCGCGATATCTGCAAGCGGCCAACAATTATTTAGAAGTCGCTCAAGCCTCCCAAAAATTCAAATTTTCATTTAAAAAAATCATTTTTTTTCGTTCACTTCTCACCCATGATTTTTACGCTTTATAATTTTTAAATTAACCTCGCACGAGCTCTAGCCGGTCAATAAATATTTAGTGGTCGCTCAAGAGCTTCGAAATTTCCAATTTTCGCCAGACGTTTTTCTTTAGAAACAGATTTTTCAAAGTTACCTCACACTACTAACCGAAGAATTATAATATTCGTTCTCATAAAATCATTCTTTAAAGCTCTTGTCCGTAAAAAAAATAATAGGTCCCCCGTTTTATCGGCTTAGAAGTATGAGGTCTATTTTAAAAAACCATTTCTAAAAACAAAAAAAAAGCCCCAATTGTTTTGAAAATTTTACAAAGTGTTATATTTATGAGTGAGCAGACAAAAATAATTCTCGAGAATTGGAAATTTCGAAGCTCTTCAGCGACCACTGAATATTCATTGGTCTGCTAGAGCTTTCGCGAGCTTAATTAAAAAATCATAAACCTTAAAATTCACGGATGAGAATCGAGCGAAAAAAAAATCGATTTTTTATGAAAACTTGAATTTTTGGGAGGCTTGAGCGACCTTTAAATATTTGTTGACCGTTCGCAAGTTTCGCGACAATTTTTTTTATTCTTTAAAGAAGATAATTGGATTGTGAGAAAAAAGGAAAAAATAGAGGTCAATTTTGGGCCACCCTAGTGGACATGTGTCTCGACGTTGTGACGACGCTAATATTTATAGTTCGTCTGCTGTTCGATAAGAGGTTAGGCGTGTGAAAGTCGACGAACCATATGTAGATTCACTTACGTGATGATTGCTTGAATCTAGTCAGATCAGGCGAATTGAATCAAGCCGTAAGTCCAGTTGCCTGACCATCGCTTGAAGGTAGTCTGATCAGGCTAATCAATGCAAGCAGTAAATCCACTTACTCGACCATCGCCGGAAGCTGGTTGGATCAGGCAACTGGAGGAAACAGTACATGCCTGACTATCACCTGACACCAACCGCATAAGGCAAATTGAGGCATACCTCAAGTACGGCCTTCGTACTACAACGTGATCAGACCCGGATCGAATATCAGGCCAGCCTGACAATATTTCTCCTCGGGTTATTGATTGAGAAAGAAGTTTACTCTCACCTAGGAGCATGCTTGTCCTATGAATGTTTCCGGGCACGATTCGTTTTACTTTTTAAAGCGTTACCCCCACTTGTTGCGCAAAAAAAGGCCTTTTTCGTGAATTTTTTTAAAGAAAACTACAAAACTTTTTTAATCGATCAATATACCATCTTAAAGAACACATCTTGAAGAACTTTCAGTAATTTTTTTATTGAAAAATATTACATTGTTTAGTGGCAAATGGCCGTCAATGAAATAATGTTTTTATATAAACGGTTTGCGGTGACCAACATTGCGGCGAAGTGGATCATCTGAAGAAAGAAATGCGGATGGATTTAGTCAAATATAAGTATAAACTAGTCTTTAGTCGAAGGATTTTAAAAAACATTCATTTTTCACAAAATGGCGGACAGTCAAAGTTAATGGTTCGATTTTAACGAAAAAAATCGGCCGTTTTTTTTGCTATAAAACGGCCATTTTTTTCGAAAAAAAAATCGAACGATTAAAGACTACATTTTTATGTATTAAATAAGCCTGCAAAATTTCAAGAAGATCGATTCATTAGTGTTCGAGTAATCTTGGTCACCGACTTCAGAAATGCCATTTTGAGAAAAACGCGTTTGAAGTTTCTCTTTTAACGCTCTTTCAACGCGGATTCTTCTCTTTCAACGCTCATATCACAGTCAATTTTGTTCGGATCGACTTGAAATTTTCAGGACACATTCTCAGATACTTATACTTAAAAAAAAATGCAATAAAAAAAATCGATTTTTTCAAAATCGCAAGTGGGGGTAACCCCTTAAAATGCTTTCTCTTCTCCCGACCGTTCGATTGAAAATTCCATTTTGACATTGACGAATGTAGAACGGCATTAGACTAGTTTTGTAATTCCAAGCGAGCTAATGCGCCTTCGAACGTCTATGAATTCTTCAAGACGTCGTCCATCCTCAACGTCCGCCCCATCTGTATTGAAATTTCGGTTTGTTTCTCTTCTCCCGTTCTGGCCACATGTTTCATTCTGAAATCAGGCGAGCGCCGGAGAAAAAGAACAGAGAGAGACGCGTATTATTAACTCTGTAGCTTATTGGCCACCAAACGAACGACTGCAGTATGCTACTTACTGTACCTTACGGCCACATGGATCTCAGATTCCTGGAAGCTTTTCTTAAGCAGGCTACACGTTCTCGCATGGAAGTTTTATAAATAGAAATCGCAATAAACCTAAGAATATACTCTATGGCGAGTTCATAGTGTATATTGAGGCTCTAAAACGTTGAAAAGGAGGGGAACTTTATCGACGTCAATGTTCCGGCGGCCGGATGGCTGAAAGTTACAACGTTGAAGAAACAAACCGTACGAGACCCACGTTTGTGTATCATGAACGCATTGCGGATGCACGAAGCTCGAATTCCCCGAGGCTTGCTTAAATTTTTACCATCCGGATTTCGTGGAATGTTTATTGACTTTCCATCCTGCCTCGTTTTCTCCCTCTGTTCCTCTCGTTTGTGCCTCCATACTGATCACCACGTACACGTGTGTACGTTGCGCCTGTCCGTTTTCTTGTTGGATAGCGACGTTGATTGATCGAACGCGTGATTGAGGCTCTCGTTAGAAAACCCCTTGTACATCAGCGAGGCGCTAAAACGTGCCTAATATCATCTTAATCGATGAACGTGATTTTTCCATCGGTCGAATGATTTTTGCCATCGGTCGTTGCTATGATAAGGATCGGATTGCGCGAAAAGGGGAACGAGATTTTTCTCGGTTACTTCATGGTGCATCATCGATTACCGCGGAATTCAAAATTATTGGTCGTCGTTCGAGACCAAGATAGCAGGTCTTTAAAAAATGGAGGAAAAATGTCCCCTGATCTGGCTCTGATCTGATCTGATCTGATTTACAAACCAAAATACGTCATCACAGTTTATGTTTTCCAAATGATTTGAACCTTTCGATGAGATTAACTTTTTTCCTCCGATTGGACAGACAAATCTAGATGTTCCATTTTTTCTGACCATCAGTTATAAAGTACAGATAAAAGGTTCGTCGTTTTGGCTGCATTCGGATTTTCAAGGAAAGTCAGCATCGCAGCAGAGTTTTAAATAGTCCACTCCTACTCCATCCACCCTCTGGACATAAACATCACTGGCTTGTATTAACGACCCCTTGAGAACTGAATCCCGGTCGTATCGTCGGAGTTGTTTGCCGCCTTGGTTTCGCCCGTGTAGGAAATGTGCAGTTAGGAAAGAACGATGCAGGACCCATCGAGTAAATGCAGTGTGTGTTTTTGCCCACATGGCGAAGAAGTGATTTGCCTGCCGCGATTTGCCGTGGCTCGATCTGGACTGTGGACATTAGCTACGGAACATTGGCTTGACTTTTATCCCCGTCCGTCAAATAAAACGAATGAGACCCGTCTGGCTTTGGCGTCGTAAAACGCGAAGGAAACGGGAGAGAAGATAACGATTTATCCGTCCAATGTTGTCCGTTTTATATTCATGGGACGTGATCAAATTTTCGCACTTGAATTTCCACGTGTTTATCATGAAGACCGTTTTGCCCATCAAATTCGTCCTTTGATGTCTGGACGAAGGATACTTGTGAGATCGTCGTGAATATGAAATTGGGGAAAATCTGTCATGGATTGCCTGAAAGCGGTGATATTTGCGAGGATCGCATCTTAGGGGAGAGACGACATCAAGAATGCTTCTTGATGTCGTTACATCAAAGATTGATGACGGTGAAAAAGATATTAAACTTACCGAAACGAAAGAATGGATAGCGCAACACAATGAGCGCTCTTTCCATTATTATAATTGGTGATTGCTGTAGTCATAAGATAGCATTTCCGTATGAGGTGGTGAAGATCAATCGTCGTGTTCGAAACTTGAAAGCAACCATGAGTTCACATTCCCTAAAGTGCACCATCATACTCATATCCGCAACCACAAGTCTGTCTTGCATGGAAAGTTACGAAAAGCGAACTACGATTCTCATATTCTAGTCGCGAGATGCCGCCCAACCTCAGGGATATCGATACCACCTGGTTTACATTACCACTGCTGAAAGCTCGCGCTACCAATACTCACATTAACGTTGCTATCCATGCCTCGATCAATTGCTTTTTCCCCTTTCCTATTCTCTCCTTTCACGTTTCTCTTTCGTTGAATTTGCCCCCAATGTGTTATCGATATTGCTGTCGAAGGGTCGTTCCAACATTCGATAACGTGTAGAATGACCAGCAGTCCCGTTGCTGTACAGCCTCTACTTGTACGACGAAGGTTTACACACTGAACGTCTCTTTCCTCTTTGTACAACTCTATACCATCTCGGCTCTCTCCGCTACCAGGTCCACCCTCGGCGCTCCTTTTGATGCTCATGCGGCACGACCGGAAGCTCCCACGGTATACCAACAACTGGCGCATTTCCCCAGATATTTCCGGAAAATGTCGAGGAAATTTAGCCGCTATCGTGGCTATTGACACCGTCGTTATGCGACAGCCGTGGCGCACCCCAGAACCGTACAATGTCGAAACGCTCGAATGTGGGGTTGTTTTGTACGATGCTCCGCAGATTGCTCGATGCGGTATGTGGTACAATCTGGGACTGGACAGACAGGCTTATACAGTAAATAGACATGTAAAGCGGAAAGACAACCATAGTGCGGGTAAGGTCGGTGATTGAATGCATATAAAGCACCAAATTAGGAAGAGAAAAAGACAGGACAGATAGATGTAGTGGCCGAGAGAAAGGAAGCCAATGAGGCTACCGCAGGCCTGATCTTCCGTTGTCAATTCCCGTCGTGACTACCTAGCTGATGGCGGTCACTGGGTAACTCATGAAGTGAAAGAAAAGTCAGTTTCTTCTGCTTCGTTCGTGGACGTTGACTTTGCCCATGTTGAAGGAGGTGTCCAAAAGGCGGCCAGGCAGACCAAAATCGTACAATGTCAGATTGGTCCAATGTGGGGTTGTTTTGTGCGATGCTCTGCAGATTGTTCAATGCGGTATGTGGTACAATGTGGGGCTGGGCAGACCGGCTTACTCAGTGGAAAGAAACGGAAAGCAGAGAAACAATCGTCGTGAGGGTGAGACTATTGATTGAACGCAAAGAAAGCATCAATCCAGGCAGAGGAAAATACAGGACAGATAGATAGAAGTAGCGGCCGAGAGAAGGAAGCCAATGAGGCCACCGGAGGCATGGTCTACCATTGTCAATTGGTGTCATGAGTACGTGGTTGGGGTCATTGGTGAACTGGTGGAGTAAGAAAAGTCAGTTTCTTCTGCTTCATTGGTAGACATTGTCTTTGCTCATGTTAACTTGGCTAGCAAATGATTGGCAAATGATTTGATTCTGAGAAATTTGATCAGAAAATTCTACTAACAATAAAATTCGTTCGATATAACACGTACCCTGAAAATCACAACTGCCTTATGCAGGGCATTCTAAACGCATTACGTATTGGAGGGATACTTCCATGAACTCTTTCAGAGAACTGCGTGCTGTTGCAGTGCACGGGTCACCAGAGGCCAGAGGAGTAAGAAAAGGGAGCTTTACTGCGGATCGATCCACGACGCCGATTACGGGTAATTTCATTAAATTTTCAACCCCCTGCGCCCTCGTTCCAGATTCACCACGGCACACAGACGGTTTGCCGTTGCTGCTGGTTATCGTTGTCCCGAGGTCGCGTGCTCGCGATTTTCTCGTACGTTGCGTTTCTCGTTCATTGTTATGGCTACTCGCTTACTGTGTAAAAAAAGAAAATAAAAGTTGGCCGATTATAGAATGCATTTGCGAACGCCACGGCGCGGAGAAGAAAGATAATTTCAGAATTGTCGAGCAACGCATTTATATTTCTTTTGAAAAAAAAAACGGAACTTTGGCTACCAATTGAAAATCTGGTTTATCCGAGCGCCTTCTCTCTTCTGTATTTTTAATTTCATGAAGAAATTGCTCGTGTCCTTCATGCAAAAAGTATTTGGAAGTGGAATAATAATGGTAGCAGAGGCACACATCTTTATTGCTAAAAGTTTTGCCTTACAACTATAGATTAGCCTGCTGTCTCCGTTAATGAAGATGATCGTTGAGCGGTTAAACCCAATAGACATGAGGTGCTTACACCCCTTTTTCTATCATCATCTTTCCTGCTCCGCTTACCATCCTTTAAAACCATGTTTTCCATAGTTGTAGGAATGGACCGCGCGAAGAAGACTGCACATATTCAAAATGCCCTCAGAACATGCCATTCTGTCATTGTCACCAACGGCGACTCCGCCATCAATTCTTCTCATCGGTCACAACCGGTCTGTCATCGATTATTTTGCATCGAAGTTGTTCCATACTCCTTTAGCATGTTTTTGGCTGAGCGTTTTCTATAAATGCATTGCAGTCTTCTGGCCTTATAGAGATCAGTTATTTTTTTCATCTTCCAATCCACCCATAGGCTTCAATACAATTCCCTCCTCGGGTTTTCTCCGCGAAGGCGTATGGCAAACCATTCTCCTGAGCCTTCGGATTTGCGAAACTTGGACCCTCCTCATGGAACATTGAAACGGGAGGATATAAAAATTTAAATGGATATTCATCATGAATATTTATCTTCACGACTGTCGTTATTCGTTTGCCTTATAAATATTTCTCGTTAGGATAGACACTTGATTTTCTTTTCCTGGAATAATTGTTTACCTTAACGAAAATAATTACTTTCCGTTCGGCATTCCACTGGCAGGTATCCTCGGTAAAATTCAATATGTTCGAGGCTAAAAGAGAACGCCACGAACCATCGCCGTTTTTGCAGGTAGGTCGATATCTTCTTTTTCTGCCGGTCCTTCACTGGACCACTCCATCGTTTGTGTTTTGCATGTCTCGCCGTCTTTATACGAACGTCTAATCCTTTGTCGAGATACACGTGCAGGTGCACATCACAATGAGCAGTGCTCGCAATACGACTGTGCGATGGGGTTGCGGCAAAAAAGGCTAAAAATAGGCAACAATAAGAACCAGATATGGAGCCTGGAAAGACCAGATGGGCGGGCGAAGCCGACCCGGGCTGAAAATAACAAAGGTTCTCAGTTGTTGCCGCAATTGCCGCTGGGTTCCTCTGTGAGGGCTTCGAACGAGAACGATAAAGACCAAAGTCTCGCAAAGTTCGTAAGAGGTTCTGGCCCAATCAGATATGAAGGAGTCGTAGAAAAAACGAAAAGAAAATTGGCAAATCCAGTAAGGAAAAAAAGACCGAATAAAATATTCCTCACAAGGGCACAATTACGATATCTCTGACGCCTTAATTTGACCGTGGACTATTGATATTTGGCCCAAAAGAAACACTTTTTTAAGAATAAAAAATCACGATTTCGGCTTCCTTTAGAAGGTACAGGACATTTTACAAATTATCTTTTACTTATCTTTTACTTATCTCTCATTATCTTTTACTTATCTTTTACTCAGCTTTCATTATCTTTTACTTATCTTTTACTTATCTCTTATTATCTTTCACTTATATTTTGCTTATCTTTACAAATTATTAATTATAATAGGCCCGATGCGGCCTGAATAATGTGGGAAGCAAGAGAAATGGAGAAAGAAGGAGTGAGAGAAGCCCGAGAGCGCTTCTCCCTTCACCCGAGGGATTAACGCGTAATTAACGATTGTCCGCTCCCTCTAACTAAGCGAAGGGAATTTCTTTTTATCTTTTGGAGAAAGAAGAGACCAAACAAACCCAAACAACCTCCCCGTGGCGTATTCTAGATAACGCTAATGATCTGCAGCCAACTTCGTTGAATCAACGACAAAGTACGACGAAACAATTTGAAACACGCGGAAAATTCGATTTACATCGAAAATCGGAAAAATACATTTTTTCTCTTCGAATCGCTGTAAATCCAAAACTAAGGCTCAAAACGAAAAAAGTTATTCTTGTTTTTCCTATTTTTTTCGGCCATATTTCGTAATCCAATGATCAAAGTGAGGCGCCAGAAATATCGTTATTTCCCCCTTACAAGCCCTAGGGCGCCAAAGAGGTACGATTCTGAAGATGCGCACGTAAGTGATTTATATGATGAGTATGTAATTCCTACCATTTCAAATTTACAACACGAAAATAGAGCACGAAACGGAGAACCGATTCCATTCCTTTACCGATAACGTCACATTGGCTTCATTCCATTTGTTTCTCTTTTCGTCTTTTCGATCATTTGTTTCCTCCTTTGGTGAAATTTATTAGCGGCTCATTCGATTAGGACAAATGGAATGCCGCGTCATTTTATTTTCGTTTTCCTTTTCTCGTTTCCCCGTATTCCTATAGCTGTCTCTTTCTCTCTCGTTCGTTCGTTCAACGCCCAAGCGGTGGCCACACTTTTCCTCATACCCCAACAACTGTATGCAAATAAATTTCCACCCTATGTATCGCTCGCTTTGTGCGCAATACTTTCCTTTTATCCTTTCATCTCGTGGTCCTTTCTACGCGAAAGAGCTTCGAATAACGGCCAAAGGAGACGTTTCCCGAACGGATTATTTTTCTGGATGCTGACGGATCACCCCCAAGACTGTCTCTCGAGTCTTACCTACGTTCATCCGCCTGCGTCGAATCGGCGTTTAGTTTTGTATACCTATATTTTTCCACCGTAGTGAAAAAACAATATTAAAATTCGCGTGACTCTTCTCTTTTCCAGTATAAAACTCGCTTGATGGTGCCTCGATTTTCGCCATGCTTCAACGACGACGTTCCGAGTCCTCCGCGTTCAAGATCCAACGTTGACTTTGAAGAAGAGCTCCAGTCCACTTCAGCAACGTCTCTGTGAGCGGGAGGGATGCCTCGAGCTTTCGCCTTTACGCAAGGTTTCGCGGTTCTCCAGGAATTCACGAAAGCGTCGTACAGTGTACGTCTATCCGTCAGGAACGATCAATTACCGAAAGCAAACGCGCTTGGGGAATAACGTCTTTCAGAATTCTCCTATTACTCTTTCCGTGCTGCGCTCATTTATCCCTGTGCACCTTGGTGATTAATATTGCAGATCTTGTCCATTAGCTGGTAAGGATTACGGGTCTTGCAGTTACTTTACATCGGAAAAGTGATCATTTTGATTTTCCTTTCGTCTTGGAATACGTTTTTCACCACGCACTTTAGCTTTCTAACACTACGGTTTGGTGGTCCAACTGATCTACTGTTTGGTATGAATCTCTGTTTTTTTCACCGTCTTTATCTATATTACATCCAAGCGAATTTGAACTTTCTCTTGCCATGCTCGTCCTCCACGGTCGATCAACGGCTCTCGCTTCTTCACCCTAGCAAGTCCACCTCGAGAGCTTTTCCGTCACCGCTATTTCTTTACGACGCCCATATATTGCGCCCTTTGATCTCGAGGGAAAAAAGATTCAATTCGGCCGGAGATTGGGAGGCGAGCAGTCAACCGCTTGATGGATCCCCCATTGGGCGAATAGACCGCCCAGCATCAAGACAACTATACCCGGCTGATGTCTGGGACACTCATTCTCTCCTACATGCTTTCATCCAACTTGACTCTCGTCACACGCCCCGCATACATCCGCGAAAAGTCATGCGGCATCGAAAAACGTTTCGTTGGGCCGCCAACGATGGCGCAGACATTCGACCATTCGGAAAACAGGGGCTTTTCCTCATATTATGCTACACGTCACATCCTGCAAATCTTAGGGGTGCAAAACCTGCCTGGTTTCCCCTAACCCACATTCTTCGCAGGAAACGCCAAAAGAGCTGACGAGCTTTTCGGAGGATCGATCACCCGGACTCTTAATTGGAGCCAGAATTCAATTTCCCCAACAGAACGAAACCGTGGCTCGAGGGGAAGACGGCGTGGACGAAACGATCTCATTCGTTTCGTTTTCTCTTTGATGGTAGGGTGACGTATCTTGCGCTCTGGCGCATGATCCACGTCGATATTCAACCTCTTTGCTGCAGAAGGTAATTCGATTCTGTCTGTAAAGAATAATTCGTCTGCTGAGGGGCCTCCAAAACGACAAATACTTTGACGATCGATAGTTGGTGTCAGTTTCTGTACTCGACCGCAAATAAACCTGATGTTTGGACAACTCATTGCTCAAAATAGAATCTGTTTGGCGTAAAATGGAAAAAGTAGCTGGATGGCGAAGACCTGACTGTATTCGCAGACTGCGTAGAGCAAGTGGTACACCAACTCATTGACGGTTAATCGCAAGCACGAGAATACTTCGAACCCAGAAGGCGGCATTTGCTCGGTTTCCAGCAATTCTGGCTGGCAAAGAGGACATGAGAAACGTAAAAGAAAGGTAGAGACGAGCAAGGTACAGTGAAAAAATGGAGACAGAGAAAGAGAGATAGCCTGTTGCAAAAGCTCTTTGCCTGAAAGCATGTACCAAGGAATTACCTCGCTGGAGGTGTTCCGACTCGACCATCGATCAAACGATATAAGCACGTATGCGCCCACGGGCAATTTTTCAGGCTGTAAGATACCCTTGCGCTCAGGTCCGATGCACCGGCGGAAACGCTTGCAGCTCACTGTGTTCCTTTCATAACGTTTGCCCTACTACAAGAGTTGGACCCAAGAATAAAGTAAGACGCTGCTCCGCTTTGTAACAGAGCTCGTCCTGTGGCTCCAGATCTCCTTGCTCCCTTGGCTTTGTCGTTTACGTTACTATATGGGAGGCCTTCCCCGACGGCTCGTGCTCGCGATACAATCTCGCGGGGTGGTAACAAATGCGACGCGCCCGGTCGAGGATCTTGGCTTTCCGTCTATTGCATCACCCGCTCCCTCTCTGATCCACGTGAGTGATCAGCGGAGCTTTACTCCTTTCTTGAAGGATCTTGCCGAAGAATGGACCAATATCGACTAGCCATTTTGTGCTCCGTCGAATACCAAACAAATACACGGCAAAGCACAACATCCAGTTACAACCAAGGATCTCACCCACTCGAATCCCACTTGTTTTATCGGCCAAATCCATTTTTAACGTTCCTCCAAGTGAAAAATCCTACTATTGTAGTATCTGCAAATCTCCGTTTTGTATGACTCTTGGGAACACTCAGACGTCATTGATTTTAGACAAATGGACAATCAGCTGTTACTCAAATGGCCAATCGAATCGTTGGAAAAAAATGTTGCGTCTGGAAGGAACATTGGAGAATGTCCGGTATGCGGAGTCGTACTGGGTAGTTTATATGACAAAGGTAAGTTGGTCGATACATGTTGTATTCGAAAGGCAAAGCCCACGGGGAACGCGTAGGTGGGATTTGATGAAAAGGCGAGGAATCTCTGAAGGTGTGGGCGTCCTATTCGTGCATCCTCCGAAAGCTGGAAAGCTTTTCACGTTCGAACATATCTTTCGGAGAGTTGCGAGACTATGCTCTTTTGTATGATGTCCTTAGTGGACGCGTACGTACTGCATGTATGTGGGATATCTTTCTCGGGCAACTGCTGCGAAAGGGACACTCTGGAGGCTTTCAACCATGGGAGAACCATCTTCGCAGGGTATACTGAGTGAGCCGTGAATATATACCGGCGTTCAATGATCCTTTTAAAACCAAAATCCATATCCCCGGGAATGCTATGTCGCTGGCCCATGTGAAAATAAAGAAAGGTGTATTGGGCAGTGCGCGCATGCGTGGGTATGGAAAGGAGTTTGGGCACGTTCTTTGCCCCGATGTACCTAAGGATCCACGTGAAAAGAGATAAAAAAAAGAGAACGGGAGGCTATATTCCAAGGTAAGTTATTCGGTAAGTGGATATAGCATTGAAGATATCTCTTTATTCGAACTTCCTTAGAGCTATAGACGGTTTATTCGAGGTTGGAGAATCATTATGCAGCTTGTAAGACGATGCAGGGAAGAGAGCTCCTCTGAAGGGCTAGGTGCCTTTCCGATGCTTGCTGCATAATTTCTGAAACGTAACAAACGTATCCATTGCAGGGAAGACATGTTTTATCAATAATACATCAACATCGAGACCATCGCTGGGGGATGGGCTGACTTCGGCGGTACTTCGAGTTAAGCAGCAGTTTGCATGTCCTATACTCGGAGTGGTGACCGCTTAGCCGCATACCGCCTGGCGCTTTAAGGGATCTTCTCACTTTAGACGCTACAAAAGGCTAATTTCATGAATTTTTTTCATACGTTCATATTATAGGTATCGATATAAAAGTTGTTACACTTAATAAATACACTTTCGAGATACATTTTTTTTTTAATTTCATTAATTTAAGTCACTATGTATAGACGAAAGTGGTAGTTAAAAACCGGTCCTAAAAATTGTAGGTCTGCGCCGTTGATGAAATCTCGGAGATGGATCATCCGAAACAAAATAATCAAACGGTTTTAGATTCAGTATGATAATGGCTATACCGCATATCAGACGATTTTTGATATATGCAAAAATTACAAAATGGCGGACATTTTTAGAAAAAAAAACTTTCACCGTTTTTGTAAAAAAAATTGTAAATATAGCTATAGTTGTAAAGAATATGTGGTTAAAATTTCATAACGATAGTTTCAGTCGTTTCGAAGATTTTATCAACAAGCCGTCAAATAACGTTGTTTTGAGAAAAACGCGTTTAAAGTTTGTTGGATTTCGAAAGTATATTTATTAAGTGCAACAACTTTTATATCAATATCTATAAGATAAACCTAGAAAAAAATCATAAAAATAGCCTTTTTTAGCGTTTAAAGTGAGAAGACCCCTTAACCAGTCAGCGGAAGATCAATCCTTTTGGCACCTTGCTGCAGATACTTGAGTAAAACCTCTGTGCATCAGAGAGTGAGACATTTTTTTTCGACATTTAGCATATTTCAGTGGTCTATCCAACGGGAAATTTTACACCGATCACTAATGTCACGGAGTTTCTGTCGAAAGCTCGACATTAAGCCGGCTGAACGTAGAAAACCTGTTTTTATAGACATTCGTCGATTTTTATTGGAAATCGACGGTGGTGGGAGAGTCGAATGGTGAATTCGTGTTCAGGGGTTAAAAAACCTTCGACATGGACCTCTGAAAATAATGTAAAAAATCCAACATCTTTTCACACTTTGGTAAAGAAGAGTTTGTTCACTTAATCGCCGGACATTTGTTTTCTGCTTCGATTTCGAACTCCACTTTGTGCTCATTATTTTCGTTATCGTTTACTCATTAAAATGCCGTTTGATTGATCAAAAAAGATTGTGCGATTTTCCGCAGAATTTCAATGACCAGCCATCGATTTTTGCTGATTTTTCCATATCGTCTTCGTCTTTTTTTCGGCCATTTTTCCAGTGGATTTTCCAGAGAAACACATCGAGATACCGGGATGAATCCAAAGGCATTTTCTAAGTCTATAAAAATCTTTTTCAAAACCGTTCGATTAAATTCATGTTACTTAAATAGAATCGACGCTGCGGGTGGTTTAAATTTCGCGATTTTCGCAATTCTGGACAAGTTGCCAAATAGATCGAACAATTCTTTTATCGACTTTCAAATTGTTTCAAGGGTCTGTCTAATAGGAAGTTTTCCGCCGATTTTAAATATCTTCGCGTCTTGGTCGAAAGCTTACAACTAGGCCAGTGAAACGCAAAAAACCTTTTTTCCAGACTTTTGAAGGTTTTTCGTCGAAACGGAAGGTTTAGAGGAAAATAAATGATGAATTCGTATTCAGGAGGGGGGTAATAATACATCGATAGGGATTCATTAAAAAATATTACAAATTCAATTTTTCAATAAGTAGCTTCACTGAATCAACGATCGCTTTTTTTATATTTCGGTCTCGAGCTCTGCTCTGTGCCCATTCTCTTTGTTATCGTTTTCTCTTTGATATGCCGTTCGATTAATGGAGTACCGATGAATTTTGTTTGGGTTGAATACGTACCGCCGAATTTTGTCAATTTTTCCATACAAATACTCCTTTGCTTTTTTTTGGGCCATTTTTCAAATGCACTCTTCAAAAAAACAATTTGAGATATGGGGGTGAATCGAGCGGAAATCTCGAAGTCTATAAAAATCCATTTCGAAATTCCCTCATGGAATGTATGTTGCTCAAATAGGAGCGGCGCTACGGTCGTTTGAAATTTAGCGATTTTGGAAATTCTGGAAAAGTGGCTGGAAAGGTCGAAAAAAACTTTCGTTTCTTCAACCATTTCAAGGGTCTATCCGATGTCAAATTTTCTGCTGATTACGAATATCATGAAGTTTTTGCCCTAAGCTTAAAATTTTGTCGACTAGACGCGAAAGACTTGTCTTTTCGGACATTCGACGATTTCTAATAGATATTGAAGGTTTGGGGGCGAATTAATGGTCAATTCTTATTCATTAGCCTTCTATATTAGTACGGATTGTCCACACTTCCCGCGTACTCTCTTCAGATGTGGTATAGTGTAGCTTAAGGGGCTATTCTACTGTGACGTCTAGAAAATAAGTAATTTTTAATATTTTTTTCTTGATAACTGTTGCATTTATCGGTACAAACTATTTTTCGCTGAGAGGTACACACTTACAGAAAAGGAAACAATTTTTTTGTTGCATATAAATGTATATTAATTTAACAATTTATAATCGTCTAAAGGCATGAAAAAAAGTGCGTTGCTGGCGTTGATAATTTTCGCTCTCCAGGTAATCGGAAACAAAGAATTCAAAAAGATTCTTAATCTGTATGAGTGTAGCTATCGCCCGAACGAGGATAATTATTTTCTATTGCAAAATAAAAAAACGGCGTTTTTTTGCAAGTGTTTGAAAAAAACGTTTTCCGTCATAATTCGGGGGAAAGTATAAGTTAAAATTAATATATTTTAATCATTCTAGTTCGGGCGATAGCCATACATATGCTGAATATGCAGTTCAGCCCAATCGGTTAAGCCGTTTTTCCGAAAACACTAACGCTAGGTGAAAGAAGTCGTTTCGAGAAAAACGCATTTAACCCTAATTCGCCACAATTCAGTGGAGAGACGTACTCGGCACACTGGGGTTGTTTGCACACCAGCGACAAAAACCGCTATTATAAATAAACTATTTTATATTTTTACTTGAATTTTTGGGGCTTCTTAAAAGATTCTTTTTCAAAATAGCGTTAGGCCGAAAATTTGATTAGAGAATGTTAAAAAAATGAAAATTGCGAAAAAAAGAAAATTATAATTGGGAATATCGTGCGGTGCAAACCACCCCAGAGTACCGAATAAGGGTTAAAGTTTACTATACTATACTATATAATACTAACCGTTAGAGCGTGCTCTTACTCACATAGTGAAAAACGGGACATGTATAGAAGTATACGTGTCCATGTGTATACTCAGATGTAAATTGAAAATAGCCATTCCCAACGAGTGCCAAGAACGCGCAGCGGGTAGCTACTGGAGCGCGTGCATCGGGCGCTTCTACTCTGAAGCGCTGTACTGAGTCGACAAAGTAAACATCGACTTTACCAGCAATCGGATGTCATTTCTACGATGGAATAGAGTTGAAAAATGCAAAGAATAAAAATCCGATTTTTTCATCCCGTGACGGTAGAATATCGACGGTAGAATTGAGGCGGCCATAGACGCAACGGAAGTGAGGTTATATTAGCCAATTTGCGGGCAGGGAGTGATGGGACATGGCAAAATTGGGAAACGTTGCAACTCAGGAAATAATCTACAATTGAGATCAACATTGCGGTGAGAAATAATGAACACAAACATGATTATAATTCACCACCATGGAGGGTTGGAAAAACAAAATTTCCTGGATGTAACTACTGCCGTATTCCCAATATGGACTAAATCAAGGATGCAAAAAGATCGCTGGGCCTATTGAAAATATATAGTAGAGTGACAAAAGGGCGTTCATAAATTCTGCGCCGATAAAGGTCACGTTGGATCATAGTTGATCATGCAACTGGCTCTGGTCATTTGGCCCTTTCCTTTTCTCGCCTCTGTCGCCTCGTTACAGGCAAACGGCAGAGCAATGTAGATAAGAGATAAAAAAGGAAGCATTTGAGGGCTCCTCTGGATAATTATCTATATTACGGTCTCGTAGCGATGTAATCTGGTAGACATGCTCGTAACTTTCAGCCTTAATCATCATCGTTCCAACCGATGCAATGCGATTCGCTCGTGTTCTCATTAACTCTCTCTTTCTCTCTCTCTCTCTCTCTCTCTCTCTCTCTCTCTCTCTCCCTCTTCTTTTCTATCTATTTCTACGGCAATTTTGTTTCTCCGTGTTGACGAATCCTCCCCTTGCGGATGGATATTGCGCGACGGCTGATAGCATCCCCAATGTTTCAAATTGAAATTGATAGCTTTTCATAGCTCTCCATTTAGTTCCCATCTCGCAGTCTCTGTCCCTCTCAGAAGATCGTGTTTTTACTCCGAACATAATTTATCATACTGACGGTACGAAAATTAAAAAAAATCACAAGAAATTAATTTAAAAAAAATTAAATTAATAGCTGCAATAACAAAATTACGCAAACAATAAATAATTTTTTTTTACTTTTATAGGGTAACTGCCTCCAGAATATTACGGATTAAGAAAAGAAGTTTTCTGATTTGGATAGTATTTGGATTTAGATTCAGGTTTTGTAAGCCTATCGTTTGATAGCCAGAAGACATGGAAAACGTCACACAATCCAAAAAGCCTTGGCAGTATTAGGAAAAGTATTAGGATTGTTCGTCTTCTGCAGAGCCTGAGGCTGCCACGCCATAAAAGCTTTTATATATCTGCATGCAGGCATGAAAAAGGACAGTCTGGCTCTTGAATGTGCGTGACGATAGCGAGTTTTACGAGATTTTTTTCATCCCGCAGACAGGATCCACGAGAGCTCGTTACGCGCCAAAAGTAGTTCAATTTGTCGCACTAATGTAGCCAGGGTTCTTTTGAATGGGATTTTTTGCGGAAATAAAATTTTTCCCCATTGCGTAGTCCAGCTCGCATTGTGAAGAGTGCACACTGGTGATCGACGTCGAGAGCTTGGGCTACTGTGTCGCGGACCTCGGGCTTATCTTCCGATTGTCCCGTCACGGTGATGTGCATTATAAATGTCCGCAATAAGTCTACGAACATGTTACCGCATACACGTACCAAACACACTGGTTTGTCGATTTTGCTGGTACATGCTGATGGAAGAGACTGGTATTGGAAAAAGACCTGGCTTTTTCAACGCATGCTTTCCTGTGCATTGCTACAGGCATTTTTCAATATCACTAGGCAAGAGTGAAAAGCAATTACATTTGGTTGGTAAACTCTGGAAGGCACACGTCATACCCATATACAATATTCACGTGTATTAAAATTTGATTGTTTGTTTGCAATGGAAAAAGAAGCTTTCCTGTTATCTTCAATATCATGATTCATGCAAGTATTTGATTATAAAATCTTAGTTGGAAAGCTCGGAATCTACATACCGGAATAAAAACCACGTGGCTACTACGCTTTTCTTTTAGATTTTTCCACAAAGGATTTCACTAACGGCCTATCAATTTTCGGGTATTAAAATAGTTTGCACGAAAAATCGGATAAAATCAAATCCCCTCAAAAGTGGAATCCCTCAATCGGATTGAAGTGAAATTTAACGACGTCGCCTGGTGGCGCTCGGAGCACTTCAGAGAAAAAAATGTTGAAGTAGATTTCGCCGGATTTTACTGAATTCTTTTTTTTTTAATTTGTTTCGTGGGCATGGTTAGAAGGAAAGTGCTATTAAACAAGGGGAGTAAAAAAATGACTCATCTTATTAACTTTCCTGCATTGTCGAGCTTTCATATAAATACAATATTTTTTAAATCTCATTTCTTTATATTTCAAACGAAAGATGTTGAAATCATCGCTGGAATGCAACGAAATTGTTTCTTCTTTTAAGGGGTTACCCTCACTTGCGATTTTGAAAAAATCGCAAGTGAGTTGATCGAGACAATCGATTTTTTTTATTGCATTTTTTTGAAGTATAAGTATCTGAGAATATGTCCTGAAAATTTCAAGTCGATCCGAACAAAATTGACTGAGATATGAGCGTTGAAAGAGAAGAATCCGCGTTGAACGAGCGTTGAAAGAGAAACTTTAAACGCGTTTTTCTCAAAATGGCATTTCTGAAGTCGGTGACCAAGATTACTCGAACACTAATGAACCGATCTTCTTGAAATTTTGCAGGCTTATTTAATACATAAAAATGTAGTCTTTAATCGTTCGATTTTTTTATATAAAAAAATGGCCGTTTTATAGCCAAAAAACGGCCGTTTTTTTTCGTTAAAATCGAACCATTAACTTTGACTGTCCGCCATTTTGTGAAAAATGAATATTTTTAAAAATCCTTCGATTAAAGACTAGTTTATACTTATATTCGACTAAATCCATCCGCATTTTTTTCTTCAGATGATCCACTTCGCCGCCATGTTGGTCACCGCAAACCGTGTATATAAAAATATTATTTCATTGACGGCCATTTGCCACTAAACAATGTAATATTTTTCAATAAAAAAATTACTGAAAGTTCTTCAAGATGTGTTCTTTAAGATGGTATATTGATCGATTAAAAAAGTTTTGTAGTTTTCTTTTAAAAAAATCATGAAAAAGGCCTTTCTTTTTGCGCTACAAATGGGGGTAACGCATTAATGACCTAATTTTGTTGGCCATTAACGAGTTATACGCAGTTAGAAATTTCAAAAAAATCGATGTTTTCATTGCATTTTCGGAATGTACAAATATGTGAGTATATTCCCCGAAAATTTCAAATCGATCCAGCAAATATTCTCAGAAATACGCACATATTTGTAAAGATACTCGGAGCGTGTCTCCGAGCGTCCGAGAAACTTCAAACGCGTTTTTTTCAAAACGGTGTTTTCAAAGTCGCACGATTTCTCAAAAACGGCTCAACCGATCGGTCTGCAATTTCAACACAACCTTGTCAGATATATTCTTCAGGTATTGATCGAGGGAATAAGATTTCCGATAATTATTTCTATTTTTTTCAACGATTTAATGAAAAAAATTTGGTCGAAAATCGAAATTGTTTCCTTCCGGAGCCACAATTTGGTCAAAAATGAAAATTTCAACTATTCCTTCGATCAATACCTGGATTCATCTATTCCCTAAAATATTTTTTTTGGTTTTTTCATTTTAGATAATCCAAACCGGACATACTTTGCTCACCGCCGGACACTTTTTTTCGGGGACCTCCAGGAGACTTCCTACAGGAGCAATGTTAATGAATATTTTTAAAAATGAACAATGCCAATCTAAAGCTAAAAGATGCCACTACACTGCCTAATACTTGTCGTTTTGCGCAAATGAAATCCTTTTCCAGAAAAAAGTCGTGAAAAAACGACTTTTTTGGCCTTGCAACTGCGTATAACGCCTTATATATCTTATGAAATATAAAAGCCTTATATATCTTTGGGAAAGAAAATTTATCTTTTTTTTTCTATTGGCTTAATTGATATATAAACATCCCAACAATGGTATGGTTGATATGTATAAAGATCCCAAGAATAATGGTTTTGAAACTTTAAACGCGTTTTTCTTGAAAACATATTTTGAAAATTGGGTGGTCTCGTAGCTCCTACAATGTTCAACCTTTAAATTTTAACTGAAGGTTCTTGGATAGAGAAATCAGCGAAATACACGCGATTCGTACCATCGACCAACAATTACGGTTTTTATAAACAAATTAAGGCCGTTTTCTTAGTCGAAAATGCGACTTTTTCACAATGGTGCCAAATTCGCAAAAATCGATATTTAGTAATAATCGTGTGTACTTCGGTATCAAAACTCATGTAGATTGCGAAAAAAATCATCTTTAGTCCTAAGTGCTCATGTGCGTCTATAACAAGACCGCCCGTGGAGGGCCTAAAAAAGGCCTTCTCTTTCTACCGCCCACTGGACAACCATTTTGTATGTTTTTAGAAAATAAAAAATTGATTTGAGTACTTACCTATGGACAATAAATCCTTGAAACCTCATTTCGATTGCTCTTTTAATACTTTCGAAAAAAAAATCCCTAAAAAAGCCGAATCTCCGACTACCCATAGGCAGATATGGCCTAAGGGCTGCGAAAATCATTGACAAATTGTGGAAGATTTTTATTACAGATCCATAACCTAAGCCTACAAAAAAATGTTCAGATAATAACGAAACCAAAGAAATAAAAAAACAAGCAAGAATTCTCGTTACATTCCAATCATGCAACAATATCTCGCCTCGGTGATTATTCAAATACATTTTTACAAGCTTTCGTTTAACTTGAAACTTGAACTTTCTGTGAGATGTAAAACGGAAAATCGATCTTTCGCCCACTTTCCGACTACTGAAAGCTCTGCAATTTGGCAAACATGCATCTAAAAGGTGCCAATGCATGATTCAACTTAAGAGAGAAACATGACATCAAATTTTCAACTTTTCATGTAAAATAAGCGATATCTGATCATCCATATAAAATCTCACAAACA